>CM057826.1:7674790-8132290 GCA_030068075.1 Paguma larvata
CCAAGCACTGGAGAGCGTGAGCGAGGTACCGGGCTCTGCAGGGAAGGACTCACTGCACCGCAGCGCCCCACACCTCACAAAGGAGGGGCTTCCCAAACCAGAGCAGTCACTTATTTGGACACAGAAAAACTTTTTTTTCTCCTTACAAACAGTATTAATGATGCTTAGGTCCCCATACTGTTTCGTAATCCATGGAGCCCAAAGGCGGGGCACTAAATGCCGGCGAGGGGAGTCTCGGGACTGAGATGAGACTGGCCGGCTGGTTTCGGCAGCGTGGCGGCCGCTGGGTACGGGCGAACGCCGGCCTCCACGTGGACAGGTCAGTCTGCCATGTCAGGTACTTTACGCTCAGGAACGGTTGTGTGGGATTCTGTTTTAGAATTCTGGACGCATCACCGAGGGAGGGGCCCACCGAAGTGAGCTCTAAAAGGACTCTTTTCCTGAACGATAAAACAAAATATACCAAAGGATCCATAAGGGTGAGTAAATTAGTAAACTATTAAGAAGGTGCTAGAAATATGCAGTGTCGATTCAGTAATTGATAACAGGCTGGTACGACAAGATTTCTGAGGCTCCCGGAACGCGGCTGGCCTTCGGCAGTAGCCAGCTTCCCGGGGGTGCGCCAACGGCTTCTTCACTGAATAGCCTGGGCGAGGAGGTACCAGGGAGCCTTCTTCCTGGTGGCCTCCCAAAGAGAGGGAGAGAGCGGGTCCCATGGTGGGATGGTGCTTCATCTCCCCCCAACCCCGGCCAGGTCCCAGCACCGCCTTGTCTATGGCTTTAAGAGTCCAGCAACAGGAGGGGGCGGGGAGGCATCTTGCCAGGTGACACAACAGTGGTGAGCATTCATAAGGGCGCGGCAGCCTGTTCCCTTGGTCCACAAAGCGTGAAACCCTCAGCCGGCGTGGGTGCCATCGGCGTCACCTGTGCCTCAGTTTCCATTGTAGCCCCTGACCTCCTACCTGGAACCCTTGGGGCCAGACAGGTTTCAGAATTCAGATTTTTTTCCCCCAGAATTTTTAAAGCCACCCTGTTACATCAATCATGTCTAATAAACACCCTCACAGGGGTCTGGGGCAACCCCGTATTTAAGCCCACTAATATTCTCTAGAGCAAAATGTAAAAATGTATGGATATTACTCTAAGTATGATATTACCCTAAGAAGGATTATAAACAGCTTTGCATCAGTTCAATTTCTGCCACCGTGTGAGTTTCGGCACGAAGATATAAAGCCTCTGTAGTTTCCCGAGGCGTCCGGACTGAGCATTCTGCTTGTCCTGGGGACATCTGGGCGCTTTCCGATTCCGCCTTCCCGAGCAGCTCGGGCTCCCGCTCCCTCCAGCACCGACACCACAGAGGTGGATTTGGAAGAAACAGGAGGGCGTAGCTGTCGAGGGGCAAAGGGCATGCTGGGCACGACTTCCTCTGGGATCACCCGGAGAGCGCGGCCAGCTCTGTTCACTCATCTACAGAGAGTCACCACGATGCACGCATTTAAGCAAAACCTGTGGCAAGGCAGAAGAAAACCAACGCAGCCAGAATTTCTCCCCAGCGGTCGGCTCCACTCCAGCCTTTTCCGGTGGAGAGGATGGTATGCTAACACCCCGTCTTAGATCCCCGGGCCTTTTGCTGATTTCAGACCCCGTGCGGCCATGCTCCAGTGCCCTTCACAGGGAGGTGTGCAGGGCGGGTGGCACGAGGTAGCCCTGGGCTCCTTTTATACGAGGAAGCAGCTGGCTGGGAGAGGCGGCCACGTCCCCCGGGGTCTGGGGGCTGGGAGGAGGTGGAGGTGGGACAAGAACTTGGGTCCTCGAATTCTCCGCCACCTGCCACACGCACCACCCTCGGGACTGTGGCCCCACATCTGTTCGGCCCATCCCCGATCTCGCAAGGTGATTTGCGTGTCCTTGGTCAACTGAGTTTTGGGCAACACCACTCCTGTATCCCCTTCTTGGGAATTCAGATGCCCCTCAGGCACTAGGGCCCGGGGACAACTAAGGAAACCGGGTTAACTTCATCGAACCCATGTTTCCCAAATGCACTTGAATCTGGAATCCTTCGGGGCAGAACTCCCCGTTAGCATCGACACACTTTGGGACACTGACTAAAGGCAAGTTCGACTCCTGAATTTATGCTTTTACGCAGAGTTGAGAGTAGTTTATCCATCGGGAAAGCACTTACCTCGAAGGCTGAAGGAGAACCCACCGACCACCAGGAGACCCTCTCTAAGGAATCCACCTCCCCATCCTCCGTCTCTTCCTCCTCCACCACCCGGCCACGTGCTAGGTGGTCCCCGGACGGACAAGCCTGAGCAGGCTCTACTGCTGTGGATCTGGCTCGGGTGCCCAGCGCCTGGTCATTTGGGGTGGGACGAGAGCGCCCCCTCCAGGCCCGATGCCCTCACGGGCACGCACTGCCTGCAAGTCCTGGGGCCAACGGGCATTTTCAACGAAGGACGAGGAGCTCCACTTTGCTCTAAGACCCTCTCTGCTCTCCTCCAATCTTCCTTTCCAACTCAGGGCACCCTCTCGCGAGCACGGTGATGGGAGGGCAGATTTGAAGGTAAGGCGAAGTCAGGCCTTCGCACTCTGGTTTTCCTCCGGAATTATTTAATGTGTGTATGTGTTAGGAAGTTCTAGAAAATCCGAAGCCCGTGGTCGGGTGGGAGAGCTGGCCCAAGCGTCCTTGCTGGAAGATCGGTTTCGTGTGCCGTCACAAAGCGACATGCGGCTGGGCCATTGCTTGCCCCTGAAGCCGCTCACGAAGCATTTCTCAAACACGCGCGCGATCAGCTGAGACGAGAAAGGAGCCGCGGTCGTCTCCAAATTCTGGACGGGGAGTGCGAGCTCAGCTCAGCGTCAGAAATTACATCAAACGGGGCAACACCGAAAGGTCGCCCTAACCCCTGACCGGCTGGCGTGCCCAGGGAACAGCACCGGCCGCCTCTTCCTGTCTGACTTCATATGTGGAATGCATTACACAGCGAGCACAGGCAAAGGTGTCCTTCTAAACACACTGGCCCTTAAATATTCTAGAAACACCACGGCTATCCACGTACGGAGTCTTAGGATTACTTTTAGGTCCAGGTTTTTGGCTGTAAAACAACAGAGATAAAGAGTCATAATGGAATACTACTGATGAGAACGAACATTTCTCTCTTCCTCTGCCCCAGGAGCTGTTCTAGGCGTCGTAGACACATGACTTATGTAATCTCCACAACAGCCCGCTCAGGGAAACACTATCATCACTCACAATTTACAGACAATGACACCAAGGCACAGGGAAGCTTAGTGAGCTGCCCGAGGCTATCCAGCAAGCAAGAGGGGGAGCCAGGCAGGGTCCACGCTCATGAACCTGGGCCCCTAGCGGCAGCTGGTGCTTTTCAAAGTCCAGACCTGAAACTACTTTAAGACTTTTTGTGGCTATAGCACAGTCGTGTGAATTCACCCAAATGTTGCTGGGTTTTAAGAAAATCAGACCTGTTAAGACTAATTTTACAAATCAATGCCTAGGCAGATAAGAAATGTTTTTCTAGAAAGAATTTCCCCCTTTTTTTTAAGTTTATTTATTTTTAAATTTTTTTTTAATGTTTATTTATTTTTGAGACAGACAGAGACAGAGCATGAGAGTTGAGGAGAAGAGAGAGAGGGAGACACAGAATCTGAAGCAGGCTCCAGGCTCCGAGCTGTCAGCACAGAGCCCGACGCGGGGCTCGAACCCACAGACCGTGAGATCATGACCTGAGCCAAAGTCGTACGCTCCACCGACTGAGCCACCCAGGCGCCCCAAGTTTATTTATTTTGAGAGAGAGAAAGTGCAAGTGGAGGAGAGGCAGAGAAAGAGGGAGAGAGAGAGTCCCAAGTGGGCTCCACACTGTCAGACGTGGGGCCGGAACACACAAACCGTGAGATCAGGACCCGAGCTGCAGTCAGATGCTTAACCGACTGAGCCACCCAGGCGCCCTGTAGGCAGAATTTCATTTAACAGTTTGTGAGACAAAACTAAAATGGCATTTTATCCAGAACACACTTTTGCTAACTTGAGAACAGCTAAGGTCATGAAATGCTTATCCAAGTTTAATACACTAACGTGCATCTGAGCGGCGGCCAGACGCGTGCATGTCGATCCTACACTGTAGGCCGAGAGCAGGTGTAGAGAAAAGCAGGGAAGCCTGGGCCAGTAAGAGGTCTGGGTGCGGGGAATCGTGGTGCACGCCGAGTATTCTGGTCTTTCTCAGGAACAGTGCAAACCACCGCTGTCTTCCCCCAACCACGTAACCTTGGCCAAGGGACTTCTCCTTGCCCGGTGGGGATCCCCACAACCGTAAGACACAAGGGGGGCAGGCCAAGTCCAAAACCCACACGGAGAAGTCACAGGGGGTCGGCTTTCAAGAGAAGCCAGCCGTCCGCCTCCGAGGCAGTGCGCCAGGCTGCACACGTCTGAGGCAGCTGGGGGCCAGTGTGACAAGTAGCGGGAGATTGATGGAAGGCCTACATTGAGGCAAAGAGCCGGTACCGGGAAAGACAAGGCACTATGGGAGCAGGTACGGCAGGGGGGTTGGGTTGGAAGAGCGCGATGTTTCGGCGGGGCTCTGGAAGACGAGCACTCAGCTGAGCACGGCGGGTACGTGTCAGGTGTGCACCGGACGCCAGGTGGGCGGGGGGCCAGGGACGGCGGGGTGGGGGACGGCTCTGTCTTCTCAATGGCAGCATACTGGGTCATAATAACTTACAGTTCATTTAAAAACATTTATTTAATGTTTATTTTTGAGAGCTAGAGAGAGAGAGAGCACGTGTGCACGGGAGAGGGGCAGAGAGAGAGGGGGACACAGAATCTGAAGCAGGCTCTGTGCTCTTAGCACAGAGCCTGACGCGGGTTGAACCCACGAGCCGTAAGACCATGACCGGAGCCGAAGCTGGGCGCTTAACCGATTCAGCCACCCAGGTGCCCCTATAATAATTTACAGATCAATATTCAAAATGCTTAGCAATGTGGCAGCCAGGGCCCTGATCCAAAGGTGGACGCTGGTGGCACCAGCCCCCCAAGAGTCCAGTTTCAGAGTAAATTCTCCACCAGTTGCCCACTTTGGTGCTTGGCCCTTGTGCGGTCATTGCCCCCTGAGGGCGCCCCAACTCTTCTTTGGTCCCTAAGAGCTGGACGCTGCCCGGAAACACGAATCAGCCTTTAGCAGTGGGAAGGAGTTCCACCGACGGTCCAAACTCAGCATTGCTGGAGCTCCTTTACCACGTGGGTTACAGGGACACGGTGCCGCCAAAGCCCAGAGAGGATGAGGGGACGGGGGACACTAAGGAGGACGAGTTTCATCTTAAGTTAGTCATTCTTTTTGACTCTGCAACTGCTTAAGCTGTTTTTTTTCCCCAAAGTTATGTCCTATATTTTGAACATGACCCACAATAAAAACTTGGGTCTTTTAATGCTGTGACCCTGTGCACACAGACAGACACGCATACATGAAACACATGGTCTGACTCCTACAGCCAGGAATGCACTCTGGTATTTTCTGTTTCATCCTATTCTATTAAAAAAAGGGGGGCACCTGGGTGGCTCAGTCAGTTAAGCATCGGACTTCAGCTCAGGTCATGATCTCGAGGCTTGTGGTTCAAGCCCCGCGTCAGGCTCCGTGCTGACAGCTCAGAGCCTGGATCTTGTTTCAGGTTTTGTGTGTGTGTGTCTCTCTCTCTCTCAAAAATAAATAATAAACATAAAAAAAAAATTCTGGTCTCCACCCACTGACCTGACTTCATGACCCACCCATGAGCCACAACCTACAGTCTGGAAAACACAGTCTTCTCTGGAAAACACTAAAAGACAAACCCTCCCGAGCTGCCGCTGTTATCCTGGGGGAGGGGGGCGGTTTCTCCAACGGAGTAAACCCTCACTCACTGGGGTCTCGCTAATTTGAAGTGTAAGTTCATCAGAAGAAAGGCTGCACAGACGGGCGATGTGAATGAGACGGCAGGAAGAATATTAACCCTTAAAGCAGGAGGATTTGGGGGAGAAACCCCAAACACCCTATAAGGGAATATTTGCACACAAATAATTGGTACGTTTGTTACAAAGAAGTCTTCCTGACGCATTAAATCATGTCCCCTCCGGGAGGAACCTAGTGGCGACACTGTAATTAGCTAAGTCTGAGTTACAGGATGATCGTGGCAGTAACAATATGCTGTTTTTTAGGAAATATTTTATAAGTTGGAATTGAAAAGTCTATCGCACACCCACTGACTAGAATGAACACAGATCGGTGAAGTTCTGCCGCACGAGTTTGAGTGTCTTTAGGTTTGCCGTTCGGGTGTACCCACACGCCTCTGAAAAGCCAGGCACACGGCGTGGGAGCCCGGATGAGGAAGCCCCAGTTCATGTGACCCCACAACCGTTCAGTTAAGACAGTGTAACTGTTGTGGTGGTGGTGGTGGTGGTTTTATTTGTATTTATCTATCTATCTATCTATCTATCTATCTATCTATCTTCATTTTTGAGAGACAAAGAGAGACAGAGAAGGAGCAGGGGAGGGGCAGAGAGAGAGAGAGGGAGACATAGACTCAGAAGCAGGCTCCAGGCTCGAGCTGTCAGCGCAGAGCCCAACGCAAGGCTCGAACCCATGATCCGTGAAATCATGAGCCGAAGTCAGACATTTAACTGACTGAGCCACCCAGGCGCCCCTTTTATTTTTCGAGAGAGAGAGAGAGAGAGAGAGAGAGAGAGAGGCAGAGACAGACGGAGGGGCAGAGAGAGAATCTCAAGCAGGCACAATCTACACTGTCAGCGTAGAGCCCGACGTGGGGCTCGAACTCACGAGCTGCGAGATCATGACCTGAGCCAAAGTCGGACGCCCAACTGACTGAGCTATCTTGGCGCCCCAAGGCAGTGTAACTGTTGCTCTAGGTTCGAGATCCAAACAGAACGTCCTCCCGGAGAGCAGTGAGGTAAGCAGGAAACGTGTTAACGAAACTTCACCTCGGGAGAAGGTCTCACATCCCATCCCGCTGCCCAGCTGTCTTCGAGAACCTCCCACTGCGCGGGGCCCAGGGCCTCGCGTGGGGTTGCGTGGCTCTCTCGGGCCGGGTCACAGGCCGAGGGGCCCTGGGAGCTCCCCACAGGGGACCACAGGAGGAGCTTGCCTGACTTCTCCCACCAAGGGACTTGCCACCACGGCACTCTACAGGGCCCGCGTGCTAGGGAGCGGGCTGCGAGCAACACTACACGAGGAGCGTGCTCACAGCTCACGCTGGCACCGAAAAAGCAGCGAATGTAAACGAAGCTGACATTTAGCTTCTTGTAACGCGTCCCAGGCGAGGCCCTCAGAAGAGATGAGCGGTCGTCTCTGAACACGAGCTGGAGATGTTCTGCTCGTATTCCTTAGGGCAGTGGTTGGACGGGTGGTCCTTCCAGACGGTATCAGTGCACCTGGGGGCTGGCCGGAAATGCGTGTCCTCGGCCCCCTCAGAACCTCCGCAATCAGAACAGCGGTGTCTCACCCACCCCCGGGAGGCTGACATGACTCAAGGCTGAGCATCAGGCTGTGCTCTGAGGTGGCGAGGGCAGCACTGAGCTTCTGTTCCCTCCCACCTGCAGAAAGACGTTAGGGAAAATTCACTACCGATGCTGAGACAACTCAGACACGGAAACAGCTTTTAATCTGCATGAACACGCGTGTGCGCCCGCACGCGCACACACACACACACATACACACACACTGTAAACACTATCATTCCCCCGCAAACCCCCAGCTCCGACCAGGCCCATCTAGAACATTCCCGCCCTAAGGCCTCAGGTGGAACAGGGCAAGTTGTGATCTCCCGAGCGCTGCTGTTGGCCCGGCACCACGCGGAAGCCTCGACCAGCCTCCATCACGTTAAATCCTTGGCAAAACCCTCTGAACGAGGTATTTCTGTCCCATCTCCAAGATGGGAAACTGAGGTTCAGGGCGTCACAGGGATGTGGCCGAAGCCACAGGGTGACCCCAGCAGAAGCAGGGTCTGCTTAACCCTACCCCTCATTCTGAGCTCACCTGTCCCCAGAGCCGCAACACAGACACAGCGCCGGGTCACGGAGGTCTGCTAAGGGGTCACAGGTGACAGAAGGTTCTGGGTGAGATCAGGTCGACTTTTATACAGGTCTTGATGCCTCGTGGGGGTGGAGATGCTGAGGGTGTGAGGAGGGGAGAGGGAAGCGAGACCGCGACCTAGTGGTAGGCACGAGGGGAGGTGCGGGTGTGGGGAACACGGCCGGCGAAGGTCACATCTGGGGACACCTCGAGTGAGGACCGCGCACTGTCTTCTGGAGGTGACGGGGAGCCCCTCACGGCTATAGGGCTCTGCAGCTGGCCGTGAGGGGCACAGGCACACGGCGCCCTCCCGCTCAGCCTGTGGTGTGGCCCTGGGGAAAACGCCTGGTTCAGCTTAGTCCCGGGTTTAGAACCCAGACTCCGCCACCCTTCTGCAGCGACTCGACCTGTCCCAACCTGAGTCCCTCCCAGGGGCTGCCTGCCTGCGGTGTGTCCTTGCCCTTGGGGCTTCACCCCTTGCCCACCCCAGAGCCCAGCACACACGGAGTAGTCTAAAGAGGGGAGAGAGAGATTTTAAAAACAGAACTTCCATACTTTGTGGCTTTAAGGAGTTTAAGCAGGGGTGCCCCACCCCAGGTGGAGAAACCCAGGCCCAAGCAGGGGTGCACGGCTGAGTGGGGAGAGGGAGAGGCTTCTAGTATTCACTCGGGCAGCCTCCAGGGCCCCGGATGGGGGAATGCGCAGGGTCAAGGCCTGGCTTTCCTCCGGGGGAACTCTCACCGTCTGGGGGCTCGGACAGTGAGTGTGGAGCAGACAGGGGCCGAGGGGGACAGTCACCTCAGGAAGTGGAAGGTGAGCTGGGCGGGCGCCCTGCCATGAAACCTGGAGGGAGTCAAGTTGGCTAGGTTGTGTGAGTTTTCTCTGGAAACATCCGGACTCTCGCCGATGGGCACAGAGGGCGCGGTGGGCACAGGACTGGAGGTGCGTGTGGCCTCCCGTGTGCCTTCACGCTGGGGGGTGGGGAGCCCCTCCGTCTCGGGCTTTAAGGTGCAAGGTGGGACAAAAGGGAAGCAGGCATGGAGGGAGGGGCAGACGGCAGTTAGTTTGTCCTGGGCAGCCACACGGGGACGCCCCGCTGGGAGCGGGCAATACTGGCTGGGTAGGGGGTTGGCTGTAGACGCGTGGTCTGAAACGCAGCGGGCGGGAACGAGGCCACCTTGGGAGCATGTCAGATGAGGAAAGAAGGGACAGAGTTAAAATGCGATGTAGTTAATAAAATCACCATCGAGAGCCTTAATTTAAACATGAGCGAATGTAACACTTGACCTCTTGGAAGTATTTGAGATTGTCGGACGTGACATAAACCCTGCCGGGGTCCACGCTCTGGGTTTGGGAATGAGGGACAGCGGAACCTCGTGCTCTGCTGTCCGCTGCGGGGGAGACGTACGGGAGGCCAGACCCAGGGATCGGCGGGGCCGACGGTGACCTGCGGCTCCCGGTGGCCTGGCCCGAAGCTCTTCCCTTCAGAAACCGGGGCTCTGGGAGATGCACTTGGCCTTGTCCAGTGTCATCCACACCTGGCGGAGCTGTGCTGGCCACGCTTTCTTACCCTTCTGGCACGCAAAGTCCTCAGAACCGCTGCGGCACTTTCTCTCCTGCTTCACTCCGGGGGCCCCTCTGCGCTCCGCCCCACGCGCGCTGTGCCCTGCCTTCCCGATTAGCCTCTCACCGGCTGGTTTCGGGTGAGGTGCCTCTTTCCATCCTTCCCGCGCCGCCCTCCGCGGGGGGCCCGGAGCCCTGCCCGGTGCCTGAGCCGTCTAGGGCATGATACTCACTCAAGGAGAAGACTGTCTCGCAGGAAACAGAGCACAGGCACTCGGGCGGACTCGGCGGGTGACGACCCCATGCTAAGGGAGGGCTTACAGGCTGCACTGTGGCCCCCGGCCCGAACCCCCAGGGCCTCAGGATATGACCACAGTTGGAGACAGGGTCTTTCGAGAGATCATTTAGTTACAATGAGGTCATCGGTGCGGGTCCTGATCCACTATGAGCGGTGATTTTATAAGAGAGAGAGTTTGGACGCAGACGCGCACGGAGGGAAGACCACGCGAAGACGCAGCGGGGAGCCAGCCATCCGCAAGCCGCGGCGAGAGGCCCCGGAAGACACCGATAGCGCCAGCACCTTGATCTCGGACTTCCGGCCTCCGCAACTGCCAGGAAGTACATCTCTGCTGTTTACGCCGCTGCGACACCGTGACAGCCTGAGCACGGGCTGATGCAGAGGGACATCGAGGTCAGGCGTAGAGAGGTCAGGCGGGGGCGGACCCCGGGGGCGGCAGCAGTGAGGGAACGAGAGCTTTGTGACAAAGGAGCCTGTGCGGGGTCTCCAAGGATCGATACAGTCCGGGCGACTGAGCAGACGCGGTCCGCTCAGGCCCCAGATTCAGGGGAACGTGCAGGAGCGAGTGCAGAGGTGGGGTCTTTTCACCATGAGGGGTCTTCGTTCTTACCCCCACTTTACACCCCAGAAGCCCAAGCCCAGGCTCTAAGGAGCTAAGTGTTTCTTCCACAATCACACAAGCAGGAGGTCACCAAGCTGGGTGGCAAAGCCACGTTCTGTGGCCCAAGCCGATCTCCCTAGCTCCACAACCCTGCGGAGGCGAGCTGAAGCCAGACGCGGGACGGTGCTGTCCCTGCAGCCAGCGGACAGCTCTGGACAGGCTGGGGAGTGCCGTTCAGCGGGTAGCCATCATCGACGCAAGGACTGGGGCAGGAGGACCGGCGGGTTCTCGAATGGGGAACAGAAAACAGCACTGAGGTCTGAGGGCTGGCCGTGAGGGGACGTTCATCATCGGAGGGGAGATCTGTCCGTGCGTGTGCTCCTTACACGTGACAATGACAAGGCAGTCGGGACCGGCAGCACACACACTTGGAACTAAGCCGTGGGTTCCTTCCACCGTGAAGGCACGAAGGGGTTTGGAACTCTGAGCGTCACACCAACGCCCAGATCCTTGCGGAGCTGTCTGATGCAAACCTCACCTATGAGTTGAGACATAAACTGATCTACGGTTGACCTACTGTGGCTCTGAGAGGAACGGGATGACCCAAGGGGCCCCCCAGACACAGAAATCAGGGCACCCAGAACCCGGGCGAGGGGAAAACCAGCCAGCGACCCTGTACCGTTGTTCTCATCAGCACCTAACTGATATTTAACATCCCCTTCCCTTAGGGATTCGGGCGATGCGCGGCGGCTGTGCAGGCAGCCCCGGGCCCCCATCGCACACGGCCGCTGCTGCAGGGGTCCTAAAACATCGTGCCTTCAATCCTACCTCAACGTGACGGCGGCCATTAGACCTCTCGTGGAATCTTGTTATTAAATGTTTCAAGGCATAACTATGCCATAGCTTAAAATAATATTTTGATAAGTGCATCTCCTACTTCGCAGGGCAAGAAAAGCTGTAATATGAGCAAACAAAAAGGAACCTGGGAAGAATGTAAAGGAAGGAACTTGAAAGGGTTCTGAGAATGAAGGAACGGACGTGCAGACTCGCAGACCGCGGGGTCTCCCATGGGGGTCCTGGGCTCCTCCTGCAGGAGGAGCCTCAAGCGTGGCTTCCGCCGCCCTTCAGCAGCGCACTGAAGGGAAAGGGGAGGAAAGAGCAGGACAGGGGACAAGCAACTGTTAGAGAGAGGGGGGAAGTCTCAGTGGGTGTCCCCCCCTTTGGCGCCTTAGAAAAAACATTCTGGAGCATTCATGAAGGGACAGGCATGGCTCTAAGTAAGTCAGGAGTAAGTTCCCAGCCCAAGCGCTGCTGACGTGCCCACCCACCTGCGGGTGACGCTCAGGTGGCCGAGTCCATGCCCTGTTCCACTCTTCCCACGGGGACACAGCGGAGGCCTGATCGGTGGCGGGTTCCCACAGCAACAGCTTCTGACTTTGAGAAACTCCGGCAGCTGACCTGCGGGCCGCTGGACAGGGAGTTGTTGGCACCGGCAGACGTGCTTATAAACAACCCGCTGGGTCAGGGGTGCCCGGGGGGCTCAGTCAGTTAAGTATCTGACTTCGGCTCAGGTCACAATCTCACAGTTTGTGGGTTCGGGGCTCTCGTCGGGCTCAGTGCTGACAGCTCAGAGCCTGGAGCCTGCTTTCGGGTTCTGTGTGTGTCTCTCTCTGCCCCTCCCCCGCTCATGCTCTGTCTGTCTCTCAACAATAAATAAACAATAACACAGCCACTGGGTCGTTTCTAGGGCACAGCACCCCCTGAAAGCAATCCCCCCGCCGAGTTCATCTGGGGAGCAGAAAGAAGAAAAACGCTGAGAATGGCCACAACCCTCAGGAAACAAATGGGTTAATGAACATTTCTAGGCAAACAGGGCCAGTGCTCCGAGGGCACGGAAACGGGGCAGGCTGCCGCAGGGTGGGAGCTCCCTGCCTTGTCCATCATCCGAGCCCCCGACTGCGAAAACTCGTGTCAGTTTGTCACACGTAACAACTAATTTGATCATCCCGAATTGGACCTGACATGAGTCCCCCTGACGATCCGGCAGCTCGGATTCAGCAGAGATGCATACCATTTTTAATTTCTCCAGCAGAGGATACGAGGATCCGCCAGGGTCGCTCTCGGGAATTTCCAGACCTCTGGACTCAGCGCCCACCCCATAGTGACGGTGCCCCTCTGGCTGACAGCCGTGGCCAATTTTAGGAAGCGTGGGGTCTCGGCGTGCTTACTGGTCGTTCGCAGTTGCCAGAGACCACAGGACACAGGGGCACGGGAGACACTGAGCGCCACGAATAGAGAATTAGGGGGGCAGACGGGGCTGCAGAAGCTCTGAAATCACGTCAACAGGGAAATAAAGTTTGATGAGAGAAATTGTGATTTATGAGGAACTTTCCAGGAACACATCAATCGTGCCAAGTAAACTCCCTTGAAGTCTGTACGTCCCTGGGTGGCAAGACGAAATCTTGTCTATCTTCCATTCCTCCCACAGTAGCTGCTAAGTCCGAACCTGGCTCCTGCCTCCAGGGGGTCAGCAGTTGGCTGCCACACCCCACCAGGCCGGTGCCACGGGGATACAGCAGTCACCCAAGGAAACCCATCGGGAAAACGCCAATGTCGACAAGACAACGCTTAGCCCCTGACAATACCCTGCTCACACCTACCACCCAACAGCTAACGCTCATGGTGGTTCTTTCTCGCAATTACTATTCCCCACCACCCTTCAGACTGCAGTTGGGAAGGAGCCCACAGAACGCGGGACCCATCAGAGAAGCTGCATAGCAAGACATTCAGTAATCAATGTACCGAAAATTCCTCTTTACACACCTTTATGCTTCTGGCCATTGGGGCCGCAAAGTCCTGGCCTTTAGAAGGCATGGCCATCCTTCAGAGCCATGTCCCTTGATAAAATGTCAGTGACGAAGAAATATAGATAGATATACCATATGTACATATGGTAGCAGCCTCTGGCTGCCACAGACAGTCCCCTCGCAAGAGTAAGCAGTTTACAAAAGAAGGCTAAACATTTAGTCTCTCTAAAACATTTCGTCTCTTCTTCTAAAAAGAAGGCTAAAACATTTGGTCTCCCAAACGCTTAAGCCGACAGAAGAGAGAAGATACAGTATTAATAGCCCATTAGACCAAAACGGAAGACAATGTTACAAACCACGGAAAAGAGTTCTGTAGCCCTTCCACGTATATATGTATCTCCTCTCCCAGAGACGCAATTTGAGTGGCAGAGCTGGCTCGGCTAGCTGGTGGAGCCGCCGGCCCAGCTCAGGGTCTTCCACCGGGCCCCCTCGTCCACCCGGGTGCTTTGTAAGAACATCTCAGTGGCTACGGAACCTTGGAAATGATACTCCGCCCCTCTGGGTTATCCTAACGCGAGTATCGGTAAGGGAACCATGTCTTGGGAACTCTTGGGAAGAAATAACCGATGACGAATGGGGACATACAGGAATGATCATTAAGAACACCCAGGCAAGAAATAAAACAAAGCGGTGCGTGAGCATTTTTAGTAAAGAAAAAGAGAGCATGCTACCGTCCCTAATTAACACCTAGCACTTCGCAAGGAGAGATTACACGGCAGGCTCTGGGCCAGATACTAAAGCAGAAGAACGAATGTGTGAAGCCAAGCTCCTGCCTCATTAAAAATCTTGGTCCGAGCTGGCTATACATTTTATTATATGCCCTTATCTTCACCCTTACTGTACTGAGTTGTGACGCCTTCAGCGCTGACAAAGAGCTCCCCGGGATATAAGAAAAGGAGCTCGCCCCTCTTGCTCTACACCGTGGGGGGACTGGGTGTTACCTGAGGGCAATTGCGGCGTGCTCATTCGGAAGATTATTGAAGCAAATACTGAAATACAAACGACGCGTTGTTTGGGTGCAGAAAAAAACCAAACGGCACTAAAGAAAACCGAGAGATTTGTTCCACGAACCGTAGTGCACAGACAGTTGTTTCCTTCTGTTATCCTAAAAAGGTCATACAAGAATTCTTCGTAAAAACTTTAAAAAGACTTAAAAGCACAGTGCTTTCATCTTGCCTAAGTCTGAAAGGACTCGTCGCCTACCCGGGATCGACTCCGCCAGCAGGGCACCGCAGAGGGCCTCCCTGAGGACCTACCCGAGACTCCAAGCTTTACGAGGACTCGCTTGGCTTTTCGCTTCTCCTCCAAAGTCCGGCGAAGTCCCAGCCACAGAACAGAATCCCACAAACGTGTGCTTTCAGTTAGCTTCAAAGCCTACAGATATTCATTTTCCCTCATTCCGTTTTGATCATAAACGTCCCACAAGAGAAAAGTCTCATCTACAAATGTCATGCTACAAATGAAGAGACAGGCCCGGAACGGCTAGAGCCGAAGCTGGGACGGCCCAGAACCACGGACCGGAACTCGGGGAGCCCCGACTCCGTCCCCAGCTCACACTTTCCTGGCCAAGCTGCTTCATGAAGATTTCAGGCAGACAGTGGAAGGCTGAGCCTAGGAGACTCTATGTCCCTAAACTGCTTGGTTTCATAGTCACAAATATAGTCTAGGTCAAAAAAGAGAACTACGAAGACCACAGAGAAACTAACAGACAGCAGGCCCAGCCTGGGTTGGGGCCGACTCAAGCTTCAAGTGGAAACATTTCTCTTTCCTGGTTCTGTTGTCCCCTAAGGGATGCCAGCTCAGTGACTCAGAGGGAGGAGCCCTTGGTGTTCAGCCCCAGGCTTGGGTGTCCAATACCTCCCATCCAGGGACCGCAGCCACACAGGTACAGAGTCTGGGGCTCTGAGTACCCGGAAGGTGCTGGAAGGTTCCATGGACACTTGCTGCCCTGGGCCTCCTCCCCACCCCCTCTCTGCGTCAAGCTCCCCTCTGACCCAACAAAGGCAATGAAGGCATTTCTCACAGAGATCCACCGCCCAGGCTCTTGCTGGAGCTGGAAACCGGTGCCATTTGTTTCTATCTATAATCACATTCGGGGCCTCAGGCAAAACGAAAACAGGAGCTTCCATTCTTCAGCGGTATTTGTTTTGGGCCCCTGTGGGCACCACCCTTCCCATTTAAGACTTTTTATTTCTTTTTTCCACTTAAAGTCATAATGAATTCAGTAGCCGTGAGTCATCGGTTTTACCTTGACCCTAACTTCCCCTTATTTGTGCTTTTCTGCTCTGCTTTCCTCTCTTTGCTGACTTGAGGAGTCTCCGACCCACGGCTTCTGGAGTCAAGACGGAGCAGGTCTCAAGGCTCTGCGTCCCCCGCGCCCCGGGCCGGGCGCTTCCGCGGTGGATGGTCATTTCCCAGGCTCTGTGGCTTCTGTCATGGGGACCTCAGCACTTGGCGGAGCAGCGCTGCCCTGATTCAGGCCCAGGGAGTGGGGCCTGCCCTCGAGGGAGCCCGGGCCACCCCCGCATGTACCTCCTACGGCTGCACGCTTGAGTTGACAACTGGGGTAGAGGCAAAATCACAGAAACTCCAGCCTAAATGAGCTTGGATGGAAACCAGTATCCAGCCAAACAATCCTGCGCTGACAGCTGCAGAGCCTGCTTGGGATTCTCTCTTCCCCCGCCCCCACCTCTGCTCCTCCCTCACTGGGGCTCTCTCTCTCTCTCTCAAAATAAATAAACATTAAAAATAAAAGCCCAATATAGAGTTCTCACTTAAACCATCTCTCTTCTCCTGTCTGGAGTACTCCGAAACACGATGATCAAATAGGAAGTTATAATTCTTTATACGTAGAAGGAGAGTAAATTATTCAGAGAACATTTTTTACATTTGACGTAGTGCTGACACATTTCTGAGACGCATATAGACTTTATTAGCATTACAGAGACGGGGATGGGGTCTTACTACTCCAAGTGGGATAAACAACCCTCATCCCCTGGGACCTTGTGAGAAACGGGGTCTCGGGCCCCACCCCAGACCTGCCGATGGGGAATCTGCGTTCCCAGGGGATTCGTAAGCTCGCTGAAATTTGAGAGCTTCTGCCCTCTCCCAGGTCAGAGGAGACAGGCTTTGGGATGGTGACGGCGCGGGCTGAGGACTCGGGAGACCCAGGATTCTGCTCGTTGCTACTCGGTAGCCTCTGTCACTGCTGCTTAGCTGGGCAGCAATGGTAACCAAATCACCCTACGTGCTTCTTCCGTCCGTTCCCCCTGTTGTATCAGGAACTGTGATGGGTCAGAGGTTTGACCTCACTTGTCAGTTAACCCACCCGCCAGCCACAGCGTGTGTGTGCACCTGCGTGCACAGACCCACGGAAGACACAGGCCTCAGGGACAATTCCACAGCTGACGTAATTCTCACCAGTGAAAGACTGAGAGCTTTGCCGTGAAGATCAGAAGCAGGACAAGGATGCCCGCTGTCAAAAGTACTATTCCGTTAACGGTGCTAGAAGTCCTGGCCAGAGCAATTGGCAAGAAACAGAAATAACAGGCATACGAAGTCAGAAAGGAAGAAGAAAACTGTCTCTGTATAATTAGAGATGATGCGATCTTAAAAAGTTCTAAAAGCTTCACTGAAACAGTGGGAGAAGCGAAAAACAAATTCCATAAAGATGCAGGATACGAAATCAATACACAGAAATCAATCCCAAACAACAAACTAGCCGAAAAAGAAATCTAAAAAAATCCCATTTATGATAGCCTTGAAAATAATAAAATACTTATGAATACATTTAATGAAGGCGGTGAACGATCTATACACTGAAAACTATAAAACATTGATGAAAGAAACTGAAGAAGCAAATAAATGGAAAGAGAGCCCATGCTCATGGATCAGAAGAATTAATACTGTTAAAAGGTCCAGACCACTCAGAGTAATCCACAGATTGCTTAATCAAACTTCCAATGACAAATCAAATTAATCAAACTTCCAATGACATTTTTCACAGAAATAAAAAAACAATCCTAAACTTGGTATGGACCCACAAAGACCCCAAATAGC
The DNA here is from genome assembly GCA_030068075.1 of Paguma larvata. Taxonomy (NCBI): domain Eukaryota; kingdom Metazoa; phylum Chordata; class Mammalia; order Carnivora; family Viverridae; genus Paguma; species Paguma larvata. The sequence continues at coordinate 7,692,248 of CM057826.1, forward strand.
CAAAGTAATCCTGAGAAAAAAGAACAATGATGGAGACGTCACGCTTTTTGATTTCAAGCTATATGACAAAGCTATTGTAATCAAAGTAGTATGGTACAGGACACGGAAACAGACACAGACCAATGGGATGGAATCGAGAGTCCCGAAATCCCCCCCACCTCAACACATGCACCTAAAATATTCAGACTTAGCCCAAGGGAGAGGCAAAAAAGACAACGAAGAGCTTCGGTGGACTAACACTCGATTTGTTTTGCCTTCAGGGAAATGAGCTGTACAGAGATGATGGATACAGTTGTAGATCCTGGGGTCAAGAAATTAAAACAGTGATGCTGATGTAGAATTTTTTAAAAAAAAATTTATTTTGAGGCAGCAAGAGAGAGAGTGCCCATCTGAGTGCTTGCACACACATACATGTGGGTGAGGGAGCAAGGGAGAGGCAGAGAGAGAGGGAAAGAGAGAATCCCAAGCAGGTTCTGCACCATCAGGGCAGAGCCTGATGCGGGACTTGATCTCATGAACCTTGAGATCATGACCTGAGCCAAAATCAAGAGTCGATGCTTAGCCAATTGAGCCACCCAGGTGCCCCCTGATGTATAATCTTACTGAGCTATGAATGTTCGTTAGAAACCCGACCTGCCAGTAAGGCCAGGTGAACGGGTATCACCTCCACACTCCCGGGTTCCCATCAGTGGGAACTCGGCAGGAACATCTCTCGCCCGAAGACAGGAATTCGGGGCGAGCACGCCGCAGCACGCCTCTGCACAGCCGCGGAGATACGCCCGCACGTAGAGCCCTCGTGCCAAAGTGAGCGAAGAGGGAAGAGGCAGTGGGGAGAGAGCCAGCCCAGCCCTCCCTCCGGCCTCAGCAACATCACTTCCTTTGCCTTTTTCAAAATGCTCATTTACGCCCTTCCCCCTGAGTCAGACTCCCCATATTTCTGCCTATCACAATTCCGTACATGCTTCTAGGTTCAGAGAAGATCAACTTTCCCATGTTAATGGGCAACGACACTCCCGTTATGTTGATTGTCCTAGTTTTTCTGTCAACCCCCAGACCTTAGCCAATATTGCAGGAGAGCAATCACCCTTTCCCCACAGAGGGAGCAGGTCTTGAGGCTCAGAACTATCCCCTCATGTCCACCTTCTACCGAAGCCGTGTGTGCTGAAAGCTAATCTTCGAGGCAGAGGTCAAGCTATTCCAGAGGAGAGGGATTAGCACTTCTGGAAGCAACTTAAACTTGATGCTCAACTGCCATCTTGGAAAGTGGGCGCCCACATCAGAACTTCTTGTTCCTGCTCTGTCTCTTAGTGGCCCTTCCCTTCATGCCTCACCTCCCACGATAACCCCCCAGAAGAGAAAGCAGCAATTACTTTTCTAACTTTAGTTAGACTGGCCGATGACGCTCTAAATCCCACTGTCATCGCGAAGGGACAGTGAACGGATATCATTTAAGCTCTAGTCCCGACATATAATTCAAAACTATCTGGAATACAAAGTTAGTGGTGGCAGCCCAACTTTCGGACAAACTCCTGGAATATCACAGACACACTGTTTTCTCCACTGCCAGGCGGCTGTCCTGGGGAAGCTGTATTTTGCAGAATGCCAGGGGTGGCCACTGCCAGCCGCCTTTCCACCAGCACACCAAACGACCCACGATTGTGCCTTCTTTGCAAAACCCTTAACCTCAGGCTTGACCATAATTTTCCAAGCAATTTCCATGAAGACCCTATTCTGGTTTCCCCTTAGCGGAAAACTCCTCTTTCCAGCAATGAATGCCATGTCAACTGTGGAACAGAAACGCCTTGAACATGGGTGTGAAAATTTCTCTTTGAGATTCTGCTTTCAATTGTTTTGGAGATATACCCAGAAGTTGGCAAGGGCTTATTTTTAATATAAAAAAAAAACTTTGTGGGTCTCTACCCTGTAAGATGTTTTGCTTTTGGTATCAACACGCTTTGAGATCTTCAGTAGAATATGACGTCTTTCTTGGATTAGTTGACCTGTCGGGTCATGTCCAGCTCTAAATCTGATGATTCTATGAGAATTTCTCGATTATAACACTATCCCCGGGCCTCCAGTCCACATTCATTTTACATTAGTGACCGCAGCCCTGCATTAGAGGGTGTACACGACCAAAAACCGAAGCAAGTATCTTGCCCCGAGAGAGAGAAGGGTCCAAGAGAGCTTAAGTCCGTAAGAACAAAGACTTTTCTTCCTCCACACTGACCTTACCTCACTGACCTCTTTCTCTAGCTGGGAAATACAAAGTAATCAAGTTAATAAAGTTGATTGATTGTTTTGGCTTTATTAATCTTTATTTTGGAGAGAAAAAGAGAGACAGAGTGCGAGCAGGGGATGGACAGAGAGAGAGGGAGACACAGAATCCGAAGCAGGCTCCAGGCTGCTGGGCTGACAGCTCAGAGCCTGACATGGGGCTCGAATTCACGAAATGCGAGATCATGACCCGAGCCCAAGTCAGATGCTTCACCGACTAAGCCACCCAGGCGCCCCAACTATTTTGCCTTTAAAGAATCAAAGTCTAGGCTGTATTATTACTGATTCACGAAAGTATTTTCTGAGTGCTATGGATTCTGAGACAGTTGAAGTTAGAGTTTATTTAAATAGAAGGTCTACAACTTTCAGGCATAATAATTAGAAAGTAGCAACTCCATAAAGGGCTTTTGTTTCCATGTAGTTATTCTTCCATGTAGCATTATTCCATGAAGTTACTATTACATATTTCATTCTATAAAGTCCAAGCGCTGGAGAGTTGATTTAAATTCAGTTCATACGTTTACGTAATAAGAAACTGCTCCTGATAAACAGCGCGACCCTTCGAGTAACACCATAAAAACAAGAGAGGCATCCGTTCCAAGAGGCTGACTCCACTGCAGATAGACACAGCAGTGTCTGGAGGGGGAAATTGATAGCTCCATTTCCCTGCTTCCCTCCTTCCATCTGATAAAGAGAGCTCTCTCAGTGTGTGCGTGTGTGTGCGGGGGGGTGGCATGACAGTCTTAGAAGGAGGCTGCAGGCCCGTGGAGACAGAGGGAGCAGGCACAGGGCGCTCAGAAGCGAAAGTCACCGCACCCGGGTCCTGCATCCATTCTGGGACCAGATGTGCCTACAGACTGATGAGCAGCGGGGCCGGGAGCTGGAGGCACGCCGGGCCCTCAGCGCTCTCCTGCTCAGCCCCGGACGGCAGGGGTGCAGCCAAGCTCCTGGGCCACACGGACGCCCGTGGGCTCCATCCACAGGCGGATTCACTAGCTGCCAGACTCGAGCGCTCCGCCGGTGCCCGTCGACATGAAAAGAGGACTCGGAGGCTGAGTTCCTGATGGTGCGAATGCCCGCGAGTTCTGGGGCACCGAGAGTCTGAATCACACACTTCCTGCTCCGTGTTCATCGGGAGCTTCCGGGAAAAACTTCTTTTTCCCTTTTTAATTTTGTATGTTTATTTATTTTAGAGAGAGAGAAAGAGAGAGAGCGAGCGAGCACAAGTGGGGGAAGGGCAGAGAGAGAGGGAGACACAGAATCCAAAGCAGGCTCCAGGCTCTGAGCTGTCAGCACAGAGCCCAACATAGGGGCTCAAACTCAAGAATCCTGAGATCGTGACCTGAGCCGAAGTGGATGCTTAACCAACTGAGCCACCCAGGTACCCCCTTTTCAAATATTTTTTTAATGTTTATTTATTTTTGTGTGTGTGAGAGAGAGAACAGGGGAAGGGCTCTGAGACAGAGGGGGACAGAAGATCCGGAGTGGGCTCTCTCTGTGCTGAGAGCAGAGCCGGATGTGGGGTTCAAACTCACGAACCCTGAGATCATGACCCGAGCCGAAATAGAGTTGGATGCTTAACGGCCTGAGTCACCCAGGCCCCAGGTAGTGTGAGCTTTACGCCTGATGTGAAGCTCTTCCTAAGGGCCCAGTACCAAACAGGCGCTCCGTTGGTAGGCACAGCCTAGGGGGCAATAGTGAGGACTCTGGACTCTGCTGGAATGCTGGCTCTGCCACTCATTTGCTGTGTCACCTTGGAAAAGTCACTTAACCTCTCTGAGCTGGTGAAGAGGGAGTAGCAATCTGGAATGGGGTTACTCAATAACCGACTCGGAAACGGGGATGACAAGAAATAGAGCAGTTGCAAGGATTTAACGAATTAATATGGGCTGAGCACTGAAAACAGGGCCGAATGAACTGTATTCTAGAACACCGGCCATGGCGACGGGCTGTGATTACTCAGCCGGCCCGCCAGAGAGCTGAGGCGTGCACGGCGGGAAATTATCTCTTACACAGAGAAAGTACCAGGCCGGGTGCAGAGGCTAGGAAGGACAAGCGTTGGCAACATTCGTCAACAGCCTAGGAGCCTTCAGAGGCTGACCCCGTCTGCCGGTGGCGTGCCAAGTGGTTTGGCCCCCAGTGGTCACGAGCAAGGCCGAAGTCAAGGGCACAGGAGCTAACACACTCCTAAGGAGCATGTTACAGCAATTTCGCTGCAGGGAAAAACAAAACACAAAACCCTCGCTCGTGTGTTATGCAAACCCTCCTCTGCAATCAGCCTGCTTCCAAATTCTTGGTTCCGCGGAGAACAAATCTTTGAGGCAGGATGCTAAGGTCTCGAGTGCTGGTGGGCCTGCTCTTCTGTCTTGCAATCCTGCATCCACTGGCGTATTTATTTAAATTGCATGTCTTCGATAAACGCTGTATTTCACCTCATGAAAAGAAATCAATAGAAAGAAAACGAGTAGGCTGTTCGGTCTTTATTTCTAAACACGCTAATAAATGATCAAGTCTCACTGGTATCGACACTGTGCTTCACGAGGAAATAGCGATCTGTTCCTTCCCCTGCTCGAGCTCACGCAGGAAAGGTGTTCCGTGAGCTCCCCAGGCCGGGCTTTCTCTCCCGGCCTCTCTCTCCCTCATGGAACACCTGGGTATGAAGACGGGGCCTCCCGGGTTTTGTGGCAGAGGAAACTACACGGGCCCACACTCTCCTACTCGACACCGAGCTCAGGAAGTGTCTAAAAACGGAAAGTTTCCTTACAACTTAGACGGAGGCAAAAGTTAACCTGAACTGACCCAAGTCTGTAAATTTAAAAACATCGGACGCAGATTCCAATAGGCTGCCTGAGGCCCCACTACGTGGTTTCATTCTCATAGAACCCCCAAAGTTCTCAACTCTGAAATAAATTGCGCCCCAGTCGAGGTTTTTGGATACAGGACCGTGGACTTCCAGGAGAGTTACTGCTGCTGTGTTAGGTTGCAAACACAGCTGTGTGAAAACAGCCAGTGAGAAAGGCAATTCTAGAATTTTCTTTAACTGCCTTCTTCTTTTAAAACGGAGCCTCGACATGGCTCACCTCATGATTTAAAACGGGCAATAATTGCCCAGAAGCTTGGCCCCTAGTTTTGTCTGCCCCTCAGGTGCCCCTCAGGTGACTGCACTGTAAGTCGCACCTTAGAGGTTCCGTGGAAAACACCACGTTCACCCGGGGACGCGTGGGGTTTCCAAGAACGCGATGTCCTTTCAGGGGAAGTGTGTTCTTGGGAGTTACTCTTTGGGAAGCCCGGCCTGTTTGGACCCTGTCAGGCCCAGGTTTAAGTCCCTGATCCAATAACTTGCGAGGCGCACGGCACAGGCACGTGGACTCGTGTCCCATGTGAAAATCGGGGAGACCACCACCTGCGACTCGGGACGATTGGACCGAGACGAGGCGAGGCGCCGGGTCCGCGGAAACACAGGTGAGCGCTCCTCCACACCCCTCCCACACTTAGGTCCCCCCTGGGGCAGACGCACCCCCTGGGGAGCAGACAGCCTAGTGTCCCCTCACTTCTTCTCGGACAAGCTCAGAGAGACGTGTACGTATTTGGGGCACATGTTTGCCTACTACAGGGTGGAAGGGAACAGATTTGCAGCGAGGTTCTCCAGCCAAACCGACATCCCAGCCTCCGAGGAAAACGGGGAACAAACAGAGCTGGGGGTGCCGCAGACGGAGGAGCTGTCGGGGACCCGGAGAGTGGGGGACAGAGACGTCATTTAAGGACACCTGGGCACTCCTAAGGCTGTGGCCTCGCTGGGCTCGATCTGGCCGGAGAACCGGAGAGTGCAGATACTTGTGGATGGTTTTTAACCGGTACTTCACCTGTCGTAGCTGCACAGACACCAGCCTGCCCCAGAGATTCAACTAGAACGGCATTTTCAAAGGTCACGAGGCGATTTCAATATTGTGTTGGACACTGAGGGCACTGCCCATGGACGGACAGCAAGCATATGCCCCGCCTGAGTCAGGACGGAGCTCCAGACGCCCCGCTTCTCCCGTCGGGGACAGAGCCTCCCTGACCAGGAAAGAAAGAAATACGCTCGCAGGACCGCAGGACGAGCGGTTATCGGAAGCGCAGAGCAGAGAACAAAGGTTAATGCTTAACGGGGTCATGGCCATCTGCGAAACTCACAGAGTCGCCTGCGTTCTCACCTGGGGCTTTCCCACTCCTGGTCGTCCTTGTCTTTCTCCTCTTTGGTGTCTCCCGAATGCGGGTGTTTCTGCACGATGCGCATTCCGCCAGCTTTCACTACAACGGAAACAGAGTGCGGTGTGAGCGACGCGGCCGTGCAACCGCCAGAGACCCGGGGAGCCAGCTCCAAAGGTTCGGTCCCCCCTACGGCCTCGAGTTAGTCCCGATGACCGGGCAGTGACGACGACTGACGACAGAGGTCAGCGCGAGTATGCCGCGGCAGCCGAGGCGATGCCGGCAGCCGAGGCGATCTTTCACTCCAGATCCGCCTGGACGCTTCCCAAGGCTCTCGTTTGCTCTGTTTGCTCCCTACGAGGACTTGGGAAGAGCCGCAGCGCAGCCTGAGCGTCAACCACGTGGGGTGGCTGCTCGCTTCCGGTTCTTTCTGCGCATCTTCTTGACGCCACCGGGTCCCACCTCATCCCTGCCCTGTCACATTTTCTCAAATATTGATGGTGCTTCAGATGGGGCGATACTCCCACAGGGGACACGGGCCAGCTGCTGTGCCACTGACCCAGAGCCCACATGATGGCAGCCAAGGCGTCCATGCAGCTGTTCCCAAACTACGTTGTGAAGCTCAGTGTCAGCACATGTTAAAAACGGCCTTATCGACACACAAGTCACACATAGGTCAAGTCGCCCATCTACAGGGCACAGTCAATGGTTTAGAGGGTATTCCGAAGAGCTGTACAGCGATCACCACAGTCGGTTCCAGTACACCATCGTCACCCCAGAGACCCCATACCCGTTAATGGTCCCTCCCCAGGCGCCCCCCCCCCCCCCAGCTCATAGCAACCCCGCGTCTGGGTTCGCCTGTCCCGCAGACGCGACCGGCTTCTTTCACTCAGCTTGTTTCCAAGGTTCATCCACGCGCCAGCCCGCGCCAGCCCTTCCTTCCTTTTCATGGCTGCAAGGTCCTCTTGACACCGATGGACCACACTTCACTTACCCCTCTGTCTGTTGGTGGACACTTAGGTTGTCTCCACTTTGTGACTAGTATAAACAGTGCAGCCATGGACAACGTGTGTGCAAGTCCTTGTGTGGGGACGTGGATACACGCCTTCATTCCCGTGGGCATACACTTTGGGGCGGAGTAGCGGTGTCACACAGTAACTGTACTCATCCCCCTGAGGAGCGGCCAAGCGGCTTTCCAAAGCCACGGCGCCATTTTACATCCCAGCCAGCCCGTGGGTTCCGGTGTCTCCACATGCTCGCCAACACTTGCTCCTGGCTAACTTTTTCATTATGGCCATCCTAGTGGGTGTGAAGTGTTACTGCACTTTGATTTGTGTTTCCTCAATGGCTAATGTGTTAATACTGCGTTGCGAGAAAGCAAACAAAACCAAAAACGAAACACACCCCAACGATGGGGATTTGGGGATCTGCTGGTGTGGGAAATGCTCGGCTGAACAAATTAATGGGTTTCCTCAAGACAGATTTTCTTGGCCTTGAGCCAGCATGGTACGCTTTCTGAGGGGCACAGGGCAGAGCACCGTCCCCAAATTCATAGGACCCCAGAAGTCCCTCCTACCCCAGGAATGCTGGTTCTCATCCTTTAGGACCGCAGTGCTCCACAGAATAGTCTGGAAATGCCGGCCTTATATCCACAAAAAGCCAGCCTACTGTGGCTGTCACCGGCACGTGCTTTGGGGTCACTGAGCCACCGCATTGTCCTCAGCTGTATGGTTTGGGACTATTCAGCCCCTCAAAGCCTCGCTGCTACTTCTGGCAAAGGGGGTAAGAGATGCATCTTGAAATCAGAGAAGCTGTTGAAACCTTACCCCTGAGTGATGGTGTTTGGAGGTGGGGCCTCTGGAAGGTGATTAGGTCACAAGGGTGAAGCCCTCCTGGATGGGATTAGGGCTCTTATCCCTCCCCACCCCATGAAGGTACTCAGTCCATTTCCCCGTGGAAGGAGGCAGCAAAAAGATGGCCGTCTACGCACCAGGCAGCCAAATCACTAGACACCGAATCTGCTGCTGCCTGGATCCTGGACCTCTAGCCTCCGGCACTGCGAGAGCGTTCTGCTGTCTACAGCCACCAGTCTGGGCTGCTCTGCTGCAGCAGCCCGAAACCCACTGAGGCAGGCGAGTACTTTAACCAAAGTATGGCCAAGTGACCTGTGTCCATCGCCCCCCGGAGCACGGTGTGGGCCTCGCCCGGCCGCACCCCTCCTCCGCACAGCTCTGATCACGGACAGCCAACGTGGCAGGCCGTGTCGTCTGGGCCCTGCTGAACCAAGAAAAGTCCAGGACTAGCCTCCTTAGGACTCTAAAGAACAGGAAGGAGAACGTGAAAAACCCTCAGGCTCCCACGCAGGGAGGTTATGAGTTTTCGATATGCCAGCGAGGGCTTGCGGGTCCCGGGCTTCAGGCAGCCCACAGTGCCCGCTTCCTGGCCAACGGCGCCGAGCAGCAGGCAGCCTATCGGAAAAATGCAAAGCAGCAGGCGGGTACATAAAGGACTGTGTTTGAGGACACATCTGCCACCAACACGAATTCTTTTCAAGGGGACATTCTACTTGGAAAGGAGGCAATATAATCCTGTGTGGCAATTCTTCCAAAAATCTGCTTTTTAGCCCATCTATTGAATTAAAAAAAATTTTAATATTTACTTTTGAAGGGGAGAGAGAAGAGAGAGACCGAGCACGAGTGGGTAAGGGCAGAAAAAGGGAGACACAGAATCCAAAGCAGCTCCAGGCTCCAAGCCATCAGCACAGAGCCCGACACGCGGGGCTCGAACTCACAAACTCAGAGATCATGACCAGAGCCAAAGTCGGACGCTTAACCAACGGAGCTACCCAGGCGCCCCGAGCCCACCTACTGATTTTTATTTCAATCATTTTATTTTTCATTTCTAGAGCTTTTGTTCCCCTCTCAAATTCACTCAAGTCTTTTATTTGATAGAGTCTTATTCATGTCTCGTGTTTTTAATTCTTTTCTGTATGGAATCATTTTAGGCCTACTTGTGTGACTGTACACTCGATTATTTGATGACCTGAGGTCCTCGGGGGTCGAATCCTACCGCGAGTTCTGTCGACTCTCGCTCTCGTTCCGACGATCGTAGGTTACGCGCTTTCCTTCGGTGCCGTTTCGTCCGTGGGCATCCTCCGGAGCCTGGGGCGCAGGCAGCACCCCTGGGAAAGACGCTGAACACACCCGTGTCAAACCAGTACAGGCGCCTGGAACTCCTTTTTACGTCCGATTTCTCGGAACGGGAATTGCCAAACAGTGTAAACGTGGACTCCCAGCCCCTGTAAAGGCGGGCCTGCATTTATTCACATGTTCCTAGGGCAATGTTTTTGCGCCCGCCAGAGCCCAGGCTGCAGGAGGGCAGTTCTCCACCACCCCACTTGTTGCTGGGCGTATAAGCTCCCCCCTTGCTCCACTGGTTTGACCTCTGAGCACCCCGTTTTATATTGGTGTCTTGGGTTAAATGACCTGGTAGTGTGGGCCCTAGTCCAACAGACTGGCGCCCTTATACAAAGAGGAAGAGAAACCACCCCTGCCTCACGTGGGCCCAGGGCTCATGCTGACTGTTCTGAATTTGTTTCTTCTTTGGGTGTGGTTCCTGGGGATCTCCCTGCTTTGGGCTCTGAGTTTTTTTTATGAAAAGAAAGAAAGCCAAAACACCACTGCAGGTGGCTTATCAAGATATTTCAGGTTTGGTAGTCTGTCAAAACTTAAGAAACAGAAACTGAAATAAAATTCTGTAAGATGTTAAGATAATTTTCTGCTCTATGAAATCTAAGATTAGAGAGTTATGTTTTCGGCTAAAGGGGGCTGCAAGAATTGTCCCCCTAAAGGTTTTTTTTTCCTAAAACTTTTTAAGTTTATTTTTGAGAGAGAGAGAGAGAGACAGACAGACAGAGTGTGAGTGGGGGAGGTACAGAGAGGAAGGAGACACAGAATTGAAGCAGGCTCAAGCTCTGAGCTGTCAGCACAGAGCCCAACGCCAGGCTCGAACTCATGAACCTTAAATTCATGACCTGAGCTGAAGTTGCACACTTAACAGACTGAGCCACCCAGGTGCCCCTGAAAGTTTTTTCAAATGCATTTCCTCCCCATATGCCCCACCCTTCGCCCCACCCATGAGGAATTGGTTAAAGGTGCTATGGGCCGTGTCGTGTCCCCCACGTTCATATGCTGAAGCCCTCGCCCCTGTAACCCACATGCACATGGGGCCTTTAAAGAGGTGAGGAAGTTAAAGTGAGGCTGTCAGGGTGGGTCCGAATCCAACAGGGGTGGTGTCCTTCTAAGAGACGGGAGGGACGCTGGGGACACCGCCACAGAGGAAAAGCCCCATAAGGACACAGCAAGAACACAGCGGTCTGCAAGCCCAGGAGAGAGGCCTCGGGAGAAACCAGACCTGCTGGGACCTGATCTTAGACTTCCAGCCTCCAAGAACCGTGAGAAGAGGAATCCCCGCCAGTGGGGTTTTGCTACAGCAGCCCGGGCTGACGGATACCCGTGCCCATTTAAAAAGCAATGTCTGAATCACGCCACTTGGCAGACATAACGCTTGAAAACTACAGCTCACAGATATGTTCTAGAAACGGACTAAAGTGAAAAGGGCTGTAAAACCAACTACGAAGAAAGCCAACCGTGAAGGCCAAGGTGACATCTGAAATGAGCCAGTCCGGAGCTCGCGCGGAGCAGCCTGCCCACGCCTCCGTCGGAGACACTGCACGTGTCAGAGCTCAGTCACCCTCCCATCAGCCCTTCATTTAATTCGGTTTATAAAAACAATTAACTTCATCAATCCCTCACAGTGTGTGCGGTGATTAATGCGGCAATAAAAAGTGGCAATAATAATAATAACTCAACGCTGAGACAGGTTCATTTCGACTGGCGATACTGCCAAAATATATGACAGCACACATTGATAGTGACTGTTTTATCATCGTCCCTGGAACTCCTCATTTGTAAAAATACAAAGGCAGAGTTATTTTTGCAGAAATCTTTGCAAATGTAAGGATTTGTATGAGACATTAGAAAAAAAAAAAAAAAGAACTCGGAATTTCTCTCAAATGACAGCTTCAAATTGAGAGAATCCCAGCTCCCTCTTGGCAGAAGCGCGGTGGGCACGTTAGGGGCACGGGTCCTGGAGTCAGATCCCTGGGTTCCAGTACCGGCTCTGCCCGCGTGTGTGCGCTCACGCGTGTCCGTCTGCACGCGTGTGTGTGTTGCCGCTGCTCTCTGCGCCCCAGGCGCTCCGGCTGGGAAGGGAGACCCTGCTCTCCCACCAGGGGTGTGCTGAGGACTAAATGAGTTCGCACGTGTGAAACGGGCCCCCACTGCCTGGCACCTGGCGAGGGCTACTCTTATTAGATGGGTTTTAACACTCAGCATCTATTGCTTAGACCTCCACGGCGGCCTGTGTCATTGGAGCTGTCCTGTCCCTCACCACGGTTGCCTCAGATGTTGTGGGGAGGGGGGAGGCAGTGAGACGCCATGGAAAGTGCTCCCCGCTGTGGTGCTCCGCTGACGTGGTCGGCTATCCATCACCAGGACTGTCTTCGGTATATCACCATCTAAGTGGGGAAGCTTCTGGAGAATCAGATCCTGGCTAGTTCTTCAGCTCTGCTCTCCGTCGGCACCATGCCACGGCCGTGTGCAGGCCCCTTGCTCACCGCTGGCCACGCGATATCGCACCTTACACGGCGGAGCGGATCCTGAGGCGTGAGAGGGGGAAGCCGGCGGGCCCGAGCCAGCGCAGAGCCGCGTCTGACCCCGCAGCCTGTACCCTTAATCACGCCCTGCAAGCCTCTCTTTGCTTGGCCCTTCCAGGAGACAGAAAGCATCACCGGACCTCATGGAAACACACGGTGATGGCCCAGGGCAGGCTCCGACTACTGTGCCGCCAGGCTGGGGAAGACCACGAGGTTGACCTTCAAGGCTCTCTGCAGAGGAGCTTCTGGGTAACAGGAGGGGAGGCAGCATCTTCCTTGGTCAGACTTTGCCAGCTCGGACATACTGAGTGCACACTCCTGCGGCCGGCGCCTCCCCTCAGGGGTCGGGGTGCGTTGGCTGCAAGGGCATCACGGACGGCTTTCTCTGCCTGGTAGCAGGCTAGAGGGACCTGCAGCCGCAAGTAGGGCGGGGGAACAAGGAGGCTCTCCTACGACTGCTCATGTCTCAGCCCCTGGTTTCACACACATATCCCCAGAGCGCGGCTGCAGGCGTCCCAGCACGACGTGGAAGCGTACGGCACCTGTGTCCTTACCTGAGAAGAGCTGCTGAGATGTTACTCGAAGGAGAGCCAGTCCAGCAAAAGGAAGAGGCACAAGGGTCCCAGAACTGTTCAGGTGACAACAAAAGAAACCAGACCAGAAGCCAACCGGAAGCTGGAGGTCAGGAGCAAACCCAATAATCTTGGGCAGGGCAGGCAGTGGCAGGTGAACGAGGTGGAAGTTGGAGCTGAACCCCCCCCCCCCGCCGCCGTCTCGCCCCCCAGGACTGGGAGGTCAGGTGGGGACGGGGGCAAAGGAGCATGGTCCACGGCAAGTAGCAGAAACGGCTCCCCAGGAAAGGGCACAGAGAACCCGTTGGCAAGCAGCCCTGACCGGGGCTTCCAGGTTCACGGGCAGCGGGGGTGGGGGGAAGCAATGGCTTGTGCTAAAAAGTGAGCCCCTGACAGATTCCTGAACTTGCGCCCCTGATGGTCTGACCTCTGAGAGTGGAGGAAGAATGAAGGGAAACTGCTTTCTGCACTTAGAATCGAAGACGAAGGTGGCAAGGCCCTGAGGTTACACGGGGCAATCGGTCACTTTCCAGGGGTGGAAATGAAGTTCAGGGTCATGGTGTGATGGCCAGGGCCGTGGAGCTCTGGATCAGACCTAGACCGGCCAGACTGCCCTCGAGAGCAGAGTGCGCTCCGTTCTGCGACGGGGCTGTCACCCAAAGGACCAACCTGCGTGGTGACCAGACCGGGACAGGGGACCCTGCTGGGCAGACCGGGCCAAAGCGGAGGAGGGGGTGGGGGCAGCCGCACAGGCGTCCTTCACTTCAGGGACGCTGATTTCTAAAAGTGCAGGGAGAGCAGGGTCCGAGCCTGGAAGTGCAGGGGAGGAATCTGGCACCAGGGACTGGGGCACGGGGTGGGACTGGCTAGGGGTTCCCTCCGGATCTCAGCCGCCCCTGCAGGTGGGCTGGGGCCACTGAACCGGGCCCTCGCCAAGTATGCGGGAGAGAGGCTGAGGAGACAGCAAAATGCACCCCTTACACCCATAAAGATGACCACGTCCTAGTCCCCAGAGCCTGTGAATGTGCTGGGTTACCTGGCAAGGGTCGGGGGGGGGGGGGGAGCGGTTAAAGTTGCTGCTCAGTTGACCTTCACAAAAGAGTATTCTGGAAAAGGCACAAAAAAAAAAAAAAAAAAAAAAAAAAAGGCTTCTCCCCAGAACGCTTCCAGAACAAACTAGCCATGCAGACGCTTTGATCTCAGCCCAGTGACCCCCATCTTAGGCTTCTCCCTCCCGCACGAGGACACAGTGATGTCGTGTTGTTGTCAGGCTCTAAGTTTACTCCGCCTCCCGCAGCCACAGGGGAGCGAGGCGGGGACATGCGGGAGTCACAGGTGTTCCGTAAGCTCCCCCACACACCATGTCCTGCCCCCACTGTCCCTCCGCACGGGCCATGCCGCGGGGGCTTTGGCCTCTGCACTTGTTCCCCGTGGGAGGGCTGCCTGCCCGGGAGGGAAAGGAACCGTGGCCAGTTCAGCCTGGGATTCCAGGCCTGTGGGTCACGGCAGAGGGCACTACGGGACTTCCTGACAGAACTGTCATTGATACTTCATACTTTCAACACACCTGTGACTAACAGAGCGCTTGATACAAGAGTGAGGGTTCCCTACAGAAACACAAAGATTCCCCCAGCCGGGAAGGGGAAAGCGTGGCCCGGACTGGAATGGAACGAGCATGCCCAGAGCGTGAAGCAAAGTCCCGATGAACAAAGTGAAACCTGAACTATGTTTTAGAAACGACGTGTTCCACCCCGACTCGAAGTTTTTCGGAAAAAAGAAAAATGCAGTGACTAGAAAGATCTTTTTTTTTCTTCTTCTTCTTTTTCTTGGCATGTCGGGGTAAAAGCAGAACTCTTTCCTGTCCTCTTCGAGCGTTAGTCAGCGACTGGGCGGAGGACACCGGGGGCGTGCTTAGCAAATCTGTGCGACTGCAGGGCTAACACACGACGAATTAGTCTCTCATTGCTGGCAACGCACTGGTCTCCACGCAGTGGAAACTCCCCGGAGACGATTTAGGGAGCACGATCACCCACAACCTTTTAAATGCCTCCTTCACTCACAGCTGAATGGTTAATGGAACAAAGAATTCAATTATTTTGAAGTTATGAAAAAAAGGAGTCTACTTCCCCTTTTACTGTAAATAAATACAATCGTGTTTATGTTTCCGTATGACTCAGTTCTAGAAGGGACGGGAAGTCTACTTTTCAAAGAAAACCATAGGTAAAATTAGTAACGCGCCGAGCTCTCCCATACTAGATTTACGAGAACTTTACTGACATATGGTTTTGGCTACCCGGGGAAATGGAGGGGAACAGGGCCAGCAAAATGTATTTCACGGAGAGATTGTATCCACATCGCTGCCACGAACTCCCGAAGACAGGCAGGAATGAGTGACAGTGCGGGTGATAATTACGTTCTCCCTGCTGCCTGGCGGCTGGTCGTATGTGATGAAACAGACCCCCGCCAACTCTAACTTTGCTAATCTGCGTCCGCAAGAACGCTCATAAAACAAGCGGTCTCAGCCCCTTTCTCCGCAGATACTTTGTAGCTGAGAGCAGTGGCGAGGTCTCAAATCGTTAAGACTTCATTACTTTTACCGAAGGGCGAGGGCCCGGATGACAGGAGGTGGCGTCGCCACGGGTCTCTCCCTGAAGCTATTTAAGGTCGTGGCTTGCGCCACTGTGGGGAGTTACTCAGTTTTCCTTGATCCCTCCCATAAACACAGGAGGCATACGTGTTACCAAACTTCCGTTTGTTTCTCTCTCCTTAGTCTTTTATTCGTAGTAGGAGGGTCCTCAGCCAAGAATTTAGAAGGGTAGAGGGCAATACTGACACACGGTAACACTCAGCACACGCTGGTTACTATTTCCACTACTAAGACGCTACCTAAACTGGCTGAGAGCCTCCCTGCATCCCTAATACTCACTGGAGGCGGCTCAGAAGTTTAGGGACGTGGCGGATCCTGGGTGCCCTGGGGAAAGGGAGAGGTGGCAGAGGCTTGGCTTGGGGGAAGCTCCCCAGGGAGCTGTTTACTATTTTGCGCCCACACTGTGCCAGCCCGAGGACGGAGACATCACGAAGACCAGGCAGAAGCAAGGAGAAGAGAGGCAGATAGGCGCAGGTAAGTATGAGAGTAAGGAGACGGGATGCTGTAGGAATGCTCAGCAAGGTCCCTGGGGCAGACAGCAATAATGAGAAAACACAAAAGAACATGAAGATAGTCGTGGGAGAGAATTTTATTGGTTCCGACTGAGGATTTAAGCACAAGTCTTCGTTATCGAACTTAAGCACTTAACGAAAGGGTTCCCCAAGTTTTAAAGGCTGTTATTTATGAACGGTGCTCTTGGCTCTCTTTGATGATTATTTATTATAGTAGGTTCTTTTAAAAAATTTTTTAAATAACTTATACTCTACAGAACTGCCTACTCTCTGGCCTCGTGGGAGTAACCGAGCACACCCGGAGCCTTCCTGCAGGGAACTCTGTGATACGGCGGAGTGCACTGAGGGGCACTACTGGGAAGCCAAATACTGCAAGCAGTAGAAAGCAAAAGGCCTCTTTCTAACCTGCATCCCTGGGCCAGGAGGCCAGGCCCGTCCTCCAACTCTGGCCAAGGGTGACTAGTCTTAGAAAACGCAGAATAACAGTGACAGGTCCCTAAGCAGCTCCTGCTTGACGGGGAACCCAAAGGCTGAAGGACCTGTCCTGAAGTCACCTGAGTTTACCTGTGGGATTAAATGCCCTTTGCCCTGATCCTGAGGGACGGAAGGAATAGAGAGGAAGAGTGTCCTGCACTTTCCTAGAGGAAGGCCAGATGGCCCAGCCGTCCCATTGCAAAGATTAGGAAAAGTGAGCCCCAGAGAAGTGACAGGCCCCAACACTTAGAACCCCAAGTTCACTGCTCACCAGCACAAAAGTTGGTTCCTTGCTCCTCGGGGCATAAATAAGCTACCCAATTTGTAATTCACAAAGCCTCGCCGTTTACAATTCAAAAAAAAAAAAATAGAGTCTTTTATGAAATCTTCCCCAGGGAGTTAATATGTACAGTTTATACCTCTGATCTTAAAAATCTCCACATGGATAGGTCTCTCCGTGCAATTTAATTACTGCTGCTTTGATTTGGTATCATTCCAACAGATACACTTTAATGCCACTCGTTACCCGGGGACAGGGGAGCCACGGGCAGACCACCGCCGCACAGTCCAAGGACATGACTGTAACTGGAGGGGTTCCTTCCTGCAGAACTGCCCACCCGGGGCATAGGCAGCTGGACGGGGATCCCTCGCAGGAGGAATCCAAGGTCAGAGTTATCTTTAAAAGAAATCCCTTTGAGGCACTCTCTTTTCTGTAATGAGTGCGATACGAGTGGCCTAAAGCCTATCTTGCTAAAATCCCACACCTCCTAAGTCCCCACTCATCAGCTAGCCAGCAGTCTTCCCAAGTGTCAGTTAGTTGTTGTTGAGTGTCTTCTTGTTGAGAACTTCTTTCACCAGTGAAAAATATTACCTACTCTGGAATGCGCCTTATTTAAAAACTGCTCTGTCCGCCAGTTTTGAGGCAGAGAATTCGTGCTCTGTCCTGGGGACAGCAGACGGAGATCAGGGGACTCCACTGTGACCAGAATAGGCACAAATGGGTCACAAAAAGCAGCCATGTTTCCATAAGGCTTCGGCTACTAGAAGATGGACTTTTTAAGACTAACGTGTGCACTTGAGACCCTGACAGAACCGCATACTGAGAGGCGCCGGTGGCCTTTGATTCTCTCCCAGTGTCCCTCCATATGGGCCGATTGTCATTCCAAAGGAGAGGAGAAGCAGACAGCGACTGGTTTGGACAGAGTCGAAAGAACAAACGGGAACCGTGCCCAGAGAGGGAAGGGATGGGCCCTATGAACTTAGAAAGTCTGCTTGGATTCGTTTTTCTTTCTTTCTTTTTTTTTTTTTTTTTGAGAAAGTTGACTCTTTCCTGGATTTAACTTCCTTGGCCCAGAAGTTCAGGATTTGCGCAAAAAAAAAAAAAAAAAAAAAAGAGTTCGAGGAAAAACACTTTTAAGAAAAAGTTGGATGCGAAAGAAAGTCAGGAGGGGGAAGTCATACTGAGTGATTAATGAGAAAGATTATTTCCGCTCCTCTGGTTCTTTTATCCGCACGAAACGCCGTCAGCCTACAATTAACCGTCACCCACGACACTAGAAACACGGACTTTGCATCGTTCCGGCTACTCGTTTTCCTAAGACAGCTGTCTGTCCCTTCTAAGTCCGCACTCGGCCCAAACTTTCTCGGGGGAAGTTGTGCAAGCGAGTGTCTTCCAGGCATTCCGATTTGCATGCAACTCCCACGGGCTGGCGACGCCGCGGGCGCTCGGAGCCTGGCCGGAGCCCCCCGAGCGGCCCCTCTGCGCCCCGCAGCCGCCGCGGACGCCCCCGCCCGGCGCCCCCTCCGCGCCCCGCGCCCGCGGGTTCGAGCCCGCCCTCGCGCCCCGCGGAGGGACAGAAAGTGGGAACGAGTCAGTACCGGCGGGCGGATGTCCGGCTTTCGTCTCTAGCTTCCCCTCGGGAGGCGAAGACATGATGCGACCGCGCGGTCGAGGGGCTGGGACGGCGACGGCGACGGCGACCACGGCGGGCTCGCGGGCCGAGAGGCAGGTGCGCGCGAGCGTGAGCGCCGGGCTGCGAGGGAGGCGCGCGTAGAGGGCGGCGGGGCCGCGCACGGAGGCAGCAACTGCGGTCGCCGGGAGGGGGCGCGGCCGCCGCGCGCCGACGTGGCGCGTCCCGCTTGCCCGCGGCTGCGCGTTGTCGTCACTGCGCCCGGCCCGGCCCGGCCCCGCCCCGCCGGCTCCCCGGCGCGCGCGTGTACTGAGCATGCGCGGCTGGCAGCGCCACGTCCGAAGAGGTGGTTGCGGGCGCTGGAGGAGGAAGGAGGGTGAGGGTGGGGTGTTTGTGGTTAGAGGAGGCGGGGCTGATGCTGGCAAGGGCTGCGGCAGGAGGTCCAAAGGGCCCAGCGGGAGGGTGGCACCTTCTCGCGCCGCGCTCCACCCACTCGCCGGAGGGGCGGAAACAGCCTCGGTGGGGGCGCGCGCAGGCGGCTGGTGTAGGTGGCCTGGGAACCGGCCTGCTGCCAGGTGTGCTCACCCAGCTCCCGCTTGGAGCGACTAATTATGTGCGGAAATGAAACCCCAGGTGGGACCGACTAGGAGCCTGAGGCTTGCAGGGATTTGTTCAAAGACCCTGCATATGGGAGTGCCCCCGCAGGCCCCGTGAGAAACAGCGCTGGGAAGCCTGGGACCAGGACAGAGTTCTTGCACTGCTGCGTCTGGGTCCCCTGTGTGCTGCTGCGATGGGTCTCGGTTCTGTCCAAAGCTGATCCTTTGCCCTTGTGCCCTGCTTTGCATCCCTCCCGCCTTCTCAAGCGCTTTGCAATTGCAGGTGTCCTCTCCTGCACCCTCAATCCCGCCTTCCTGAATTAGCGTTCACGACATGCCGGGTGTCTTGAGAAAAGGAAACACCACCATCTCTCTTGGCTGTGCCTCTATACTTGACAGTACAACCGATCAAATACTCCTCAGCCCAGTCCAAGCCAACTGCACCGAGGTTACGCTCAAACAGGCAAGGTTCTTTCATCAAGGTTACTCGTGATCTCCGTGCTGCCCAATCCCGTGGTCGCCCTTCTCGTTCTACTTGACCTGTCCGCATTGACCTAGCTGACCGTTCCCCTCCTCCTTAGCCTCAGGGATGCCGGTGATGTGGCTACTGATAGGTGTGTTGGCTTCTCTTCTAGATTTATAGTTATTTGAATATTCTAAGGCTCAGGACCAGCCTTCTTCTGGCTGGATCCTGTTTCAGTGGCAACATGCAGGCCCGTGGGTATGACTGTCATCCATATACTTATGGATAACAAATCTGCAAACCCATGTCCCTCCCCCTGCTCCTCCACTAAACTTCAGACTCCCATCCCACTGCCTCCTTGGCCTCTGGGGGTCTAACACAATGCTCCCCGAGTCTGCATCACAGCACATACAGAAATGCACGTTCTACCCACTGGGGCTTTCTCCCCACGTTTCAACAGCATTAATAGCAACATAGTTGTGGGCCAGGCGGCCGTCATGACATGGTTGTCATTCTCTTACATCCATTCACATCAAAACTCGCAGACGGCTGTCAGCTGCTTAGAAGAAAATCCAAAATAAATAGCAGGGCGCTCTTTCTAAGAGTTGCTGCATCATTAGCATTCGAAGTGGAGCAGAGCGAGAAAATCTACAGACACTCTGGATGTGGGGTCTGAATGGAAAGAACCTTTAAGGTTACCTAACCAATTAATCGTATGAAGATTTTCCTTTTCATGTATGCGCACGAGTGCTATGTAGTTAAAAATTCATGTCTTCGTATGTCTGAAAGAACCGCTTTTAAGAAGTATAAAATAAAAATTCTGGAAAACATTGTGTTATAGTTTAATCGGCAGCATTTTTGTCCCCAGTGGTACGTAAAGTTGCACGTGGAGAGTGATGACGTCTTCAGTGGCATGTGGCGTTGCGAGGGAATCCTGGGGTAAAAGAAGGCGACTTCTAAAGGGACTCAAGCTACTCAGGGACCTTGGTGGCCGCATTGGGCTGCCGTGAGGCCTGTTCTGGGACTACGCTGACTGGAACACCCTGGTGTGATAGTCAAGTCTAGTTTTACATGTTCCAAGCGGCATTCCCGATTCACCCACCTACCCCAGGATACCTTCCCACTTAGAATGGCATCCAAACTATGGTGCGGGGTACCTGCCTAGTCAGTAGCATGACTACCAAAGTATGGTTATATAAGGAACTTGGCTTGAAAAAAACTATCTGAGTTTTTCCCAGCCTCCCTCGCAGCTAGGGAAGGGCAAATTCAGCCATGGAAACATAAGTTGAGGTTTGTTGGGATCTCTGGCAAAATTTTGCATGCTTGGTGTGAAAACTGCTCTTCCTCCTGTTGACTTCATGGTTTGCACTGCCTCGAGTTCAGGCAGAAGGTGAGCAGAGCAATCATATTGCAACTGTGAGGTAGCTAAAGGTATGAATGCCATATGCTAAGGGTGGCCGAGCATACACCAGGAGCAGGTGGGATTTGAGGTTCTTAGGGGCGGCGGTTTGCAGAGCAATGGACCTGCTTCCAGACTATTTAGATCAAGTCCTTGTGGTTGGTGTCTTTACATGTAGCCAAATGCAACCCCCACCACACAGCCTGGTGAGACCCTGTGTGGTGGGGGCTGTGCCCATCTCTCATGGCCCCTCTGGCCACCCTGGCCTTTCTGATACTCCTCTAGTGTGACGAGCCAGCTCTTCCCCATGGGTCTTAGCATTAGCTATTCCCTCCTCTTGGAACGGTTTCCCCCGAATTGTTCCCCCAGAATCCTTTTTATTCTGGAATCGGCTTTTCCATGGGGCCTCCCCTGCCACCAGGTCTGAAGCAGCCAGCCCAGGTACTCGACTCTCATCCCTTGTCTTCACGGAACCTTATCCTCATCCCAAATTCCTCACCCATCTTCTGGCATTAAGTGTCTCCTCTGACTGGCGCTGGTGGAGTGTCAGTCACAAAAGAGGAGAGACCTTGTCCATTTTTTCCCACCGCATGCTCCGCACCCAAAACCAAGGTGGGCACATAAAAAAGAATTCAAGGGACTCCTGGGTGACTCAGTCAGTTAAGCATCCAACTCTTGATTTCAGCTCAGGCCATGATCTCACGGTTCATGAGTTCCAGCCCCACATCAGGCTCTGTGCTGACAGTGTGGAACCTGCTTGGAATTCTCCCTCATTCTCTCTCTCTGCTCACATTCTCTCTCCAAAATAAAGTAAATATTAAAAAAAATAAAAAGCATTCAATGGACATTCTCCCCCATAATTCTAGAGCATGGATACGTTTAATTTCTCACAGTGGTTACTAAAATGAAGAGCAGGGGGTGAGGATAACCCGGAGAAGGAAAATATACCTGATATGTAGGTGACATCAGTACAGAGGGCCACTTATCCTTCTCACATTTACTTCCCCCCCCCGTGAACATATTCGTGTATGCACGTGTGTATGCGTGTGTATGCATGTGCGTGTATGCACGGGTGTGTCCAACCTCGCCAGTCCTGAATGCCTCAGATAACCGCCTCAGATAACCGCCAGGCACCACCCATTGGAAAATTTCTATGTGGCCTCACATTCCAACACTCAGATATGATCGGAATTGCTGGGTGACTAATCTTATTTGAGCTTCGCTGTAATTCTGAGAGCAAGGCAGTTTCACTCATTTTACCAAGAAAAACAAAAGTTAACAGAAAGGAGAAGAAAGGATTGTTGGGTTGAAATGGGACACAACTCTTGAGCACACGCGGGACCAGAAGCTGGAGTTTTGAAGCCCCAATCCCATTTTCTCCCACTGTTGGCGGCCTTCCAAATAGAGTTTTGTGAGCTGTTTCCCCCTTCTTCTGTAAGCAGACTTGTCCAGTCCCAAATGGTGCTGGAAAAAATGGTGCTAAAGGTTAAGATACTTTTTTTTAATTAAAAAATTTTTTTATTTTTATTTTTAGGAAAGAGCACAAGGGGAAGGGGCAACGGGAGGGAGAGAGAGAGAGAGAGAGAGAGAGAATATCTTAAGCAGGCTCCATGCGCAGCATGGAGCATGATGTGGGGCTTGATCACATGACCCTGGGATCATGACCCGAGCAGAAATCAACAGTTGGACACTCAGCTGACTGAGCCACCCAGGCACCCCTGTAGGATACTTCTTTTTATTTAAAAAATTTTTTTCAATGTTTATTTATTTTGGAGAGACAGAGACAGAGCATGAGTAGGGAAGGGGCAGAGAGAGAGAGGGAGACACAGAATCTGAAGCAGTCTCCAGGTTCTGAGCTGTCAGCACAGAGCCCGATGCAGGACTCGACCCCACGAACCGTGAGATCATGACTTGAGCCGAAGTCAGATGCTCAATCTACTGGGCCACCCAGGCGCCCCTGTAAGATACTTCTTAACGAGAATACTGTGAGCACTGGAAAAGGATTGGAAGAAGAAGCAGAAAATGCAGATCCTTTTCCCCATGTGCGCGTGTTGTACCCTGGGCTTCCTCACTGGAACTTTCTGAGCCTCTTTTCTTATCTGCACAACCCCTCAGGGACGTGAACACTAACCTCCCCCAGGACTGGTGTGAGATCAGCATTGAGCGCTGCCTGTACACCACGTAGCTCTGCCTCATCACGTGAACTGTCCATGAGATCCCGAGACCCAAGGACTCCTCCGCCCTCCTTCATGGAGAAACCCAGTCTGTGAAAGGCCACGCACAGGGGTCGGTGGCTGACAGGGGGAGCCCCGAGAGAACCCTGTGCTGACCACCGTCCTGCTTCGTAAGCCATAACATGCCACAGAATGTAGCGTTACTACTGCAAAGAGAGTTTTCATTAGCATTCCTGGAATCCATGAATTATCCTACAGCATATTGAAAGAATCCCACCTATAAATCACTTCGATGAACTTTGCTTCCTTACTCTAGACTGGCCCATACGTTCTATCCTCTCAGGCTGTTTGTCTGACAGATGAGAATTTTTATATCCTTACTCACTGCACAGAATGTCTCTTCCAATGTTGAAATTGCTCAGAAAAGGAGAGCAGCATTCTTGACTGTCTAACATCCAAGATATTTCTTATTATATTATGGAGGTTTTAAATAATATTCACTTAAATATAACTTATATGACACCCACACATACACATACAGTACTCGAAGAGACTATGTTTGTCCTAGATCCAAATAAAAATAATAGAACACCACACGTCTTACACCCGTACACGCACGCGCACACACGCATCCTTTGGGATTTCATTGGGCTTCAACTTGTCAGTCAGTCACAGGGTAATTGACAAGCACTTTGAGGCATTTTTCAAAAGTAATTTAACAGCTAATGAAAGACACAGAGGTCGATTTTAGTCACACAGGAGGTTACCCCTTTGGCTAAGGATATTTGAAGAGAAAAATAACCAGCCTGAATCTTGGCAACACATTTTTCTCATCTGTATTTGGAAGTTAGGAAATAGAAGCCGCAAACAGGATGGCAGTGCTACAGCCGGGAATACTGATATCACACGGAACTGCACATGCCGTCGAGGCGAGTTAGGAAAGATGTGTTTCGGCAGGGAGAAATGGCGTGGGGGCGGGGATGATTTTGTTTCCGGCTCTTTCTCGGAGTCAGTAGTTGACCTCGCGTAAGCTGCTTGCACATTCTGTGATCGTAGTTCTACGGTGGAGGCAGTAACACGAATCTTACTCGGGGATTCAAATAGTTATTCAATATTATGCTTTAGCATTTATCTCCTTATATAAAATTCTTACAAGGGTATATGAATTGCTATAAGTATAAAAAATAAACATGACAAAGGCATCAAGAATAAAGAGGCTTTCAGCAAGATAAAATCATCTCAAGGGAGTCTGAAATTGAAGAACAACATATTTGGGTTAGCCGTTTTTTTTTTTTTTTTTTTAAATCTATTCAGGATTCAGTGCTACTAGGATTTTATTTTACCCTTTTCCCATTAAGAAGATTCAAAAGTTTCTTCCGGGGGTGAGTATGTCATTTTTAGAGAGCTTAAGTGAAAGACAAACAGGATGTTGAAGGACTACTTCTGCCTTTCGGCCGTGAGTCTCTGCTCACACCTTCCATGTTGGCTCAGCCTAGGAAGGAGAATCTACAATGATGGAGCCTGGCCTTGGGGGCTCCAGACCAAGGTTTGAGACACATGTGTGTGTGACAGTGGGGAAACACTATCCTCTCTGCATCTCAGAGCCTCCTCTCACCACCCCCCCCCTTAAAAATAGGAGTAATAATACACCCTTCTAGAATGTTTACAAGAAGTGTATGTGTTTGAAGATGCTTGGTCAACTTGAAAGAACTAAATACGAGTCTACCCAAAGCACGTGACTCGTTAGAGATTTTAGAGAAATAGCAAAGTCAACATATACTTGTACGCTCAAGAGGGAATGAAAGCGGAAAAAAGCAAAAAGCATTTCGGTATCGTGTAAAAGAGAATTTTGACCTCATAGACCCCCTGAACGGGTATAGGGAACCTCCAGGAGTCCCCGGACCACATTTTGAAGACTGCTGTTCTAGATCATTCTTTAGGCACATTGACTTAAGATTTAGAATCAGGGGCGCCTGGGTGGCTCAGTTGGTTGAGCGGCCGACTTCGGCTCAGGTCATGATCTCACGGTCTGTGGGTTCGAGCCCCACGTCGGGCTCTGTGCTGATGGCTTGGAGCCTGGAGCCTGCTTCGGATTCTGTGTTTCCCTACCTCTCTGCCCCTTCCCCGTTCATACTCTGTCTCTCTTCATCTCTCAAAAATGAATAAACATTAAAAAAAATAAAAAAAATCCAATGTCAGGTATCAGCTCAAATGAACTTTAATTTTCTGAGAAACATAACTAAATTAAAATAAAAAAAATGATTTAGAATCAAAAAAGGGTTTGGGTTAAAAACCAACCGCCACACCATAGTTCGTGGAGATGTCAGCCTTACGATAGGCTTGGACTACGACGCCGTCTGGTATTCCCTAGCAGTGTGGGCCAGGTTAGTGGGGGGACACTCAGGACTGATTCACAGGTGCTGGACCAGCTAGGTCAGATGGGAGGGTGGCATGGGCTTGTCTTCCCAAATAACAGCTGCAGCCCCCACCGTCTGGGCTTCTCCGCTCACCGCCGCTGTTTCCGGATGGGCAAAGCCCTCCTGGTGTGCCGCTTGCTTTCAGAAAGGCAGTTTGAGCAATCTTAGAGTTTTGGTAGTCTTATCAAAGCCAGTTTTCAAAAGAGCTGTTTTCAAAGGCTTTTTAAAAAAGCAGAGATATAATTGACACATAACATTGTGTGATACGTTGGTTTGATGTATTTGTATATTATAATATGATCACCACCTTAGCATTAGCTAGCATTTCTATCACATCCCATAATTATCATTTTGTGTGTGTGTGTGTGGTCAGAACAATTAAGACCTAGTGTCTTAGCAACTTTGAAATTTATAATAAAGTACTGGTGACTGTAATCACTGTGCTATGCATTACATTTCCAGAACTTACTCATCTACTAGTTGCAAGTTTGTGCTCTTTTTTTTTAAAGTAGGCTTCATGCTTAGCAGAGTCCCATGTGGGGCCTGAACTCATGATTCTGAGATCAAAACCTGAGCTGATGAGATCAAAAGTCAGACGCTTAACCAACTGAGCCACCTGGGCACCCCAAGTTTGGATTTTTAAACATCTCTCCAAGTCTTCCAACCCCAAGCTCCTAGCAACTACCAATCTTCTCTCTGTTTCTATGATTTAGCTCTTTTAGATTCCCCATAGAAGTGATATTGTACAGTATTTGTCTTTCTCTGACATATCTCACTTAGCATAATGCCCTCAGGATCCATCCCATGCTTATCCCATTAACTAAGGAAGTAAAAACATCTGTACAATGAAAACTACAAGAGTTTGAGGAGAGAAATTGAAGGCATCAACAAATGGAAAGGTTATCCCATATTCATGGATTAGAAAAATTAATATAAAGTGTCTGCAGCACCCGAAGCCATCTATAAATTCAATGTGGTCCCTCTCAACATTTATCACAGAAATAGCAAAAATAATTCACAGGCTTTTAAATACGGAATGGCAAAAGATCTCAAAGAGGAGGCTGTTGGCCATTTCTTTCCCATCCAAAGCTGCGTGTTGTGCCTTCTCTTAATAAACATAGATGTTTTGACTACTAGATAGCAGATGTTTGGACAACTTTTATTAAGAAGCACTTATGATAAATACATTAAAAAATAAAATTAATATAGTTTAGAAAACCTAAATAATAGAGCAATGTCCAAAGGAGAAGGCATGTCACCACTTCTTACTAATCCTATCAGCATTAGAGTCTATTGCTAATAACATCTGGCTTCCAGAAAAAAATAGATAATGATTCTTTTTAACTATCTTATTTTACGCACTGTCCCTCAGTTTATGTTAGTCTGATGTTTCCCTCGTTGTTATACAGGGATTATGGGTTTTTGGAAGGAAGACCATAGAAGTGAAGTGTCATTTTCTCCACATAATTTCAAAGGCACATGCTACCAACATGACTTATCGTAGGTGATGTTACCCTGAATTACCTGCCTTAAGTATTGTTATTTTATAGATTTACGTTAATTTACTGATGAGTTCAGCTCTTTATTAGGAATCAGCGTGAATAGGGGCTAAGTAATTTGTGTCATAACCTTCAACTAAGAAGCCTGTATCAATAAACATACACATGGCTATGACTCTGGAAAATTCTGGAAGATACCTTTGGGTACTTCTTCACTTCTCTCTCTCTCTCTTTCTGTCTCTCTCTCCTCTGGTAATGGGAGGGAGTAAGTTTTATTCTCTGTCACTATTCTCAGGTTAGAGATGGCAGATAATTGCCCTACCAAATTTAAAGGCTATTTTCTCTGCTGAGATTACCCGAGTTTCTTTTTAAACCATCCTTCTTCTCAGTGAAGTGATTTAACAAAATTGATTAATTATTCTATTCAGGCTAAAGTACCTGTGTGTGACTTTGCAGGCTGAAGAAGGTTGTAAATAATGATTTCGGTGAGCATCCTCCTTCTCACCATGTGTGCGGAAAAGCCCGTTCAGTTCTTGCTCAATTTTCAGGAAAAGGTCCGAGCTTGGGAAATACAATCGCGATTAATCTAGAGAAGAACAAATCTCAAGCCCATCCTTCAGGCTTGGAGAGACCCTCTGGGGCACCATTCAGAGCTTTTTACTGACATAAATTAATAAACTGCCTTTGGCCATGGAAAAGATAAAAGAAAATATACAAGCTTCGGTCGCTCGCTTGAGACTTACAACATGACTATTCATCTTCCTAACAAAGAACCCTGAGTGTTTGGGTAAAGAAAAGTTTACCAACTTGATGTGACTTCACACCCACAAATAGCAGAGAGGGGTCTAGTTTTTCCTCCTTTGCACCCTTACAAATTGCACGTAATTAAAAAGAAGCACCTTTAATGGGTTCATTACACAACTTGAAGCCTTGCTCTCCACCACTTTCTCCCTACTCCCCTGCACCCCCTTCCCCTACTCTACCTCGCTGTTTTTTTCTGATCCTGAAGTCTGGCCTATCCCAGTAGACCCAACATTTACTGTAGGCTCTCTCCATCAACTGCCCTGGGCTCTCTGCTTTTATTCCAGGCTCCCGGGGATTCATTTCTAACTTCTCCAACTTTCGCTGAGGTGATAGGAGAATTGAATGTTCCTTGAGATTCTAGACAGCGGACTGGTGCTGCTGTGGTAGCTGAAAGACAGAAAGGAGCCCTGTCCTAATCATCTGCTCGTGTGAGGTGGTCCTGGGAGGCATGTGCTGGCCTGAGCTCTCTCCTGGGGTCCTTGTCCTCTTCCTACGACCCCAGGGTTTTAATGGCAGGGGGAGGGAGGCGCAGTTGGCTACCAGGCTCTGAGGATAAATCTAGGAATCTCAAGACTAGGAAGGGGGTTATTGATGTCATAGACTTTGTTTCATTCAACAAATATTTTTGAGGACTTACCCTATGCCAGGAACTTTTCTAGAAAGCGAAGGTAAGGTCTCAGCTTTCTTGGAGCTTACATTCTAGTCTGTCGGAGGCTGACGCTGTGCATAGTGACCAGCGACAGACACGGGCTTCTGATATTCTCCTCTAAAACAAACTGAAACGCTGAACAACTTCCCAGGTTCTGAAGCTTTGCAATATTTACATGCTGTGTTGTTTCTAAACAAAGACTCCAGAGAGTTCCTTGGAACACATTTTCAAAGATAAAATTCAGGTGTCATGTCATTCCCAGTTCTCTGTCCGTCTGCAGGTAAGATCCTTCAGGAAGAAACATGAGGTGGGGAAAGGTTGTCTTGCGTCCCCCTTATCTTCAGGTGTCGCTTATGCCCTGGGAGCCAGGGGTGGTGGGAGTCCTTCATCCTCTGGAGCAGGGATGGCCAATCTCCCTTGAACTCGTGATTGGACTGGCTCTGGTTTCTAGATGCTCAGACTTGAAAAATCATCATGAGCAAGCCTCTTCTGGTATCTTCGCTGTGGGTTTAGAAATTATTTTTATGAGGTTTTCCTCTCATTTATATTACGCGTATCCCCTCAACAGATGGGATTTTCATGGTTGGCCCAATGTTCTTTCGTCGTGTCATTAAATAAAAGAAGTGAATGGATGTGCTCTTCTGGGTGACTAGGTAGAAATTCATCATTAGGATGGCAAGGGAAACCTTTCAGGCAATTCCAGACCTTCCCCACTCACCCCAATGCCTCAACAGTCACACAACTTCTAACGTGATTCTAGGCAACAGGAAAGTTCAAGGTCATATGTTGTCTCTTTTGGATGACGATTGTCGATACGGATTCAATATGATTTGCCCGTGTTTACGATGAAGTGTTTAATACATGTGTCACCTGAATGCCTTTGTCGGAAACAGTAACATGCTAGCTCTGCTTTTATTGCTAATTTCTGTTTTCTTCTCAAATAGTGTCTTGCTTATTTTATATTATCTTGGCAAACTATGGCCTGTGAGTAAAATTTTGCCTGCTGTCTGTTGTATAAATAAAGTTTTATTGGACCACAGCCATGCCCGTTTGTTTACATATTGCTTCATGCTGCTTTTGTGCTACCGTGGCAAGGTTGAGTAGTTGTGACAGAGGTCATACGGCCTTCTAAGCCAAAAATATTTACTGTCTGATCCTTGGCAGTATGTTTGCCGACCCCTGTTGACTATAGGAAAAAAAAGTAGAAGCCAAGGGATTTGGACTTGGTAAATATTTTGATAATGGATCACTTTAGGATTTATTTTTAGGCCTTTATTTCTTAGGAAACGTCAGACAGGTAGATCCTTCCAGAGAGTTGCCATCTTTCCTATCTGTGACGTGGTGACGTGCGACGTGAAGGACAGCTTAGGGTGGAATGTAGGAAGGCCTTGTCCGAGGGGCCATGTCGAAGCTCTTATTTGGTTCAGAATATGAGAGACAGCCTCACAGATGACTCCCCCATCCCTTCCTCCTTGTGATAATATCTTTGTATAAGACACTTCCTCCCATGTGGGCTGGATCTAACAACTGGCTTCTACTGGACAGAATATGGCGACGGTGATGGATGTTGCTTCTGAGATTAGGTTATAAACAGACCGTGGTTTCTATCTCTTGTTCCCTCTTGCTGGCCTGGTTTGCTCACCTTCGGCAGAGCCAGCCTGGGAAGTGGTCCTGTGAGGCTGAGACCCATGTGGGAGAAGACCGGGCCCTGACAATAACCGTGTGAGCTAATTCATGGCGCCCACCCCGGCCGAGCCCCCAGCTCAGTCCAACAGCCTGACTGCTGCCTCCTGAGAGGCTCTGAGCCAGAGGCCCCCGGCTAAGCCACCGGCTCAATCTGTTTTATTTAGGTTAAATGAAATCGGACACGATTACACAGGTAAAGTAGTGCCCTTTCCAAGTGCACTGTTGTTTTCCATGAGTTCACACGTCCCCACCTACTGGCAAACACTCGCAGAGGCAACCTGTCCTGGTCCTCGTGTGGGCTAGCGCACTGCTCTGGGGCCGAGCAGGACGCCCCGGTGGATCTTCACCTGCTTCATGCACAGACCCAAGATCACAGCTCAGGTGGGAAGATGCTCTCATATGTCCGAACTGGCCAATATTTACATCAAACACAATGCCAGAAAATGCTGTGTATTGAGCTGCTAGCTCTTTCTTTGCAAATGAAACTCTGGCACGTCACAAGTTCAAGCCTGGACTTTGTAAGAAGCACTCTTTGACCTATGTTCACTCTGTGAAGCAACCTGGTTTGCCGGCTGCTCCCAGAACCCGCGGCGGTCTGGCAGAGGAGCCCTGAGTGCCGGGCGCAGAACAGCTGCACCTGCCCCAGCCGGTCCTGCCCGTCCTGCTGCCCAGGGGGGGCCCTGGTGGCTGCCTGGTTGGCAGGGGCATCAGGGGAGGCTGGGAGGCTGTCGGCTGGAGCTGTGCGGGCGGCAGAGG
Source organism: Paguma larvata (assembly GCA_030068075.1). NCBI lineage: Eukaryota > Metazoa > Chordata > Mammalia > Carnivora > Viverridae > Paguma > Paguma larvata. The sequence goes on from CM057826.1 coordinate 7,722,984, forward strand.
CAGGGCTGCTGTTGGGGCTGCTTGGGTCTGGATGGAAGCCAATTGGGGCAGAGACAAATCAGTTCGACTTGTGTTCTTTATCTTTCTTTTCTCATTTACATTTGTGGGATCTTGAAGTGAGGATCCTTTCTGAATCTGGGCATACGCTGAGCACGACACAGGCGTGGACGCCCGGACGCACACAGACACACGTGTGTCGTGCACACACCTTGCCTTTTTACGTTTTTGCTTCATGCGGAGGGCAAGCAGCTAAAGAATATTTCAAAGCTTGTCCGCTCTAAACCAAGCATCCACTTGCTGGACCTTGGGGCTGTTTTTCAAAATGCACATCTGGGGCCCTGTCCTGACTGAACTGAATCAGAGTTTCTGGTGGCGGGGCCCCGGAGCCTGTATTTATATCGTGGTAGTCTGGTCATGTCCGCCCCCGCCCCACAGCGAACCCCCACCGCAGGCTGCTGCGTGTTTGGTGAGTGGGGACCTGTTTTCAGTTTGCCAGGGCCGCCTTAACACACAACCACAGACCAGGGGGATTAAACCACAGAAATGTATTGTCTCCCTGTTCTGGAGGCTGGAAGTCCAGGTCAAGGTGTCAGCGGGTCTGTCCCTTCTACGGCTGGGAAGGAGAGTCTGCTGCAGGCCAGTGTCCTTGGCCTGTGGAAAGCCAGCTTCCTCCCGCATCTCTGCACGCCATCTGCCATTTACGTGTGCCCGTGTCCGCATTTCTCTGTTTGTAAGGACACCAGTCATGTTGGCTTGGCATCCACTCTAATGACCTCATTTTAATCGGATTACTTCTGTAAAGACGCTGTCTCCAAATAAAGTCCTAGTCTGAGATGCTGGGGCTTAGGGCTCCAACACATCTTTTTTGGGGGGACACAACTGGACCCCTGCTGACACCCCTTTACATAATAGAGGACTATGTCATGAGTATTCCATAATATTGAGATGATCAGAGCTAACGTTTTTGGGTGCTTACTCTCTGTGCTAAGTGTTTTTTTTTTTTTTTTAAATGTTTATTTATTTTCGAGGCAGAGAGACAGAGCATGAGTGGGGGAGGGGCAGAGAGCGAGGGAGACACAGAATGTGAAGCAGGCTCCAGGCTCTGAGCTATCAGCACAGAGCCCGACGCGGGGCTCGAACTCACAGACCGCGAGATCATGACCTGAGCCGAAGTCGGCCGCCCAACCGACTGAGCCACCCAGGCGCCCCTGTGCTAAGTGTTTTACATCATCACTTCCATACAACACCCGGTGCTCATCCCAACAAGCGCCCTCCTCAGTGCCCATCACCCATTTTCCCCTTTACCCCCCCCTCCACGCACCCTCAGTTTGTTCTCTGTATTTAAGAGTCTCTTATAGTTTGCCTCCCTCTCTGTTTGTAACTTTATTTTCCCCTTCCTTTTCCCTATGGGCTTCTGTTAAGTTTCTCAATTTCCACCTATGAGTGAGAACATAAGGTATCTGTCTTTCTCTGACTGACTTATTTCACTCAGCGTAATACCCTCCAGTTCCATCCACGCTGCTGCAAATGGCAGAATTTCATTCTTTCTTATTGCCAAGTAGTATTCCATTGTATATATACCATATCTTCTTTATCCATTCGTCAGTTGGTGGGTATTTGGGCTCTTCCATAATTTGGCTATTGTTGAAAGTGCTGCTATAAACTTTGGGGTACATGTGCCCCTATGACTCAGCACTCCCGTATCCTTTGGATAAATTCCTAGTAGTGCTGTTGCTCAGTCGTAGGGTAGTTCTATTTGTAATTTTTTGAGGAACCTCCGCACTGTTTTCCAGAGCGGCTGCACCAGTTTGCATTCCCAGCAACACACACTACTTAATTTCAACCTTCGCTGCAAATGTTGGCAAAGTTGTTATGTTTCCCAACTTGGAGATAATAAAACTGAGGCTCACAGAGATTAGCTAACTTGCCGAAGGCCTCGCCGCTAGTAGGCGCAGGGATGCTGCGATGCCATGCTTCCTTCTGCTGTATGTTCAGTTGCCCGAAGCTCTAACTGGTGCAGAAATCCCCTTGCTTTTAGCCGGTGTTTGCTTTCCTATCCCCTTGGCCTAAGTTCTTCGTCCTTCTTTCAGGGCAGGGTGACTGTGCTCCTCCTCGTTGTCAGATGCTTGTAGAAGTTTTCCAGACCCTGCAAGCCTTCGCTTTCCCAGGGCACACAGCCTCGCCCTTTACGGGGTGACTCCCCGCGGGTCCTCTGACCACCGTGGCTCCGTCTTCCCCGATCTCTCCAGTTTGCTGATGAGCATTTTATGGTGGTGTTCCCAGTGCATGCTGGAGCTGGGCTTGGACGCAGGCCTGCTCCGACTGCGCTGGCTTGTTATGCTCACGGGAAACAAAAATCTCCCAGCCGCACGTGCGTGGCATCCCAGCAGGCCCGGGGCACACACAGTTTCTGTCCTTTCTGTGTAAGTGCATCAGAATATAGGCTAAGCATACACTGTAAGCCCGAATTCCATGCGTATTTGATGTCATCCTGAGAAGCACACTCCCACTGTCTAGACCAGGGCAAAGTTATAAACTGAGGCACGTAAGCCCTAGTGTTCCAGACAGAGCGAAGGCCCTACTGTTGGGGCTCTTTCTGAGGTTTCCAGCTCACTGGGCTGTGCCAACATCAAACTGCCCCGTAAGCAGGGCTCTCATGACGAGCAAGCCAGCGGCAAGGCTTTTGCCAATGGGGTGTTTGGTTTCTTCCCTCCTCTGGGTGTCTGCAAATCTCCTGTGTATGCGAAACCAGGAAGGACTTGCCTTTTCTCCATCTTACTGTCTTACTTTAGCTAATGTAATTGCTCTTTAGGTAACTTTAGAATTCAAGAGATGGTTATTGTCCCAGACCTGTGGTTTTGGCCTTGGCCTCCTGACCTATTGGAGAGATTGACGTCATCACATTGAGCGTGGCCATGCAGCCAGGCTGTCTCCGCACAATGATGGGACGGGCGTCTGGCTGCCAAGCCCTCCCTCTCTTCCTCACCAACAGTGATGGACTCTGGTTCCAGGCAATTTTCTAGATCCTGGGGACCCTGGGTCGAACGAAACAGATAAGGTTCCTGCTCTCAGACACATTCTAACAGTGGGTCGACTAGTGCCAAAGAAGCAAACCAATTAAATACATTCAGATTGTGCGAACAGCAGTGTCGGAAATAAACAGGACGAGGAGGTGTGTGTGTGCACGTGCATAGGTGCTGTGTGCCCATGTGTGTGCTTGCACCTGTATGCGCGTGAGCCTCTTCCTTCTAGATTCCTCCAATGCTAAATTCTCCAGTTCCTAACTTTCACACCATTAGCAGAGTGACGTTCTATTGACCCACCTTTATGTCAGCACTCGGTCACCCGTGTCACCTCCCTTCGTTTGCCAGGTAAGGGTCATGCAAAGTAAATTTTGAATTTACCCCAGTTGTGGAATTAAAATTGTTAAATATGCAGTCAACCAACGGACAGTTGCAAGTGGTTCTTGCCAGTGTTCTTGTCGAGTTGTGCATGGCGGTGGGCACGGGGGCGGAAATGACTGGCTTGCTGGCACCTCCGTGACGGAAGCATCGACGGAAACCAAGCAGAGCCTGGAGAAGTTGCGGAGTGGAGGAAGGGCAGTTTTCTTCCTGCTGCTCTGCCCTCCAACTCCCCAACCTCCCCCCTTCCAGGCCTCTTCATCCTTAGTCTCCTCCACTTACCCAAACAAGAAGAGAGTGGCTATCGCTGGTGTCCGGTCAGATGAAAAATTGGGGACCGGGGTGCTGGTTCTGGGACTCTATCCAGGAATGAAGACGGTGCATTTTTCTGGAGCTCTCCAGTCCTCATTCTTGGGGACCCCAGGCTGGCCCACTGACTCAGGGGCTCTGACGGGCCACTGCGTGGGGAAAGAGGAGCTGTGAGTGAGGCTTGGAGGCAATCAGGGATGGGATCCGTATCAGAACAGGGGCGCCTGGACGCTCAGTCAGTTAAGCATCTGACTCTTGGCTTTGGCTCAGGTCATGATCTCAGGGTTCGGGGGATGCAGTCCCAGCATCGGACTAACTGCATGGAGCCTGCTTGGGATTCTCTCTCCCCCTCTCTCTCTGCCTCTTCCCCCCTCAAAATAAATGTAAAAACTTAGAATATATTTATGTTATAGAACACGCACTGTTGTTCTAAGGGGCAAGAGGCCCTCAGACCCTGGGAGGAGAGAGGGCTCTTACTAGGTCCCGGTTTTCCTGAGGCTCAGCAGGAAAGGACTGACGGCCACACTGAACATCCCAGCCCCCTTTGTGGAGCCCTAAGTGAGGTGGACAATCTTGCAGGCTCACTCTTTCCTTCCTTCTTCCTTCCTCCTCCTCTCCTCCCTCCCTCCCTCCCTCCCTCCCTTCCTCCCTTCCTCCCCCCCTCCCTCCCTCCCAGCCTCCCACCCTTCCTTCCTCCCTCCCTCCCTTCCTTCCCTCCCTCCCTCCCTCCCTTCCTTCCTTCCTCTTTCCTCCCTCCCTCCCTCCCCCCCTCCCTCCCTCCCAGCCTCCCACCCTTTCTTCCTTCCTTCCTTCCTTCCTTCCTTCCTTCCTTCCTTCCTTCCTTCCTTCCTTCCTTCCTTCCTTCCACATTTTAGGTGAACAATCTCACTGGTGGAGTGGAGGGCCCTGGCCTCTTTAAACAGGCACTAGCAGACTGCGCTGTCTATCTCCTGAGCACCAGGGTGAGGGTGTGGGTGCTGCTCTGGGCCCAGCCCAGGTCCCTCTGAAATTTTCCCCTGGGTTGAAGCAGTCCTCAAAGGAACCTCACGGCCTGCTCTCGTGTGGCCCCTGGTTGGGGGATGAGGCTAATTTTTGGGTCATCACTGCTGCTTCCAGGCTTCTGCAGATGTGTCCCCATGCACGGGCTGGGGCAGCTGGGCTCCCTTTGCTTCTGCCCGTGACTGGAGACCACCATTTCCTTGGAACTTTGCCCTGTGAGCCGGCTGCCTCCTTCCTGGCTTTCCTGCACTGGCTCCCTCCCTTTGTTGCCATGACAGAAGCTGGGGCTCCCCTCAGTAACCTTTCTTTAGCCCCTATTATTTCCTCCTTCTGGGCAAACGTTTCCAGCTCTGCAGAGCTCATTTCCTGTGAACCTTCTGTCCATCTTCTGTCCAAGCATCTGCCATCTACTCTGAGGCAGAGGTGCCAGGAGTCTATCATTCTTGATGCCTGGACTTTGGCCAAAACTGAAGCAGGAAGCAGGAAGTGAGAAGCAGGAAGCAGGAAGTGAGAAGCAGGAAACAGGAAGTAGTCGTTTCTGCTGCTTCAGGTGTCCTTCCTCTGGGGTCTGTGAAACTTCAGCCTGCCCAGGGCCAGTGAGATTAGGGATGCAGAGAACCCTGCACTTGGGGCTAACCTATAGAGAATATTCAGAAACTTGTTGACCAGCATGCTGATTTCAGCTACTAGAGAAATAACTGTGTGAGAAAAAAATATATATTGAGAGCCTCTGTGGAAATAATTCCAGTCACGGTTATTTGAATCAACTACTTATCATCCATGCCTATTTGTCATGGGGCAGATAGACACTCTGTGCACATTAAAAAAAAGAAGTCTACTTGGAGCACCTGGGTGGCTCAGTCAGTTAAGCATCTGACTTCAGCTCTGGTCATGATCTCACACTTTGTGAGTCTGAGCCCCGTATTGGGCTCTTTGCTGACAGCTCAGAGCCTGGAGCCTGCTTTGGATTCTCTGACTCTCTCTCTTTCTCTGCCCCTCTGCCCACTCATGCTCTGTTTCTCTCTGTCTCTCAAAAAATAAATAAACGTTCAAAAAAATGTTTAAAAAACCTACTTAACTTTGAGGCAAGTTTTCTTCAATTGTAAAGTCAGACTCTGGCTCATACTTGCACCACCTTCCTGGTATGTTGCTTCGGTAGCATGGTCTAAAAACCAGCTAGAGAGACACTGGCCTGTAATGAACACGGAGCAGGCACCCCACTGTCGGCATTCTGTCAAACAAGCTACTTGTGTTTCTTCCTTTCCGTAGTTGACACATCATGGAAAAACTAAGTGCAAATAAAAATTTCCTGTCATATAGTATCTCAAATGACCTTTAACATCTGTCCCTACGGCATGCATTCTCAAAGGGGAATCCTCAAGAGAGCATGAAAATCATACTCCTTTATCCATTATTCAAACAGGTTTTTATGTGGAAAGCACAGGTATACGTACAACGCAGAGATAGATAGACGGTATCTCTTTAACATTAACATTTCATTGGGGAAGGGATTTGAAATGGCTCATGAGGGAGGGGGATGGAGAATAAAAGTTGAGAAACAGGCCTGAATGGAATTTTAGTCTTCTTCTATTTTACAGTGTTACCTTCTAATTAGTTTTTCAACGGAAATGTGGATTTTCAGATCTCGCGCTTGCTTAAAGTCAGACAAATCCATTGAAAGCCTGTTCCTGCTAGAAGGCAACATTCATCCATCTTAGCCATAGCACAGCGGCCCCCAGGAGAGTCTTCTAGCTGGGAAATCTGCCGTGCTATTATAAAATAATAAAGCTGCTTATTGTCCACAGCTCGTGGAAGCAGTCTCATTATTATTTTACGGTCAAATCTCTGGTGATAATAGTACTGATAATTACGACGCCGTATTTCATGAAAGCAAGACTCCATCGATTGTAAGATGTGCCATTAAAATTTGACACAATGCTAGGATGCTGTAGACCGGCAGATGCATGGAAGAAATGTTAAAATGTGGGCAAGTGTGCGTCTTTGGGTCACCGAAGAGCAGAAGTGGTAGCTGACGACCTCTGAGTCCTTACCACGTGCCTGGTTTAGCTCACCGAATACTCTCAATGGAGTGATGCCTGTTATGAACAGTGATGCTTATTATTATTATCCCCATTTTTGAGATGAGGACAACCGAGATTCAGATAGGTTAAGTAACTTGCCCAGGATTGCACAGCTCCAAAATGCTGGAGGAAAGCATCAACTCCAGGACCCTCATGCCTTAGCCTTCTGGTGAACTTTAGGCTGCATCTTCCCCTACCCTTCTTCTACTCCCGGTCACCCCAGAAAGCAGATGCACTTCAGTTCACTCAACATACAAGTTCCTAGAGGGGGCACCAAATGGAATGCTCTCATCTTGCAAATTCACCAGGGGAATTTTAGTTTCCAAAGGCATGCTATGGAAAGAATGCTTTGGTACCGTGGCCTCCCCACGCCCTTCTGATCTGGTGGAAAGAGAATTTATCTTGGAGCCAGAAGGGCCGTGGTTTGGTCCTCACTCTTGCACATACCTGCGGTGGTAACGTGGCTGAAAGTTTACCTTTCTGAGTCCCGGTGACTCTTGAAGCCTGTGCCTCATAAATCCAGGCCCTCATGGTCACAGGGTTTCATTAATAAACTCCCGAAGGATGAGATGTTAAACCCGCACCCCTAGTAGGTTTATAGCTTTCTGCATGGGGGTTGCTGTCAGGGAGAGGTGTTCTATTTTTATCTCTCTTTTGCCTTTGTTCTGATTGCTATTCTGCAAATGATCTCGGCCATTCACAGTGTATTTAGTTCACTCGGCTGGGACACTTCCTTAATGGTATAGAGATAACCAATTGTAGAGTTTATATTGGAATTGAGAATTTGCCTCCCTCAAGAATATTATAATCTTAACTTATTGTTTGAGGCTCCATTGCTTTTGGGTAAATACGAAAATGTGTTTTCTCTTTCTCGATTCCAGTGGGCAGTTTTTCAAATGGACTGTAACAGAAGCTTCTCTGTTTGCACTGGGAGTCATCTCAGGTTTACATTCAGAAAACCTAATAAAAATGTGAGCGGCAAACAACTGAGCTAAAGCAGAAGAGTGAAAAGAAATTGTTTGATGAGAATTTTGCAGAATAATGATGCAGAGCTGTCCTCGCAGAAGGACTGGGCGGTTCTTTGGGAAGGGGGGGCACAGGTGTGTGCTCGCCCCAGGCAGTCATTCCAGAAGCTTCCGATGACCCTTCGTCCCTTGTGCAAAACTACACTCATTAGGCAGAGGATCCGTCCACCCTGGCCTCACTTAGGTTAGGGTGTGTTTCCAGTAAGTTCTTCTTTTCTGACTTTGTGTGTTATAAAGCTATTTGAAGTTATTTTAAACCAGACTCAAAAAGATCAACAACAAAAAAAATTCCATAAGAAATGACGGCTGCAGGAGATTGCTCAGTAATATTTATTCTGCTGGTTTCTGGACAGAAAAAATGTTCTACATTTGTTAACTATACATTTCATCAAAAGTCAAAAGTCAAAAGGAAGGTTTTTTTTCTCCCCCCTGATATTTCTCCATAGTTTTAGTTTGCTTGAGTAAAAGTTGTCAGTCAAACAAATAAATTCTGGCCTGTAACTGGGATGGTGTTTTGGTTTTGTTTCTTCTCGAGGTTTTGCATCATGGTCTCTGCCCAGGAAGAAAGCCGCTCCCATGATTCGCACTGGTGCCTCCCTGGCAGCCGAGCCACTGTTGGGGCTCACCAGAGCCAACTGTGCTGGTGTCTCTCCCAACCTGGCTTTCGGTGATGTCATGTTGGTAGCTTGAAATTGATCTTGAGGGAGTATTTACACCACAGAAACCAACAAATCCTATAAGCCAGGGCCTTCTCCTTACCCCTCTCCGACCTTGAGAGCCCATGTTAAATACTGGTCCTTCGGTGCCTATGGTGTCGAATCTTGGTGACGAACCATGGAGGACATGTTATAAGTGTTTGACAAAAAGTCACTGTTGGGGCTACAAGAGGCTCATTTTAGAGCTAAAGACACCTGCGGATTGAAAGTAAGGGGACGGAGAATCATGCGTTGTGCTAATGGAGCATTACCTAAGACATGAATTCGGTAAAGTCACAGGATACAAAATCAATGTACAGAAACCTGTTGCATTTTTACACATCAATAATGAAACACCATAAAGAGAAATCAAGGAATCTATCCTATTTACTATTGCGCCCCAAACCATAAGGTATCTAGAAATAAACCTAACCAAAGAGGTAAAAGATCTCTACTATGAAAACTATAGAACACTTGTGAAAGAAATTCAAGAGGACACAAAGAAATGGAAAAAAATTCCATGCTCTTGGATTGGAAGAACAAAAAATTTTTAAATGTCTATAATATCTAAAGGAGCACATTTAAAGCAATCCCTATCAACATACCACCAGCATTCTTCACAGAGCTAGAATAAACAATCTTAAATTTGTATGGAACCACAAAATACCTGGAATAACCAAAGCAATCTTGAAAAACAAAAGCAAAGCTGGAGGCATCACGGTTCTGGACTTAAACTATATTACAAAGCTTTAGTCATCAAGACAGTGAGGTAGTGGCATGAAAACTAATACATAGATCAATGAAACACAATAGAAAACCCAGAAATGGACCCACAGCTGTATGGTCAACTCATCTTGGACAAAGCAAGAAAAAATATCCAATGGAAAAAAGATAGCCTCTTCAACAAACGATGTTGGGAAAATTGGATAGCAACATGCAAAAGAGTGAACCACTTTCTTATACCATACATAAAAATAAATCCAAATGGATGAAAGACTTAAATGTGATACGGGAAACCACCAAAATCCTAGAGGAAAACAGAGGCAGCAACCTCTTTGACCTTGGCCATAGCGAGTTCTTACTAGACACATCTCTGGAGGCAAGGGAAACAAAAGCAAACACGAACTGTTGGGACCCATCAAGATAAAAAGCTTCTGCACAGTGAAGGAAACAATCAACAGAACTGAAAGGCAACCAATGGAATGGGAGAAGATATTTGCAAATGACATATCAGATAAAGGGTTAGTATTCAAAAGTCTATAAATAACTTACCAAACTCAACACCCAAAAACCAAATAATCCAGTTAAGAAATGGGCAGAAGACATGAACAGACATTTTTCCAATGAAGACATCCAGATGGCTATCAGAAACATGAAAAAATGCTCAACATCACTCATCATCAGGGACATATAAATCAAAACCACAATGAGATATTGCCTCACACCTGTCAGAATGGCTACAATGAACAACATAGGAAACAACAGATGTTGGCGAGGAACCCTCTTACGCTGTGGGTGGGAATGCAAACTGGTGCAGCCACTCTGGAAAACAGTATGGAGGTTCCTCAAAATTTAAAAATAGAACTACCCTGTGACCCGGCAACTGCACTACTAGGTATTTACCCAAAGGATACAAAAATACTGATTTGAAGGGGCACATGCACCCTGATGTTTATAACAGCATTATCAACAAGAGCCAAAGTACAGAAAGAGCCCAAATATCCATCGATAAATGGATATTTATAAATAGATGGATAAATGGATAAAGAAAATGTGTTATACATCCACAATGGAATATGACTCAGCCATAAAAAGAATGAAATCTTGCCATTTGCAATGTTGCGGATGGAGCTAGAATGTAATATGCGAAGCAAAGTAAGTCAGAGAAAGACAAATACCATATGATTTCTCTCATATGTGGAATTTAAGAAACAAAACAGATGAGCGTAGGGGAAAATAGAGAGAGACAAACCATAAAACAAACTCTTAACGATAGAGAACAAACTGAAGGTTGCTGGAGGGGAGGTGGGCGGGGCAATGGGCTAGATGGGTGACGGGCATTAAGGAGGACACTTGTGACCGATGAGCACTGGCTGTAATAAGTAAGTGATGAATCCCTAAATTCTACTCCTGAAACTAATATTACACTGAATGTCGACAAACTAGAATTTAAATAGAAACCTGAAACAGAAAAATAAAATATTTTTAAGTTGTTATACAGATGAATATTATTTAAATTTAGTAGCTGTAGGCTTAGATTGGAATCTTTTGTTTTCTGCAGGGATATTTTTGGGGGCGCCTGGGTGGCTCAGTCGGTTGAGAGGCCGACTTCGGCTCAGGTCATGATCTCGCGGTCTGTGAGTTCAAGCTCCGCGGCGGGCTCTGTGCTGATAGCTCAGAGCCTGGAGCCTGCTTCAGATTCTGTGTCTCTCTCTCTCTGCCCCTCCCCCACTCATGCTCTGTCTCTGTCTCAAAAATAAATAAACATTAAAAAAAAGAAATATTTTTGTCAAAATGATCCATAATTAGTATAATTAAAATGAGTTATATTTTCGAAGAATATATAAATGAAAGAAAGTCACTGTCTGGGAACCTGGTCTCAGGGTTTACAAGCAGATGAGTAAGCTGGGCAGTCCTCCGGCCACCATTGCTGCCATCACTCAGCTGAAGTTGTCGCTGTACCCGTGTGTGTGTGTGTGTGTGTGTAGGCCTGTGTGTGTGCACACGTGTGCATTCACGCATGTGTCTGTGTGTGGGTGTGAGGAGTGTGTGCGAGTGTGTGTGGACGTGTGGACATGTGTCCCGAAGCTGCTGCAAGCAAGTGCATGTAGCAGCCCCCGTTGGATGGAGCCGGGCGTTCATGAGCCACGGCAAACAGCTCCTCGGGGCGGCGCATGGCTCTGGGGAGCGAGGAAGGGACATCTAGGAGGCTATGAGGAGGGTGGCAACTCCGGTCACGTCGGTTTCCCTTTTCTTGCCTACTGCTCCTTCCTGTCTGTTAAACTTAACATTCAGGAACTTTCAAAGGGAAAACGGTCCCCGCAGGGGAGGCAGGTGGAGGACAAAGGAGGGGGGAGTGCTAGTGCAGCCTGTTTGCCCCGCCACGGTGGGAGCTTGGGGGCTGGCTGTATGTCGGAGCCTCGGGGGTTCTCTGGAACCTTCCAGCTGGGCTTCGTCGTCCTCATCAATGAAAATGAAGACTGACCTCAGGGACCTGTGCCTTTGTCCAGCTCTTGGTTGTTGTCTGTCCACTGCAGCTACTGCTCAAGCTATCAGGCCTGAGTCATCCCCCAGAGTTAGAGATGTGGGCAGGAGCCCCGGCCTCCTCTTTTTGCCATGAGGCTGGGTTGTTCCAGCCCCTACATGCGCTCATTACGGTTTGCCTCTTTGGTCTACAATCTTTATACTCGCTCCTGCTTTAGCCAAACCTCACAGGATCACTGGGATAGATCCTTTATATTCCCACTTAAGTTTTGGGGGAAACTGAGGTCCCAAGATATGAAGTAACTGGCCCCAAATCTAACAGCCCGCAGTAGCAAAAGCAGAGGTGGAAGCCAAAGTCCCAGACTCTCAGCCACACTTCTATCTTGTCTAGGGGCCAGAAGCCATTTTTCTGTTCATTTGCAGATTTCTATGATCTGTAAAGTGACTCTCTCTTCAACCCATTTTCTTTTTAATAATATGTTTTTGGTTTTTATTTTGAGAGAGGGAGAGAGAGAGCATGTGTGCATGAAGGAGCTGGGGAGGGGCAGAGAGAGTGTGAGAGAGAATCTCAGTCAGTTTCTTTGCAGAGTCTGACGGGGGCTTGAACTCATGAACTGTGAGAGCAGGACCTGAGCCAAAGCCAGACGCCTAACTGACTGAGCCACCCAGGTGCCCCTGTTCCTTTTTTTAACTGGAACCGCTTGTCTGTCTGAGCATGGCTGTCACTTTACTCCCTGCTGGTACAACAGAATATGCTAACATTTTACAAGTTTATGAATTCATAAATTTTCGATTTTTAGCAGGGGCTTCCGGACGATTCCACATCTTCCTCCTGGCCCGTAGTTGTTCTAAAGGTAGCACTTCTCATTTAATCATAAAAATTTTCACTGTGGAACAAGGGCAGCGGCATGATTGGAATCACGGAGAGACGTCCAATTTTGCTCCACGTGCTACGTTAAGACGTCAGATCGAGGCTGCTCGTTAGCATTCCATAAATATTTTGACTATTGGTGCTTAATTACAAAAATATGTTCAGAATAATATAGTTCAGATATTATATTTTTCTAATGGTTCATTTCAGTCTTGAACAGAAGAATGGCAAGCCTTAAAATATTCTAGAGCTTTGAGGGGCCTGGTTGGACATAATGATGTCCTTTTGTGGGACGCAAAGTACAAAACAGATACTCCTTTTCCCTTTGCTTCAGGAGAAGGAGTGTTCTTACAATACAGCTCAGATGTGCCTGACATCTGCTCTCTCTGTCAGAGAGCTCAAAAGTATCCTGAATAAAACTCAGTAAGAAATCTCAGAATATTCCTTACCTTGAGGTGTTGCGGGGGTCACACACAACAATGTGTGCAAAGCCCTCTTCATATGTTGAGCATGAAATATTGGATACGGCGACTGTTCCAAACCTCCCGAGTGGCCTTGTTTCGGGTGGTGCCAGTAGCCCTGACCTTGACTAAAGTCATTGTTCTTGATCTGCTCTTTTATTTTTTAGGCGTGTGGACTGCTCTCCACTCTGATGCAAAAATAGTCCCTTGGCCTGGCAATCATCAACAGAGTCTCAAATGCTATCTTTCTAGGGTCCTGCTCAACATTTATAGGTCACAAGACCAATTTGTAATTATTTTCCGCATGATAGGATTAAGACAGTCTTATAAATGGTTTTCTCTTAGCCCTCAAATTTCAACGCATGGAATGGGCCTCAATTCCTTACACTTCCCTCTTCCCAAGCCCTTTGCCAAGTGACTTTGCTGCCCTGTTTATCAAGATGTGATATCTATTCCCCCACTCCTGAGTGTAGGCCACCTTGTGACGTGCTTTGGCCCAATGACATGGTGGCTGTGACAGTGTGGCAGGGACCTTGTGTACTTCCGTTCTTTCTCATGCTAGTCTACTTCGCCATGAGGACACGCCTGGGCTAGCCTGTTTGATGATTGTCCTAGCCAAGGCCATCCCAGAGCAGCATGTCCCCAGCCACCCTGCCCACTGGTCACAGACTCATGAGCATGCCAAGCCGAGAACAGCCTGGCCCAGATCATTGGACCCACGCGGCTAACTCAGAAATCATAAACAGTTGTAGTTTTAAGGTACAGGACTTTGGGGCATTTTGTTACTCATCATTAACTAATCGCTACACTTTAAGCACAGTAAGGGTTTGGTGAGTGTTGCTAATATTTTCAGTTTTTATTCAGCTCACCAAATAGGGCCTGGTGGCACCATAGCGAGCCCCCCTTTCCGTGGGACTCTCCTCTCCAGTCCTCGCTTACCTCTGCTCTCTGTGCCAAGCCCATGCCTCAGAGACACAGAGCAGCTTCCACTCCCTGCTTTCCATTTCCCTATGTAGAGCTCAAGACAACACAAACCAAAGACCTTCTTCCTAGCAGAACAAAGAGTAGACAGTATCGAATTCCTGGAACCACATTGAATTTACATTACTGGTGTTTGGCATCCATCGCTGGTGTTTGGCATCAATTTGACCTCTTTCCGTGTCTTTTAAGCAGACGCATGAACATAGTCCTCATCCTCACAGTTGTCCAGGCAAGCCCCAAAGTGCCAAGCCCCAAGTGAAGACTAGAACAGAGTTGAATTCGATGGAGTTGAATTCCATGGAGAGACACTCTGTCTAACTGGGTTTGGATTCTACTTGTGCCAGCTATCTGTCATTTGACCTTGGCCCAACCAGTCATCCTCTCTAAATGTGCTTCTCTTCCCATAAAGTAGGAATAATTCTGTCTGCTCTCCTTATCCCATACCTCATTGCAAGGATTAAATTAGGTAGCATGTGTGGAAATGCTTTGTAAACTATTGGGAACTCTGTAGTGTGATGTGAGGCACTGTTACGATTGCCACTATTTCGGGTCCAGCAGGGAGCTTGGATCTGGGAAGAATGGCAGAAAGCCCGGGGTTGCGGGGCGGAGAAGCTGAAGGGTTTCTTTAGCGAGCAGATAGAGTCGGAAAAGCATTGTGACTCCTATCAGAGAAGGAGCCTGGCAAACACGAAGAAAATAGTCTGGAGAAAGCTGACGAGCCCACAGTTGGAATTCTGCATTGGGGTTTAGAAACACGAGCACCAGGATGCTGCAAACATTGGAAAGGGTCCAGGGAAAAAGCGATGCGAGTCGCTCCCGAACAGAAGGCCCCACTTGGGAGGGAGTCAGCAGGAAATGTGTGCGCTTTGGCTACCAGGAATTTGTACTCGTTTTCCCAGGTTCTTCCAAGAGGAAGCTGTTTCAGGGATATGTAACCTGCTCTGGCGTGAGTGCTGGTGTACAGAGAGGGTCCTCCAGACTCTGCCAGAGGGTGAAGGAAACAGATACACCGGATGACGAGGAGCCAAACTCTTCCAGGCAGACCAATGAGAGCGATACGGATTAGGGCACTTTTGGCTGCAAGCAACAGACAAGCTAACAGCAAAATCAGCTGGGGCTCAATTCACCCCACTTGCCCTCTCTGCTCTCCTCGGTGGCCTGGCTTGTCCCGTTAGGCTGGCTTCCCTCGTGGTTCAAAGATGGCTGCCTCAATTCCAGACATACCACACAGGGGACATCTCTGTCCTATTTTATGAGCAGGGAACAATTTCTTAGATGTTTCTCACAGATTTGACCGTGACGGCATCTCCCTTCCCAACCTGAATCAGCTGCCTACAAGGGGTACAAAATGGTGGGGACCGGCTTAGACGAATTGAGATTCATCCTGGGACTGGAGAGAGAGCCTGGTCCTCAGAAGCACAGGGCCTTCCAACTCCTGAACACAGCTGGGATTCTGATGGCAGGTGAGGAGAGGAAGATATGTCGGGGGTGGGGGGCATCAGCCACTAATAGCTGCATCCCTTTGGCCTAAGTGACCCATTAATGATCTGAGCCCAATTCAAGAGTTGGCCGCTCAACCGACAGAGCCATCTAGGTACCCCTTCTAGTTTCTTAACATTAAGGCAAAATTCTTCTCCGAGGCCCTTAAGGGACCTTATGATCTGGCACTCCCGTTTTTGCTGTCTTCACTGCTCATCTTATCCATCCTCCATGCTTTGCTCACACTGGATTGGCTTCCATGCAGTGGACATGGCTTGTGTTCCCTTACCTCTGGGCCTTTGCACAGGTTGTCCCCTTTAAGGAAAATATGTTTGCTTTCCCCAACCATGTCCCTCCCATTTCTTCTTTTTTATAATGTTTTATTTATTTATGAGAGAGAGAGAGAGAGAGAGAGAGAGAGAGAGAGAATATGAGTGAGGAGCGGCAGAGATAAAGGGAGACAGAATCCGTGAAGCAGGCTCCAGGCTCTGAGGTGTCAGCACAGAGCCCCATGTGGGGCCCAAACCTGTGAACCACGAGATCCTGACCTGAGCCGAAGTTAGATGCTTAACCGACTGAGCTGCCTAGGTGTTCCCCTCCCTCCCCCCGCCCCGCCATTTCTAACTGTTGAAATGGTGTCCGTTCCTCAAGCCTGGCCTGAATGCCCCCGATAGCTCACTCTCCCCGCTCCCCCTCCCACATCACTTTGCAAAGTTCTCATGAAGACGTCATAGTCTGTCCCATGTGGTGCTCAGCGGGGTCTTGATTAGCCTCCTCTTCGACAGTAAAATTCTCCAGCATTGGTTCTACAGCTTGCTCATGTTTCAATCTTCAGCCGAGGATGGTTAGGCAAGTCCCGTATTTTCACAGATATGAGTGGAATTACAATGACAGGCCCGACTGAAAAATAGATCGAAATTAGGCCACAAAAATGAAAATGGTGTCCATAGAAAATGAGAAATAAAAAAGGACTTAAAGGGAGTCAGTTGCGGAATGTCCCAGAGGCAGGTGTGAAGTCCCGGCTGGAAGAAGAAAGACGGAACCACTCCCCTGGCATTGCTGCTGTCTTTCAAACCATAGGCTCTTTAAGATAGCACTTTGGGGGGCGCCTGGGTGGCTCAGTTGGTTAAGCGTCAGACTTCAGCTCAGGTCATGATCTCATGTTCGTGAGTTCGAGCCCTGCATCAGGCTCTTTGCTGACAGCTCAGAGCCTGGAGCCTGCTTCGGATTCTGTGTCTCCCTCTCTCTGCCCCTCCCCTGCTCTTGCTGTCTCTCTCACTCTCTCTCTCTCCAAAATAAATAAACATTAAAAAAAAAAAAGATAGCACTTTGGGCTGAATATTCTAGATTGTTTTCTGAAAGGAAAACATTTGATCTCTGGAGACAACTCCCCAGAAGCCATGGAAAGCTGTCCAGACAGAGAGCTTCTGAAGTCTTTTTTCTCTGGATTGACTTGCCTTTGAGAGGCTTCAGTAGAGTGCGAGCAGCCGTTTTCAGCAGGGAGCAGGCTTCCAAGTGCACGCTTACGCCCTGGAAACCATCTCCTCTGCAAACACGTGGAAACCATTTGGAAGTTGTAAGTGTGGGTTTGCCTGGATCTGCTGAAATGCAATCAAAGGGAAAGTGCTTTATATACCCTCTCCCTTCCCACGTGCTTTTTGGGCCGTACTGGAGTGAGGAACCCAATCAAAGGTTACGAAAAAATAAGAAGACAAAACACGAAAGTCCTGCCTCTCCCCGCAAACACCTGCACAATGAGAGAAACTACCGTCTTCTCACTGCAAGAGAAGCCTGGGAGACGAAACTGTCAGCCGTGTGAAATCTAGCGGGAAAATGGGTGGGTTTTCCCCTAGTGCATCTTAAACCAGTAAGATTCCCCCCACTTCCTTTTCTTTTTTTCTTTCTTCTCCCCTTCATCTGTCCCATTGGTGAGGCTTGCTCACGAGGGCTTGAATGGCTTCTGTAACGATCGCCAGGCATCCCCAGCACAGCGGCCCCTTAAAATGCACCGAGACACTGAATAAATGGGGAAGGAGCCACAGCAGCAGTGTGACAGTTCAGCGGGGAATAAAATGCGCCGTGTCCCTGGGGCCCTGCTCTGTGGCTCAGCGGAGAAGAGGGGGTGCTTTGTGTCCCTGGAACACGCCTGATGGTGTTCAGTTTCTGGGGTCCCCTAGTGTCCTAGCTGTCAAAGCCATGAGGTTTCCGGGAGGGAGGAAGTCAGGCTGGAGACACAGAGATGGGGGTGGCGAGAAGTTGGGGTGAGTGCCAGAAAGACCCCTCCCCACCCGGACGCCCTTACTCAGCTGCTAAGTGTCTAAAGTCAGGCTCCCGGAAGCAGAGCCTGATACAGGGAAGCTGGTACGAGGGGTTTATTGAAGAAGTGCTCTTGGGACAAGGGAGGAAGGCATCGGGGAAAGGTAGGGGGTGCGTGGGGGCAGCTAAGCGAGGATGTGGGCTCCACTGGAGGCCAGCCTCAACCTGACCCCTGGGGAGGTTCTGGACATGAGTCATGCCACACAGTTGGTTTCTCCTGAGGCAAGAAGGCTAGCCTTTTGTCTTTCTGTGCGTGGTCACTCATCACTGGCCGTGGGGGGTGGGGAGGCGGGGTGACATCCACCAGGACAGCAGGGATGCCCAGGAGAAGGGGCGGGAGCGAGTTACCCGCTGCGGTGGTGTGACAGGGCTGGCCTCAAAGAGCCGAAGTCCAGTGGCCTAAACAACAGACGTCACTGTCTTCCAGTTCTGGAGGCCAAACCAACGTGTCTGCAGGGTCGGCCCCTTCCCAGGGGGGTGATGCACGGGCCGTTCCAGGGGTTTCTCCTCGGCCTGCACGTGGCCGCCTTCTCTTGCATTTCCTCTCCTCGTCCCCCCTTTCTGTGTCCCAGTTTCTCCTTTCCCTGAAGACACCGGTCGTATGGGATTAGGGCCCACCCCAATGACTTCATTCTAACTTGATCACCTCAGGCGAGGACCCATTTCCAAGAACATCACCATATGGGGTACCGGGGTTGGGAGTTCAATGTGAGAATTTTGGGGGGAGAGGGAAAAACACGATTCGACTGTAGCCCCAGCCAGCGTTTTTTTTTGGCAGCGGGGGATGGGCGCGCCCGCCAGGCCGGTAAGGAGGGTCTGGGCAGGGTTCCCCAGCACCCGCTCCACACAGAGCCTGAAAAGCAAGCTCCAGAGTTGGGTCATTTGAGCCACGACCCTGTCCCCTGACACCTGCTTTTCAAACGCAGCAGCTTCTGCGGGCGATTTTAAGAAAGCGCTAACAGCTGTTAAGCACAAATCTCCTAGCACAGGCTTGGTTTGGAAGAGCACTTTTCTCCACAAAGACACCATGGGACTAACAAACAGCGTGCAGAACCGGGGGTGGGTACAGGTTGGAGGCAACAGGTGAGGAGACAGGACAAAGCTCCCCAGGTGGCCTCAGGACAGCTCGGGAGTGAGGGAGCCATGCGGCCGGGACACAGTCAGTCAGGCCTCCTGCTCTGATGGGAAGGGATGATACGAATCAGGGTTCTCAAGAAACAATGTCATCACGGAGACGAAAAGGTAGGAGGTTGAGGATCACCGTTAGCATAGCAGTGAGATGGAGGGGGGTGACTAACAAGATGCTGGATCTCTCCCTGCTCGGGTAGAGCTGCCCGGCTCCCGAATTCCACCTGCTGCCTGCGCCTCGGGTCCCCCTTCCGGCTACTGTCCTCGTCCAGTCCAGGAACCTCAGACCCCTGGGTGGTGACGAGGAAGATGCTGGCAGCGGTCACGTAGATCCACACTTAAGGTCCGTCCTGCCCTCTGACCGGCTTTGCACAGGACGAAGTTGAACAGGGGGGATGCTGGGAACCATGGCCCCTTCTGAGGGTCCGAGGGGTGCTCCTGGGCACAGCGGGCACACGTAGGACTTCACAAACTCCTTATCTGATGCCGAGCAGGGAGAAACTGCTTCCCTCTCCTTTCAGAAGGAAAAGGAACAGCGTTTCTGATCGAAAACACTTCAGTCTTGGGGTTTGATGGTTGCAGAGAAGAGACACCCTTTGCGGGGACCCTTCTCTGTTGCTATTCGGTGGAAAGACGGCTGCAGGGGATGGGGCGTGTGGGCACAGGAAAGGCCAGCTGGAGACCAAGAGAGGTGCCCCTCGCTTTATAGAAATGGCTTGGGAGCAACTTCCATTCCTTGCTAGGAGTTTAAGATAGGTAAGGTATGTAAGTGTGCATTGTGTATTATGTATCGTTACATGTAGACCAAAATAATGACTTCATATCAGGAATGAGTTACTAATAAACTATTATTGTGCTCCCTCCCCCCTCTGCCCTGCCACCGCTTGTCTTATAGATGTTACATTTGTGTGTGTGTGTGTGTGTGTGTTTCTTGTTTGTTTAAGAGAGAGAGCCAGCGTGGGGGAAAGGCACAGAGGGAAAGAATCTTAATAAGCAGGCTCCGCGCTAGGCATGGAGCTTGACATGGGGCTCGATCTCACCACCATGTGTGACCCGAGCGGAAATCAAGAGTCAGATGCTTAACCGAGTGAGCCACCCAGGTGTCCCTCTTGGTTGTTTGAGTCAGGATGCTGACAAGGCCCCTGGCAGGGCTCTAGGTGACATCTCTCTTACGTGGGTCTCAATCCACGGCTCTTCCCCGCAGTCATTGGCCGATGCCAATAGCTCTGATCCTGTAGATTCGCCAGCAGTCGGGCTCTTGTTGACTCATCCTTCTTGGGACCCCGAACCTGTCCCTCTGTCTGCTGTCCTTCCTTTATAAGTGGTAAGAGGACGGAGGAGCAGATTCAGCTGTGATCGATTTGGCAAGCCTGCTCCCGTGTGCCGGGGTGAGCTTCCTTCCACCGGAAAGACACAAGGATTCCCTGGCTCTGTGGTGCTGGACGAACACATTCTTCATTCTTTTTTTTTTTTTTTTTCGTTTTATAATTCTTTAAAAATATCAAATCATTCCTAGCTTGAGGGCTGCACCAAACAATCCCCAACTGACTAAACCTATTACTTTCTTAGAGATTGCAAAATGGTCTCACTCCCTACTCTTCATTTAGTAGCTCGATTATTTCTATAAAGTAGAACGTTCTTCTGATGACCGATTTCATCACCATGAGGGACAGTTCATTTAGGAAGGGCAGGAAAAATGCTTGAATTTTTTCTCTTTACTTACTAGTTTTAATAATAATGAGTTCCTAGACTT
Source organism: Paguma larvata (assembly GCA_030068075.1). Lineage (NCBI taxonomy): Eukaryota > Metazoa > Chordata > Mammalia > Carnivora > Viverridae > Paguma > Paguma larvata. Next base: position 7,743,687 of record CM057826.1, read on the forward strand.
TTCCCCCAAAGATAAAACTTTTAAAAATATAGTTATGAATTTATGGATTTAACCATATTTCACATATTCTAATCCAAAGCATTGATTGTCCTTATTGAGAATCAAATTTGCTTCCCTTAACCACACTGGTCCCTGAATTTTTTTTTTTTTTTTAAGAGAGAACATAAGCATGCCATGTGCATACACAGGGGAAGGGCAGAGAGAGAGGGAGAGAGAGAATCTGAAGCAGGCTCCATGCCCAGTGTGGAGCCCAAGGTGGGGCTTGATCCCACAACAATCATGATCTGAGCCAAAATCAAGAGTCAGACACTGAATGGATAAAGAAGTTATGGTACATATATACAATGGACTACTACGTGGCAATGAGAAAAAATGAAATCTGGCCATGTGTAGCAACATGGATGGAACTGGAGGGTATTATGTTAAGTGAAATAAGTCAGTCAGAAAAAGACAGATACCATATGTTTCCACGAATAGGTGGACTTGGTGAGACTAAGCCAAAACCAGGGGGAGGGGAAGAGGGGAAAGGAAAAAAAGACACAGAGAGGGAGGGAGATAAAACATAAGAGACTCTCAAAGACTAAGAACAAACTGAAGGTGAGGGGAGTGTGGGAGGGGGGAGAGGGGGTGACGGGCATTAAAGAGGGCACGTGTTAGGATAAACACTCGGTGTTATATGTAAACCAATTTGAAAATAAACTATTATAATAAAAAAAAAAGAGTCAGACACTTAACAGTCTGAGCCATACAGGCACCCTGGTCCCTTAATTTTTAAAAAAGTTTTATTGAGACGCATAATTCACATGCCATACAATGTACCCATTTAAAGGATGTAAGTGTTCCTTTCCATCATTTGTTTCTCCACATCCTCGCCAGCATGTGTACAATGAAATACTATGCGGCAATGAGAAAGCATGAAAGCTGGCCATGTGTAGCTTCATGGATGGAACTGGAGGGTATTATGCTAAGTGAAATAAGTCAGTTAGAGAAAGACAGATACCATGTGTTTCCATGCATAGGTGGATTTCGAGAGACTTAGCAGAAAACCATGGGGGAGGGGAAGAGAGGAAAGAAAAAAATGTCACAGAGAGGGAGGGAGACAAAACATAGGAGACTCTTAAATACTAAGAACAAACTGAGGGTTGATGAGGGGGGTGGGAGAGGGGAAAGTGGGTGACGGGCATTGAGGAGGGCACTTGTTGGAATGAGCACGGGGGGGGGGGTATTGTATGGAAACCAATTTGACAACAAATTATAAAAAAGACAAAAAACAAAAAAAACTATGAATGCAAAGAAAAAAGATATAATTGTTTTTAGTATATTCAGAGTTGCACAGCCATCATTACAATCAAGTTTAGGGCATTTCATCACCCCGAAAGAAACCCTGTATCCATTAGCTCTCACTCCCAGCTCCCCTCTGCCTGCCTCCTCCTCCTTCACACCCTCAGATGCAGGCAACCACTAATAGACTTTCGGTCTCCATGGATAGGCCTATTCTGAAGAACCCCTATAATAGAATTATACAGTATGTAGTCTTTTGTGTTTGGATTCTTTTGGCAAAATGTCTTCATAGTTCATCCATGCTATAACAGGTATCTATACTTTGTTTCCTTTTATTGCCGAGTAACATTCTATTCTATGGGTATACACATTGTATTTACCCATCCATCCATTGTTGGACGTTTGGGTTGTTTCTGTTTGGACCCCAAGTTATTTTGATAGAACTCTAGCAGTCTTTGATAGCTTCCCTATTTTCCGGTGTGACGAGATGTTCAGACGCATCTCATACATTAATGACCGGACCTGTAAGAGCCTGTTTTCCAAGGAGCACTTACTCCCTTAAGTGAGAAAACTGAAGTCAAGACCCAACTCGGGGTGCTAGCGATTCTCATTGCTTTGGGCTGGTCATTGATTCCGGGACTTGCAGTAGACAGAGATAGGAAATATTTTTGTGTATTTATCTGCTGTTGAAGATAAATCGTATCCAGAGTTCCTGATGAAACTTCCAATTCCAAGTTTAGGGCCATAGTGTTTTGATTTAGCCTCGTCAATCTTGCATTCGGACTTTTTTCTTCTACACTAAATTCAGGATCTCGGTGACACCAATGCAATTAATTATTTGCATTATCCTACAAAGCACACAAACAAATTTCAAATCACAATATCAACATTTGCAGGAGCAATCTATTTATTGAAAACCATTTGAGATTTGCTTGGAGTTACTTTTGCTTTAGAGAGTCATCGCTGGAGATGTACGTTCCTTTGTGTGGTCATGTGATCTACTCGATATCATTTAAGTTCATTTGGTTCACTTCATTTTTGATTCTTAGGGACTGTTTTTTCAAGTTAATTTTGTTTTAGAACTATGCTCTTAAGACGAAATCTACAGAATAAGATTTATTCAAAGAAGTCTAGCTTTAATCTCTATCCTCTCTATTCCATTCCTTCTTCTTTCTATAGGCACCCATTACTGGTTTAAAAAAACTTTTTTAAAAGTTTTTTTAATGTTTATTTTTGAGAAAGAGAGACAGAGTACAAGTGGGAGAGGGGCAGAGAGAGAGATACACAGAATCAGAAGCAGGTCCAGGCCCTGAGCTGTCAGCACAGAGCCTGACATGAGGCTCGAACCCATGAACCGTGAGATCATGACCTGAGCTGAAGTCAGACGCTTATCCAACTGAGCCACTCAGGCATCCCTGGTTTTTAAAAATTTTAAGTAAATTCCCATATATATTCATATGTTCCTTTTTTCTTAGCCTATCATATTTATTCATCTCCACCTTGCTTTTTCCGTTTGACCGTACATCTTAGAGATCTTCCTCATTCTTTTTTAGAAAAATTTTTAATATTTATTTTTTGGTGGGGGAGGGACAGAGAGAGAGGGAGACACAAAATCTGAAGCAGGCTCCAGGCTCTGAGCTGTCAGCACAGAGCCTGATGAGAGGCTTGAACTCACGAACCACGAAATCATAACCTGAGCCGAGGTCAGACGCTTAGTCGACTGAGCCACCCAGGTGTCCCACTTTTTTTTTTTTTTTTTAATACTGCAAAGTACCTTAGGACTTTGTAGATGTATCTGGGTAATTCACGAAGTCTAACTGATGGACAATTGGGTTGCCCCAAGTTTTGTGCAATTTCACAAATAGTACTGTAATGAACAGCCTTTTGAATACAAGTTTTCAAATTTTAGCCGGTGTATCGTCGGGTTAGGTCCTAGAAGTGCGATAGGTTGGGTAAAGGAGAAACACATATTGTCAAATTTGGGAATTTTGCGCATACATTAATTCATTAGGGGTTGCAAACGGGTGATATTTAAATTCCATCATTCATGTATTAGCTGAAATAGTTCCATCAAGAGAAAATTCCTTTTATCATCTCTTTGATTATACTAAACAACAGCCCATTCAGAAAAGGGAGAATAAATGATTCTTTCTCTTCTCTTCCTTGTTTTCACAGTAATGAGCAGCTTCTCAGGCTTCCTCCGGGGAACGACAAAGACTTTTTGTGCCTGTAAGTGTCGTTCTAAACCTATAGATGTAACCACATTTGATGTGTTTCAATCTAGTGGTATTTCAGTATATTTTTAATTTGCATTTCCCTTCTTATGAGCTAGATCGAACATCTTTTTATTTGTCCAAGAATCAGTCACATTTATTTTTCCTCATACCATCATTTATATATCTAGATGACATTAGAGAGTCCTTGGCTTTTTTCCTCTTATTTTTAGAACCTCTTTATCCATTAGACATTGATTCTCTAGCACATTTTGTGTGGGACATCTGTCTTTTCACTTCGCTTAGGCTTTTTTCTTTTGCCATAAAAGTTTTTCTTTTGTAATCAGATTAATCAGTCTTTTCACTTAGTGCTTCTAGATTTTAAATCTGAATTAAGAAAGTTTTATTCACTTTGAGGTTAAAGAGGAATTTCATCATATTTGCTTCTAGAGTTTTGTGGCCTTATCTTTTTTAACATTTAAGTCAACACCATTTGCCATTTTTCCTGGTGTGCACACAGCATGAGCAGAGAATTTGTTTCTCCCTATGGCTATGCAGTTAGCCCAACACCGCGTGTGAAAATGTCCATCTTTTTCCTACTGTATTAAGATGTTTTCTTCAATGTTTGCTAAATTTTCATATTCATGTGCATCTGTTTCAGCGTTTTCTATCCTGGGTCGTGTATGTTTATTCAAGCACCAAAAGAATGCCTTTTAGATCATAGAAGCTTCCTAGTGCGTTTGAATATCCGGCCAACCTCCCGCCCCCATTCCTGTTCTTTTTCAATGTTCTGCTTGCTCGTTTGTTGTTCTTTTTTTTTAATGTTTCTTTTTTAATTTATTTTTGAGAGAGGAGGGGGAGGGGCGGAGAGAGAGGGAGACACAGAATCTGAAGCAGGCTCCAGGCTCTGAGCTGTCAGCACGGAGCCTGTTGCGGGGCTCAAACTCACAAGCCGTGAGATCATGACCTGAGCCGAAGTTGGACACTTAACCGACTGAACCACCCAGGAGCCCCAATGTTCATTATTCTAAATCAACTCTATACCCAGCCTGTCTCCCCAGAGAGAAAAAAAATCTGATAAGTTTTCATATTTAAATCACATTAAATTTAATGAAATTAGTTCATTAGTTTAGTGAAAACTGATTCCTTCTTGATGCCAAATCATCCTGTCCGAGAATGTAGTGTAAGGGCAAATCGGGACTCCAAAAGACTAGGAAGCAGAAGATGGACCAATCAATCAGGTTCCACCCCTCACCAGACCAGCTGGGACCAATTAATCAGGCTCCACCCCTCACCAGACCAGCTTGGGCCAATCCTTAGAGCACCCATAACCCCCCAAATAGAGACACCTGTTTCCCGCCTTGGAAAGGAACAGGACCCTGACCCTTCCTCAGCCAATCGGCTAGGGCCACGACCATCACCCCTCCCACTACTCCTTTAAAACTCTTGCGCCTGTGGAACTCTCTCTCTCGACCCACCGCTGTGTCGGTGCAGGTAGGAGATTGAGCTCGAGCTAGCTCGAATAAAGGCTCTTTGTTCTTGCATGGGGCTTGGCTCCCTGGTGGTTCTTGGGGTTCCCAAATTTTGGGCATAACAGTAGCGTGCCTTCGCATTTGTTCGAGACGATTCTCGTGTCATTTAGGAGTGTTTTCTGGGTTTCTTCACGTGGGTTTCAGATGTTCTTTTGCAAGGTTTGTGCCTAAATATTTTCTTCTCTTTTTGCTGCCATGAACGTGGCCTTCCTTTATATCTTCGTCCTAGTTTTAGTTTATGAGATATAATGGGTATCCATTTTTTCTTTGGTAATTAAAAGAATCACTACCTTACAAAGTGTCTAGTGGCCATAGTAGCTGTTCCTTTGATTTTTTTCAGTCTTCCTGATACATAGTTATGAAATGAAAACATTTTTTTTCCTAGTAGAGATTCCGAAGGACTGTTTGAATCCCGAATCTCTGAGCGAGTACACCTCTCGTGAACTCTGTGAATGGAATCAGTGTAATTTCCACCACTTCTCGGCAACCAGGAAAATGTCTGCAGGGAAAGAAAATGCAGCTTTTTGAGGGTTCGAACTGGCATCTCCAAGTTATAAAGTTGGCTTTTGCATCGCAAGAAAATGTTAATTAGTTTTCTCTCCTTCCTCGGAAGCCTCTTCCTTCTCTATCTCCTTTATGAGAGGTCCCGGACCTAAGGGGCAAGGGGCGGCCCTAAAACACTTCCTGCTCCAAAAGACTAGGAAGTAGAAGATGGACCAATCAATCGGGTTCCACCCCTCACCAGACCAGCTTGGACCAATCCTTAGAGCACCCGTACCCCCCAGATAGAGACACCTGTTTCCCGCCTTGGAAATGTGCTGAAAAGGAGCCTGCGCGCTCCTCTGGTCATCGCCATTTTACGGAGGGGCTGACCCCATCGTGCTGGAATCTCAAACACTCTTGCCTTTGCATACATGTCTCAAGGTCTTTGGGGGACGATCCGAGGACCCCAACACTTTACCCCGTTTCCTTATATAATAACATCCATCCAGGAGTGCTCTTCCTGCCACACACACAGCTTTTCCCCATTTCAGCTTTCTTCCCATCGGCCCGTCTTACCTCTTCGGCCAATCTCTGAATCACTGTATTTCTCCCTTTCTCTCTTATGGTCTCTCTTTTTTGGTCTTATGCTTTTATTTTTCTTTATTTTCTCCTTGATATCCATTGATGAGGGCATTGGAGCATGATGAGGACTAAGTAAAAAGGTGAGATCCCATCCAGGAATAGAGGTCTCGAAACTATTATATGAAAACTTTTTACCATACGTGTTTGTGGCTTTGTTCCTAGAAAGGCTGATTTCATGTGTAGTGTGAAGCCCACGGCACCTAGCTCAGCTTATCCTGAAGATCCCAGACGATAAGAATACAGGTGAAAATCTCCATTTAGTGGGCAGCGCCCGTGTGCCAGATACTGAACAGCAAATATTCACAGAGTTCCGGGAACCTTCAAAGTGCTGTGGATAATGTCTGACTTCTCAGTCCTCACTGAGCTTATACTGCTGGAGAAAGACAAAGTAAATGACCTCAATCAACAAAATATGTGAGATCCATCTTCCCCCTGCTTCTCTAGGAAGGAAAGGTTGTGGTCAGAGTGGGGAGAATATTCTTATAAGGACAAAGGCTTTCGCTTGGCATGAGACGGGAACCGTTGGAGGGAGGTCTTCCAGCAGATGGGTGATGTAATCTGATGTATGTGTTTTCACAGCGTGGTCACGACCCTGCAAAGCAAATGATTCAGGCTCCAGAAATGCGACAATTTCCTGATGGCCTCACAGAGAGAGAGAGAGAGTGGTAGAATCGGGACTCAAAAATGCCTGCTCTTGGTCAAAAGTCTTTGCTCTAACTAGTAGAAATAGTTCCTTCCAAATATACTAATTGCAAAGTTATTTTTGTAAAAAAAAAAAGTTATTTATTTATATTTTGAAAGAGACGGGGGGTGGGAGGGGCAGAGAGAGAAGGAGAGAGAGAATCCCAAGCAGGCTTCCGTCATTGCAAAGCCCGATGTGGGGTTCCAGCTCACGAACCGTGAGATCGTGACCTGAGCAGAAATCAAGAGTCCGACGCCTAACCAACTGAGCCACCCAGGCGCCCCACTGGTTGCAAACTTTTTAATCTACACGTCTCGTTTATGCCTTGTTTCAGGCCTGCGTATTTCTGATTGATGGAGAACGAAGTTATGTTGGGTCTGACAACAGTATAGGATTTCCTCTTGGATTTTGTGGATATTGACTTCCAGCCTGACTTCTGGATTAGCATGTGAAAAGATGATTCCTGCCCTCCCCAACCGTAAGCCTGGCAAACCCAACCCGAGATCAGAAAATCCAGCTGTGCACTCGCTATTTCTCCCCTCATTGCCAGGAATGAAGATTCAGCAATCCCTGCTCAGCTGACAGTGTTGCCAGTGACACCTGACGCAAAGGACAGCCCAGATTGGCAGTTCTGCAGTGACGAAGGGAGGGAGCCCCTGGGGCCGAGCATTGGCCAAAGCCCGCTACTCCCCGGGCTGCCCTTTCCTCCCACCCCTCACCGGGGCTGGTGGGCAAAGCTTCTACCACAGTGGGCGAGTGTTCGGCATCAGAATCTGCCCTCTCGCTTCAGTTAGAAGATGTGACAAGGCACGTGTTTGGAGGCAAGTGACAGTTCTGTTTACCTTCTGCCGCCGATCCGTTATTTCCAGGACATGAGTCCTGCAGTCCTGCCCTTGGCCTTCCTGCGGTCCTGCCCTTGGCCTTCCTGCGGGAGACTCAGGAAAGCATCATGGTTTAGAGAACCAGCTCTGGATAGAGACAGAACGCAAGACTTTGAGATCTACCCCTCCTGCATCCTGCCTATAAATTAAATGTGCAATCTCCAAGAAATGATTCATGAAGTCATTCAATTTTCTAAGGAACCCACACGAGCTCTGTTTAGGTCTTGCAGAGTCCGTAATGGGAAGCCAGCAGAGCTGTGCCTGGGCTCTGTCGCTCTTAAAAGATCCCAACTTAGAAAGCCCATCTGTATTCTGCTTGAGCGTGCCTCCCTGCTCTATGTGAACATGTGTGATCTCTCTGGCTTTACAGGTTAGAATAAGTCTGTGACCTCTACAGGCGACAAACAACAATCTCCATCTTATCTAACTTGTTCTTGGATAATGTATCCTATTACGTGGATCTCCATACCTGTTTCTTATAGTTACTATTTAATGTCCTATAGTCCTAGGGTCCTTTGCTTACCGTGGCTTCTTCTTACATGGTTATATGAGGCATCCATCCATCCCTCTATCCATTCAGTGAATAAACATTTATCAAAAGCCTATTATTTGTCAAGTGTTATGAAACTCAGTATCCATCGCTTCCCTTTGGGGGGCTGGTGGTTCAGGGGGTTCATACATATGCCTTTTGCTTTCCTACTGGAGTGTCCTTGCTATGAACAGTTTACAAAAGGGGAAGTCTTCCAAAGAACTTTGGTTTCTTTACTGACCAAGTTTCTATACCCTAGAAATTCTCCAAGATTCCATATTAGAAGTCATTACAATCAGGAAGTCTTGATTGATTTGCATGGAAAAATCTACTTAGTAATGGTGAAGTTTCACTCTTCCTCCCCCAAACCAAAAAAGATAGAAATTAATTTTTACAATGACTTTTAATTTCTTAAAAAAAAATAAGCTGTTTGGGCAAGTTCCTCTTAATTACAAACACATAAGCAATATTGGTTTTAGGTTTTGAAATAAGTCTGAAGAGGGGCTCCTGGGTGGCTCAGTCCATTGAACATTTGACTCTTGATTTCAGCTCAGGTCATGATTTCAGGGTCACAGGATCGAGCCCCAAGTTAGGCTCTGCACTGAACATGGAGCCTGCTTAAAATTCTCTCTCTCTCTCCCTCTCCTTCTGCCCCTTTGCCACGCTCTTTCTCTTTTAAAAAAAGTCTGAAGATATGAATGTCATAGTGACTAGCTAGAAATACACTCAAACATGCAGAATTAAGCCTGCCAAATAGTTTTGCACTGATTATGAAAAAATTAGATATTTTTGTGTGTAGCAATTGAATTTAAATATGGATCTACCAAAGAGTATACACGCAGAAGAATCTGGTTCTTTTTAATTCTCATATTGCTTCACTTTATTTGCTATTAAAAATGTAGTTTTACCATCAATCCCCATTCAGATTAAATTGTGTGTGTGTAACTGTGTGTTCAAATGAAAGTGATATAGTGAATTGTGGTAATGGAAGGATACAGACGCTTGGGATGAAGAGTTTAACGGGGTTCACAGTACATGACCCTTTCCAGGGAGAAGGGCCCCAGCTCTCCCGGGGACCGTCAGGCACTTGCAGATTTCCTAACCTTTTCCTCTGCGTGTGTCAGCGGCAGTATAGTGACAGGAGGCCGAACAGAGTGGAAGAGATAAAAATACTCTGAAATCAGAATGTGTCTTACAATCGATGTTTCTTAGATTCGATGAAATGCAGTTATCGGTGGGCTGGAAGGCAGGAGGCTTAAGGCTGGCCAGTTGATCGAAGGTGGCCGTGTCTGCTTTGGCCTGGAACCCCCACTGTCCCTAGCACAGCGCCTTATGCACTCAGAATAGATTCTCGAGTATTTGTTATTGAAGACAAATATTGAAGAGCTAGAGCTGAAGAAGACCAGATGGCCAGTAACTCTAGAGATTAGAGGTAGCTAATTTAATCAGGCAAGAAAGGGGGCCATCCCTAGCATAGATGAATAGTCTCATTCAAATACTTTTATCCATAAGTGGCCCTTCATGTACTACCCACTTACGTACTCTGCGTTGAATAAAAGGTACTCACGAGTGTGTTTCCATGTTCCCTGAACTCTGAAAGTCTTTCTTCAACCTCGCAGGGGACTCCCAGGTGTGATGACTCCCGAGAAGCCAGTCGGTTTCCGGGCCCACCCAGCAGTGAGACAGTACCTTGGAATCTACTAGATCCAAGGATGGAGATGACTCCTAGGGGTCTTCAGGCGGCTTCCCCAAACAAATATTTTTTGCAGGCCTCCCATGTGTGCTAGAGATGTAGCGGTGAGCATGACAGATGACGTCTCTGCTCTGGTGGAACCGAAGTTCTAGAATTCTGTGGTATGCACAGAAAAGCCTGAGTGCAATGCCCAGCATTTGGGAGGTGTGCCAGGAGGGTTCGGTTCTTTTCTTTCCAGGTAGACTTCACAGGCTGGAAATGGCGGTGAGGCCCTGTACCCCCCTCCCCACTCCTATCTATCTCTTTGATGCCTTGGTCTTGTTTTCTTGTGAAAAACACCCGCCTTGGTGCACTAGACACACACGTGCGGTTGCTGCTGAGAGGAGCCTGTCTGGAAGAAGCCGCGCAGACGTCCGAACGTATTAGTCTAAGAAAGTGTTCCCAGTCCTTTAAGAAAACCATTACTTGGCTCACTGCCAGCTAATTGCATTTGTTCAGTCATTGTGAAATGGATGCAGATGGAATGAGGAAGCTCAGAAACGTCCTACTGTTAAATCAGAAATAAAGCCACTTGCTCAGGGGACACTATCGCCCAGGATGAGGTTTCCACCAAGAAGTGGGAAATTGCTCGGTAAATTTTTTTTCTGCTCTAGCAACTCTTTTAATTATTTTTTACTGACCTACTCCTCCTTTAACACACAAAGTGGGAACGTGTAAAGAATTGGGCTTGTTGATAGTACCTTACAGAGCTAAAAGGTGAAGAAGAGGGAGAGGAATTTGTTCTTTTCAGTCTGGGACAAAGCCTGGTGGTGGGAGGCTCTGCAGCTTCCATAATGAGCCACAACGGATATAATATTGTCTTATCAGTGTGTCTATGTTGGTATAAAAAGATCTCACTTAAAATTTTTTAAAATATTTTTATTTATTTGAGAGAGAGAGAGAGAGAGAGAGAGAGAGAGAGCGAGCAGGGGAGGGACAGAGGGAGAGACACATACAGAATCCAAAGCAGGCTCCAGGCCCTGAGCTGTCAGCACAGAGCCCAATGTGGGGCTTGAACTCCCGAATCATGAGATCATGACCGAAGCTGAAGTCAGACGCTTAACTGACTTCGCCCCAGGTGGCCCCAAAAGATCTTACTTTTAAAATAAATGCCATTATGGGAATAACAACCAAAAAAAAATGAGAATCAAATTTTAAAGGAAGAAGTGTACAACATTTTGATAGAAATCTGGGAGATTCTCTACTTAAAACTATAAGCTAGTTTCTTCCATCACATAAAGCATCAGATCTATTGGTTTGATGAAACGATGCTGTATTAGTGTTCTCTTTTCAGTAGTAATTAAACATAAAGGTATAGTGTCATTTTGTAATCTGCTACGATGTAGTAGAAATTCTAAAGGGTTTCAGAGTTTGGGGACAAATGTTAGTCCTACCAAGGAGTAAATACTCTAGAACACTGTCGTTCACTAACTTCATCATCCCTGTGGAAACCTATCGGTAGCCTGAAGAAAAATGTCCCGTTATTGTCTCATGTTGCCCAATATGTGAGACACACAAGCCTATGAAGGTTGTTAGAGAGGAGCGGAGTTAACGACATGCGGCTGGGAAGGGATAATATCAAGAGTTGGACGCTTGGGAACAGAACCTCAGCCCAACCTACTAATCGGCTGGTCAACCAGTTGGCTAGTCCACCACATAGGTGAAGTTACTTCCTTCAGGTCACACAGCCACTCAGAGCAGCACCCGGACAAGAACGTAGGTCTCCTGAACTACCCCAGGGCTGCTTCGACCTTAAAAGAAAATGTTATGGTCACTTCTTTTAAACCCTGTACAGGGCCTGTGATGAAAGAACACTTGGAAGTCTTGTTAATTCCAGGTTTGTTTACGGGACAGGGTTAGGAACTATGTATTCTGTCTTCCATGGTATGGTTTCCAGTTCCAAATGGAAAGTAAACAAGATTCTTACGTTAGGATCAGGGGTTAAATGGTTTTCATGGTTTCCTTAAGGTGCCAGAGACTTCTATCAAGAAAAAAGGCTCCATTGTGAATAATGCTATGATAAACAAGGATGTAGATACCTCTTCAAGATCCTGTCCTCACTTCCCTTGAGGACATACCCGGAAGTGGGATTGCTGGATCCTATGATGGTCTATTTTTAAGTTTTTGAGGACAACGTGGGTGGTCCTAGAAACCTTAAGCGAGGTGAAATAAACCAGAGAAAGACAATTAGTCTAGGACTCCACATACATGTGGAATTTTACAAAGCCATTTCTACAGGAGAGCAGAAATGGTTGTTACCAGGGGTGGGGAAATAGGGAGATGTTGGCCAAGAAGTAGAAACTTTCCGTTAGAAGATGAATGAGTTCTGAAGATCTGACACACAGCGTTGTGATTACAGATAGCAATACGGTATTCATACACTTGAGAGTTGCTAAGAGAGTAGACCTTAGATGTCCTCACCACAAAAAAATGGCAGTTCTGTGACATGATGGAGGTGTTAGCTCACACCGCTATGGTGTGTATAAATGTATCAAATCAGTGCTTACATCAATTATATCTCAATAGAGTTGGAAAAAGAAAAGAAAAGTTAGACTCTACTTCTACTTACAGTAGCATAGAAAATGCTGAGCTGAAATGCTGAAATGCAGAAATGTTGAGCCTAAGTGTCTTGTGGCTAGGCTCTCTGTCCTGGTTGCCCTGGGAACCAGAAATTCCCCAGGAATCCCAACCTTCCCAGTGCTAAAACTGGGAAAGTTCTGGACATGCTGGACTGAATTGTCACCCTATCTGTGGCAGGAGGGAAATCTCTACATTTCACACTGGAAATACACGCACACGCTGACACACGTGTGATTCGTGGGTCTAAGCTTGGAATGTTGGCCAGCTTGTTAGCATCCTAAATACCTGACCACAAAAAGTTAAAAAGGTTGTAAATACCTTGGCCAAAATCCTGTTCAAAGTTCGCAGATATCTAAAAGTCTGTTCTCCGCATCCTGATTTGAACGTGACGATGGTGTTATACTGCGAGCTACAAGCAATCTACAGCACCCAAGTTTGTGAAGTGCAATCTTACCGTTCTTTAAGCTTCTCGGAGTCTTAACGATTCAGTCTTAGCGATGACAGACTTCTCCAAATTGCTGCGCCGCTGAAAATTCTTTCTTCCCGGGTAGCAAAGCCCATCTGTTTCTAAACTGTGAGGGAGCTGCTGCCACTTTGTTAAGCCGTTGTTTTCCTTACATTGCAGTTATCCGAAGTGACACTTCCCCTCCACTCCTGCTTTCCCGCGTGCAGTAACCATAACTACTTCTTATTTGGGAAATTGCGTGTGGCTGCCCCGTCACTTGATGAATACACGGAGTCAATAGATTTTGCTGTATTTTATAGCATCCCAGCGGGTGGCTGTGTTTCTTGAGTATTCACTTTCTCCTTCTCTCTTTTTCCCTTCTCTTCTGCTGTAAGAGTGGGAACACTGGACATTCTAAATTTTTTTTTAATGTTTGTTTATTTCTGAGAGAGACAGAGACAGAGTGTGAGCAGGGGAGGGGCAGAGAGAGAGGGAGACACAGAATCCGAAGCAGACTCCAGGCTCTGAGCTGTCAGCACAGAGCCTGACGCGGGGCTCGAACTCATGAACTGCGAGGTCATGACCTGAACTGAAGTTGGATGCCCAACCAACTGAGCACCCAGGTGCCCCAGTGGACATTCTCGTTCTAGCAGGAGGAAGAAACCAATGTTTAGAGGAAGTCTTGTTTGCTGTTTCTTGATGAGACCACTGTGACCACAAGCTGCAGCTTCTGTAGACGTACCTCGGATGGACGTCCCTGCAGTCCTGAAAAGGATGCAGTAAAATGGAATTACACTCAATTACTTGACTCTTTGGTGAAGAACATTTCTTCCTGAAATTTTGGCTTTTTGTTCTGGCTTTCCAGTTCCTGCGGACCAGTCTACCTTAATCTGGGCCCTGAACTTGTATCCCTCTTCTTTCCTACTTGTGCAGCTGGACGTTTGAAATGCATACAAGGGGAGGCGCTCTAAATGCGATGTGGCTGAGCTACTGTGTCTAAAAAGAATCCTGGTTAGGGCCAGTGTCCCAGGGCATCATGGGATGCTAGAGTTGGAGTCGCCGTCTCATGCTTTTGTCACTTATTCATGCGTTTTTGTTTTAGAGCTTTCCCCGGCTTACTTTTAATCATTGTATTCAGGAGAAAAATGAGAGACATAAAATAAAACAAGTAGAGTGGTCTTGGAAGGATCAGAGAAGACGAAGTACTCTGTGCCTCTGAAGGTTTGGGGTCTTTCTCTTCTCTCTCTTGAGCCTCATTATTTCCTTCTCAAGTGTCTTCTAGTCAAAGCCCACACTCGCTGCTGATGGGGGAACCTCCAGCTTAGGTGGTAATTAGAGACCCTCCAGGTCAGAGGATGGACACGAAGGACATGGGGGCAGAGTTCTGGAGAGCCGGGCAGGCGGAGAAGGCTAGTGGAGGTAGAACCCCGGACAGCTCACAGAGCAGATTTCCAGAAGGAAATACCCACCGTGCGGAGGTAATTCCCCCGAGTGTGTTTGTGAGTGTGGGAGTGCAGGTCCGCTGGAAAACCTCAAGGGCCAGCAAAGTGAGAATCCCCAAACGAACCGAAACTAACACAACGGAAGTAATGGACTTCTTATTGCTTATTCCTAGTTAGCGTGAAGCCCGAATATCTGGTAGATGTAGTGTGTCAGATGTACCTGGCAGCAAGTTCACTGTCTGCAAGAGAATTTTCTATGCGAATCTAGCTCCCACATGTGTGGAAACGCACACAGAGCCTTCCGGGTGGGTGGACCCCAGGAATGACATATGTTGCAGGCTCGGGGTCCAAGGGCAACAAGATTCTTCACACGCCCAGAACTCCATCCCCATGTCCTACCCTCCTAGGCCTCTCTCGGGGAAGGAAGGGGGATTAAGAGGAGGGGAGGGCAACGAGGTGGGGAGAGAAGGCAGTCTTCCACATCTCCTCTTTCCGCCCCACCTCACAGACTTTCTGAAATGACTCCAGCCAGGTTATCCAAGCGCTGAAAGGGTGTTCTTACAGCACGTCAAATCTCCACTCGTAGCTTCAGCTGCAACTGTGTTCATCCAGACTAGTGTAGACTGAGAGCCTTATTATATAAATATAATGGGAGACAACGGGTTGGTGCACAAGGTGTAATGCCAAGGTACAAGTGATGGAATCAGATCCTATCCTGTTTTAATGCGGGCAATAAAGACATCACCCGGACAGCAAGGGGTAGAAAAGAAAAGGTAGAGATTGTAAGGATCTCAGTTAAACTTCAAGGATCTAGCTACCTTCTCTTCATCTGGCCCCATTTATTGACGTTCAAGGCAAAAGGTAACCTTAAAGTTCAGCTAGCTCAATAGAGTCATTTTCACAAGTGTCATTTCCAGCGTCCGTGATGGTCGAAATGAAAACCATGGGCCACATTCCTGCCAAAGCTTTGCACAGAGGGCAGGCCCCTCAGCAGGGATGGGAGGGGGGTGGGTAATGAATTATCAGCTGTCCCCCCAACTACTTCTTCCTGCGAATCTTCCCCAAGACCCTGCATCTACAGTCTGCTGGGGATTTAACGTAGCCCTACGTGAAAACTTTCAAGCCATCGATGTTTAATTCTGGTCTAACTCTGATAACTGGGGGATATTTGTTGTAGCTGGATTTTTTGTATTCTGATTTTGTTTGAACAAACATGTTCTGCCTATATTCCCCTTCTTTCTTTTTTCCAAGGTGTTCTGCTAGGTTCCATTTTTCAAACTCAGCGGGAACATACCACTTCCCTACCACCCAGCCCTGTCTCTGCTGAGCACCAGTCTCAAAATCAGACATCAAATGAACGCGGACCTGGGCACCTCGGAGACATGGAGGTGATGTCCTCTCCGCTCCGCTCAGCTCACGCTCTTTGGCACGTGAAGGATGCCTCTGTCGTGGGCCCTCCGAGGTAGTTTGTTACCTTGGCACTGTGTTCTCACGTTTCCTTAGGCAACTAGCTTGCACTCTCAGCACTCTCAGGCTCTTCATCAAAGAATGATAACAGCTCAAATAGCTCTGTTCAAGTCAGAGTTGTGAAAATGTAGATAACAAAACAAAGTCACACATTAAAAAGTGCTGTGCAGCTATTAGATCCTGCATACCTGGACCCTACATTTTCATACTTTGAGAACCTCAAAGATCTGTTGCAAACCAGTTAAATTTAACACAGACTTTATTTTAGAAACCAAGCTATTTTTTTTTTTAAAGGATTCACGTTCTTAAAAAATGAGACACCCAATCATTTCAAGCAAAGGAGAAGGATTCCGTTTTAGGATTCTCTAGTTATCCTCTGCCTTCTCGGAGTATAATTGAGTGCTATAATACTGTTTATCGCTCTGAATTCCTCTGGGTGCTGCAGTATATTGAGTAAATTGATAGAGTGCTAGCTCAATTCGCCGGATTACAAATGAGAGGATGAACAAGCTGCTTCACCGACCGTTTGTTCCAGGGGTTCCCATTATGGCGCCATTTTGATGAGCCCATCAAACCAGGGGCATGGTGGAGGAGGCGGCTAGAGTTCAGGGATCTCCACGCTCAAAGGCATTTCCATATTGTAAGGGTATCACATGATTTCAGGCTTGATAGACTCATCAGATTATATCGGACCCACTTTCATTTTAAAGCCTACAAGATGGAGGTGTAGAGAGACTTGGAGTCCTGTGTAGACCACAGGTGGTCCTAACCCTCGATCCTACTTCCTGACAGCTCTTCTGTGGATTCAAGGGGACGTCTGTAGCCCTTAGTTCGGGGATATAGAAAAATACTCCAGAGCAGTGGCTCTCAATCAAGGGGCTTTTTTTGCTCCCTCTACCCCCAGCAGACTTTTGGCAATGTCTGCAGACATTTTTGCCATGATCAGGAAGCAGTGCCACTGGCATCTTGTGGTTCGAGGACAGGGATGCTTTTAAACATCCCACAGTACACTGGGAAGCCCCCATAGCAAAGCAGTATCCACCTTAAAATGCCAGTAGTGCTAAGGTTAGGACACCCTAGTCTAGATGAGCTTTTAACTTTGGGACTGGAAAGACATAGTTTCAAAATCTGGATCTATATTCTCCATCTTTCTGAGTAGGTGAATTAATCTCTCTGTTCCCTAGTTGCCTCGTCTATAAAATGAGCATCAGAATAGTGCCTGTTGCATAGGATTGTCACGAGGGTTAAATAAAACACCGCACATAAAACATAGTGACTCTCATGTGTTGGTGTTAAATGTTAACTAGGATAACTAGATGCATGTCAGTAAAATCGAATAGGGCTTGTGTCAATGCCTCCAGGCACTGACAGCTTGGTAGGACAGACAGACCCCTAAATTCTGCTTCCAGTACCCTGAAGGGAGGAGGCAGCTCGGTCAACTTGGAAACCCTTTGAAGACAAAGATTGTCTCTTTCCCCTGCCTGTCCCCAGGATCGAACACAGGATCTCACTAACTGGTGAGCAAATAAGTGAATAAATGGAGGAATTAGGGAAGCTTCTAGAAAAAGGTGCTCCTTGCTTGAATCGGATAAGAGTAACATGACGTAAATGATAAACACTAACATGACACAAACAATAAACCAGAGGAACATTGTCAATGTGCGAATTATCAGAGTGAGGGGAAATGGCAGTCTGGGGGCACGGGATGGGGGCACAATGACCATGAAAGGCTGACAGTTAGAAAGAGCTAGATGTTCTCAGGGAGCCTCAGGCGCCCAAGTGTGAGCTTTCCGCTCTTGAATTTCTATAGAGTGGGTGACGTTGCATCCAGAAAAACATGCGTCTGCTTTGCTGGCTTCAGCAGGTAGCGCTGGCAGCCACATGCCCGGGGCCACCCTGCTCTTGGACACAGGCGGATTTGGGAATGTGTGCGTTTGGGAACCTAACCTACTTTTAAGGATAAGACCCTTGTCCAGGAAGTTCACTGAGGCTGAAGAAGTACTCGTGTGAGAATTTAGGGCCGGAAGGGAGGATGGATGGTGAAGGCTTGGGTGCCATACCCAAGAGATTAAACTTGACCAGAGGGTTGATGTTGTCCCAAGTGCACTGTAAGAAATAACGATAGCTAACATGCGCTAACATGTATCACATAGTGACAGCACACTTTGTGACAGGCCTCTTCTAATCGCTTTGTAAGTGTTGGCTCATGTAACCCTCAGAACAACTTCATCAAGCCAGCACTAGTGTTTTCCCTGTTTCACAGATGGGCCAGCTGAGGCACAGGGGTTCAGTCGCAGTTGGTAAGAGGCAGATCCAGGATTTGAACTCCCACATTCTGTTCCAGAGTCCACGCTCTTAACCACTACTCTGCCCATGAACTTGGTGATGGTACTGAGTGCGTATTATCAGGCCCCTTGTCAGCAATGGGGAGAACAGGAAGAAAGCTTTGCAGAGCTAGGGAGAAAGGTGAGGGGAAGGAACACTGAGGAAAAGGGAGCAGGAAGGACGTGGGGAAGAGAGTCCAGAGTTGCTAAGAAACCATTGATTACGGGTGGCCTGAGACAGAGGGAGGGTCAAAGGTACTCTGCCAGCTTTCAGTAAAGAAGATCCTAGTTTGCTATTTCGATTGTATTTTTTAATGTTTATTTATTTATTTTGAGAGAGAGCACGAGTAGGGGAGGGGCAGAGAGAGGTTGAGGGAGAGACAGAGTCCCAAGCAGACTTCGCACTGTTCTCGCAGAGCCTGACGCGGGGCTCGATATCACCAACGGTGACCAGAGCTGAAACCAAGAGTTGAACGCTCAATCGACTGAGCCACTCAGGTGCCCCTAGTTTGATTATACTTTGCTTGAGGCTGAGAAGTTGTCAACATTTATCCAAAAGCTGGTGTGAAAGTTCTCCAACACTTACGTGCTGAAACGATGGAATAACACCCCCCCCCCCCCCCCCCCCCCGCCACCTCCGGGGATACCGCCTCGTAGTCATTAAGGCCATCCCTCCTCCAGCCTCGATTTCCACAGGGCAGCCTGTGCGTTTAGTTTGGCTGCTACTTACTAAAAACCAGTCACCATTTACGTGTGATGCTATTACTGAGGTTTCGACAAGCCGGGTTTACATTTCTTTGATGTCAAATCTGTTGATCATAATGTCGAAAGTTCTTCAATTTGCTTTTTCCTGGATCAGGAAGTCATTCTTCACATAGACTAATTTTTCTCACATATTTTCTTTTTTTTTTTTAATGTTTGTTTATTTTTGAGAGACATAGAGGCACAGCGTGAACAGGGGAAGGGCAGAGAGAGAGGGAGACACAGAATTGGGAGCAGGCCCCAGTCTCTGAGCCATCAGCACAGAGCCCGACTCGAGGCTCGAACTCACAGACCGCGAGATCATGACCTGAGCTGAAGTCGGCCGCCCAACCGACTGAGCCACCCAGGCGCCCCTCACCTATTTTCTTTAACTTCATGTGCCTTTTGTATTTAAAGCTTGAAGACATCAGAAACCTATTTTGGTGTGAGGATTTCTGTACCTGATTTTTTTCTAGTTCCATTTATTGAAAATCGATACAGTTTTGTATTTTTTCAGGATCTGCTTCAGGTCCACCTCTGCTTTTCCATTCATTTATTTAATTATATACTATACCATGCTTTTAAATTATTAGAGTTTTAAATATGTTTTAATATTTACTAATGAAAGCCTTTTTCTCTCCTCTTTTTCTTTCTTTTTTTTAAATGTTTATTTATTTTGAGAGACAGAGTGAGCAGGGGAGGGGCAGAGAGAGAGAGGGAGACACAGAATCTGAAGCAGGCTCCAGGCTCTGAGCTGGCAGCACAGAGCCCAACGCGGGGCTCGAACCCATGAACCATGAGGTCGTGACCTGAGCTGAAGTCAGACGCTTAACTGACTGAGCCACCCAGGCGCCCCCCTTTTTCCCTCCTCTTAAAAAATTCATAATTCTCATTATGTTGGGCTTTCATGTTTTTTTTTTAAAGTTTATGATTTATTTATTTTGAGAGAGAAAGAGAGAATGAGTGGGAGATAAGGACAGAGAGAGAGAGGAGAGAGAGAATCCGGAGCAGGCTCCCTGCTGTCTGCACAGAGCCTGATGTGGGACTCGATCTCACAAACTGTGAGATCATGACCTGAGCCAAAACCAAGAGTTGGATGCTTAACCCCTTTCATATTTTCTATTTTTAATATTATTTATTTATTGTATGATATCTTATTTGTAAAAGTTATAACTAAGTAGATTATAAAGATCTGATCACAGCTTGGATGGGGGTGGATGAAGAAATAGTTTGAAGAACTCCCAGGTCACTCACTTCTGTGTCCTTAGGAGGAAGGTAGGACATTTCATAGGACAGAGAACAGAAAGGAGAGCTGTTCAGGGGGACTGGGTGGACACGAAGGATGCGGGAGGAGGGTGCGGGAAGTTGGCTGGGACAGAAACATTGTGGTCCATTTTATACTTGCTAAAACATTCAAGAGGAGGGTTCTGTTGGAGAGCCCCTGACAGACACACTGGTTTGGGAGACACCAGCATTCAGTGGGCACGAAGCCCAGGGTTTGTGCTGCGGATTCCTCAGTGCGGAGGGCTCCAGGGAGGGTCTCTGAGAAACATTTCAAGAGGCCACTCGATGAAAAGGATCCAAAGGAGTAGACTGAAGAGAGGTAGTGAGAACAGCAGGAAGAGAATGGAGGCACCAAAGCTCATGGAGGTTAGAGGAAGGTGACAGCCAAACTCCGCTTCTGGGACAGACAAGATGAGTAAGGGGAAATGGCTATTTGATTTAAAGCACGGGGCACTGGTGTGGGGTTTCAGGAGAGTGGTACATGCAGAAACAGAGCTCAGCGCTGAGGACAGAGGGGAGAAGGAAGAGAGACCAGCTGCCAGTGAGGGGCAGGCTGGTCAGCCCCCCAGGCAGCCAGGGGTCTGCAGCCAACGCATACACCTGCTCCATTATAAATGGGAGGCGTTCCCATCTCCTGGGGCTCTTGGGCGATCAATGCCTTCAGGACCAGAGTCCCCTTCAAGGCACTTTTCTGATATTAGCATTGCCATGCCAACTCCCTTTTCCTTATTTTTAGCTTGGTGTGTCTTTTCCATCCCTTTCCCCTCAAACCTTCTGTACAGTATATTTATATCACATCATATCGTATTATGTTCAAGTTTCTATATGCGCAGGCTTTGCTGGACAAGTTCAACAATAATCTTAATCTGGTAAAGCAATGATCTGTTCTCAAGACTCCTCTTGACCCTTCCGCACATTTGAACGATGTTTCCCACTGTTACTCACCTCTTCATATTTGAAACACAGCCCGGGAGTCCGTGTGGGGAATAGAAAAAAATTACAGGCCTCCAGAGAGAAAGTAAATATTTTCCATAACGCGGTCTGACGCAGCACCCGAACATACTCTATTCACGTGGTCAAGGAACCCCAAGCCAAGAGATTAATTTAAAACAGGTGCCAGGGCAGCAGAACCTTGGGGTGCTCAGCAAAGCAAAGGCTAACCCCCTCTGTAGGGACATTTCCACCGCCACCTGGAGAAGGTGGGAGTCCTGGGGAAGATACGCTCACAATTAAGTAAAATGCAGAACACGGGGAGAGAGATCGAGTACCATACATGCACTTGACTTTATCTTGCTGGAGACCTAGAAATGCCAAGTCCTTAGCCAGTATCTTTTAAAATGTTCTATCACTCCCATTTTCTCTATTTCTTCTTCTGAAACTATATTATAGGCATGTGTTGAACTTTCTCATTTTATTCTATGTGATTCCTAATGGCGCTTTTGTGTACGTGTGTATATACACACGTGTGTATATATATGCAGTTTAAAATCACTTTTTATTAAAATAATGCATGTGCGATATTTCAAATGCACTTTAGTGCCTTTTTAAAAAGTTTATTGACTTATTTTGAGAGAGTGAGAGCAGGAGAGGGGCAAAGACAGAGGGAGAAAGAGAGAATCCCAAGCAGGCTCCACAGTGTCAGAGCAGAGCCCGAACGTGGGGCTTGATCTCGGGAACGTGAGATCATGACCTGAGCTGAAACCAAGAGTCAGACGCTTAACTGACTGGGCCACCCAGGCGCCCCTCATGGGTAATATTTGAAGCTAAATGGTTCTACAAGACTTGTGGCAACAAAAGGAAGAGCCCCTGCCTTACAGGGACCATTTCGACCCTTCGTTTCTTCTGATATTCGCCTCTGTGTTGCTCTATACAATTTCCAAACCAGAGGAATTAGCTTTTTTCTTTTTTTAAATAACTTCTTTGATGTATTCCTCTTCTTCCACTATCTTTCAACTCTATTATAAAGGGCTTCTTTCTACTGTCATAGTTTTATTTTCCAAGAAATCATTTTGTTCCCCAGTTGTTTCCTTGTTTGTGTCCTGTTCTTGTTTAATGCGTGTGCTGTCTTCTCTTATAACTCCGAGGATATTCTAGTGGTTTTCTTCTTTCTTTTCTTTTTCTATTTTTCTGCCTCAGTTCATTGCTTCTGTTTCCTTTTCTCTTCCCTTTACTACCCTTCCCTTCCCTACCCTTCCCTTCCTTTCTCTCTTCTCATCTTTTTGACATACAGACTTTCTAATCCTCAGTCTTAAATACGACCCAATCAAAGAGCAGATGTAGGGACACCTGGGGTGGCTCAGTTCGTTGAGTGTCCAACTCTTGGCTTCAGCTTGGGTCGTGATCCAGGGCATGGGATCAAGCCTGCATTGGGCTCTGCACTGAGCATGGAGCCTGCTTCTCTCTCTCTCTTTCTCTCTCTCTCTCTTTTTCTCTCCCTCTCTCCATCTCTTTCACTTATGCTCTTTTTCTCTCTCTAAAATAAAAAAAGAGAAAAGAAAGAAAAAAAAGAGTAGATGTTTCTCTGGAGCTGCTCAGTTTCTCAAAGGCATATCCTGCACTTTCCCTTCTGAGGGACAGCACGTGGCTGCCAATGTTCTCAAACTCAAATGTGGGGGGCGGGCGGGAGGGGCCCATCTTTGAGTAGGCAGAATTTCACTTACTCCCTCATTTTTTAAGCATGGTCCTTGCCTGAGGTTGAGCTGGGTTTTACTGAGTCTAGAGTCTGTGTGGTTCCGCTTCTCCCGAGAGTTTTCTGCTAAGGGCGGAAGTGGTTCCAACCCTTTCTCACTCAGTCTTCCAGCCAGTTCTATTCTGACTTCTACATATACTCTTGCTCCCAGAGGTCACAGAGGCTTCACAGTGTGAACCAGCCTGCGTTCACATTTTGTCAGTTTGGACTTAGATTTGAGCTTTCTCTGGGCTCAGTATTTATTACTATTGTTTATTACTGCATATTCGCTCCCATTCCGTTTGTCCTTTAGGACATTTGACTACTATCATGTTAATGGAAGTTTCAGGAAGGAGGTGTGATAAATGTTTATGTTAAAGCCACCATGTTTAACTAGAGAGTCTCCATCCCCTCCTTTTTAAAAAGATCTCTTTATCTCTCTTGCTGCATTCTGGGTAATTTGTTCAGATGTAGAGCTTTCGGTTGGTAAATTCTATCTTTGGTTTTATCTGTTTAGCCTGACTGCTAAGTTGGTAACAACGATCATATGCTTTTCCTTTTCACCCATTAGAGAAATCTGCTTCTCTCCCTCCATGTTTTCTTGTGTTTCTCATTACAATTATTTTCTTTTATCTTTCACCTATCTTCTTGTGGCTTTATGATCTCTTCAAGATTTTTCTGATCTCTCAAGCCCTCAACTTTGCAACTTCTCCTTCTTTCTTTCTTTCTTCCCTTCCTTCCTTCCTTCCTTCCTTCCTTCCTTCCTTCCTTCCTTCCTTCCTTCCTTCCTTCCTTCCTTCCTTTTCTTCTGCTTTTGTGATTGCTGAGTCACCATTATGGTAAAGTAGGTCCTCTTCTGTTCTTTAGTTTTGGACAATGAGCTCATCTTCAGTGGCGGTTTATTTCTTTCTGTGGGAGGCCCCAGTGCCCGGAGTCATACAAGAGCCCCTGCTGAGTGTTGTAGCATTTGCTCTTGCTGGTAACCACAGGGGTTTGTTGTCTGAGATTTTTCTTATTTGTTGAGATTCCTGTATTATTTGGATAGCGTCAATTTAGACCCCACACCTATACAATGTACAAAATTCCTGTTTCGATTTCTCATTGGAGACTTTAATATTATTTTTCACCCAGACCCTCAGGTACAGATAAGCCTTGCCACCTTCTTGGGCCATTAGGAAGATATTCTTTATTGCCATTTGTGCTGGTTATTCAGCTGTAGGCTCTCAGCTTTAACCCCCTGCTTCTATACTCTGTTTCTGATGCCAGGAGTGGGATTCTGCAAGCCATATTTCCCCTATGTCATCTGGCTATCAGCTTTTGCCAAAAGGGCCTCACAGAGAGAATGCAAGGCAGAAGGAGAGAGAAAAGATTTCCTGTTTGCTCACTGTTCCTGAAGCATCATTTTGGCAATAGTTCATCATCCCAGTGATGGCAATGGTTCTAGTTTCTGGCTTTTTTTTATACCGCCTGTGCTGGTCTTACCCCAAGATACCATTATCAGCTGGGCAGCACTTCTTCCTTGGAGTTCTGGGTCGTAGGTCTTCCGGGACTCCCTACAAAGTTCTAGGTCCTAATAACCCCACTTCTGGGCAAAAACATATGGGTCCAGACCAGTAACTATGTGAAGCAGTGTCTAAGATGGCTCCCAGCCATGTCTGTCTCCTGGTCTCCCTGCCCTTGTCTAATCCCCACCCCCTGAACACGAGCTGGACCTAACCACCAAACAGAACGCAGCCAAAATGATGAGATGTCTTGCCTGAGATGAGTTACAGAAAGATTTTGTCTTCCATCTTGCTTCTCCTCTCTCACTGTCTGGCTTGCTTGCTCTGTTGGAAGTGAGCTACCATGTTTCAAGCTGTCCTACAGGGAGACCCAGTGATGAGAAGTGAAGAGAGGCCTCTGGCCAATACCCAAGAGCAAGCTGAGGCCCTCAAGCCCACAGGAACTGAATCCTGTCAGCCGCTACATGGGGGAGCTGGGAAGGGATCTACTTCCAGTTGACACCCTCATAGCAGCCTTGTGGGGGACCCCGAGTCAGAGGGCCCAGCTAAGTTACACCAAGATGCCTGACTACGGAAACTATGAGATAATAAATGTTCATTGTCTTGAGCTAAGAGGTTTTTGGGGAAATTTGTTACGCAGCCATACGTAACTAATCCTACCCCACTTCCGATAACAGAATAACTTTTTGAGGGAGGCAGAAGGTCTGCAAAGATGCTAGTAGTTCCGGTTGTCCCTAGCTCTCAAGGGCCCAAGACCTCTCTGCCTCTCCCAATGCGTTCATTAAAACCCTGCCCCCCAGGCGTTAAGGCTCATGTTCATGATCCACGTCACAGGGCATCTCGTCCCTTCAAGCTCCCGCTTAGTTTCTGGCAGCCGGGGAAAATTTCCTTTCTGTTTGAACTTGAGAATGCACTTTAACATACTTTGTAATATCTACCAAAACTCTCTCTGTGTTTGAGGAAGAGATGGACTCCCTTACCTGTCCAGTGCCCCTCATTGCCAGAAGTCCAAGGTCGAGCAGAAGAATCTGGATTTTTATACACAAAATCGGGACGTCTCTGTATTTCAGTTCTCGATATTTAAACAGATTGATTTTCACCAGTTGTTAGAGCACAAACTCTAGTTCATAAAATGAATGATCTCCCAGGATGAATGCCATTAGGGCAATCTGGTGGCTTAATTGCTTCCTCCCTGATGACTTATGACTTGGAACAGCTATGAAAGTAGGGTATCCAAACAAATACTTGAAGGCCAAGGATAAAAAATGTTAATAATTAGTAACAGCTAGAAGCAAAGTTAATTCTCAGTGGGCCCATAATGCCAGCTATTTAATGCAAATTAACAAATGGCATTTTAATGTAAAGGACTTGAAAGCTAATATTTTAATTTTCCATGTAAGATCAATAATTCAACAAACAATAATGTGTTAGAGGAAGGAATTTAAAACTAGAGCGATAACTTTATTTCAGGTGATAAGTGAAAGGCTATGTGACGTTTCTGTTTGTGGATGTAAAATTAGACCACGTTAGGCTTAGGTGCCACACGCCTTGGAAGAAAGCCCTCATAGAAATGAAAAGTGCTAGCAATAGTTGATCACAAAGTGATAAAATTGGTCTTTTAATGCCAGATAATGAGGCAATCTCTTATTTTTTTTAAGGATTATAAAGGATAATTGTGAATCAAAATGGTGTTGTTTTGAATTCTTGCATCTTGTCCTTTAGGCAAAAGTTTAAAAAAATGAATAATGAATCAGAATTCCAGTTTCTGACCCCGGTGGCGCTGGATGGAGAATCGTGACCTGAAGTGTAAAGATGCACCCCTCTTTTCAGACTGTAGCCTCACCGTGGCCAGGAGTGACGTTACTTCTGTGGCTGGTTTGTACAAGATGCTGAAAAAAACAAAAGCAAAAGCAAAAGCAAAAGCAAAAGCAAAAGCACTCAAACGGAGAACTTCCATCTGTTCCCTGTCTTTTGATCTTAGAATAAGCCTGGGTGGTAGGTGTTCTTAACCTCATTTGATAGATGAAGGAATGGAGAAATTATGATTTGCCCAGGGTCATGCAACTGGCAAATGCGGAATTCCTCCCAGGACCTCAAGTGCATTATGGTATTTTAAGTGGTTTCCTCATACACTTGGTTTCTTCAGGTCCATCTGTGCATTTTGCAAAGTCATGTGAGTGGTCTCATTATCATTTTTCAGTGTTTCCTTAAAGAATTTTTTTAAAAAAATATTTATTTTTGAGACACACACACACCACACACAGAGCATGAGCAGGGAAGGGTCAGGGGAGAGAGAGAGAGAGAGAGAGAGAGAGAGAGAGAGTCCCAGTCAGGGTCCATGCTCTCAGCGCAGAGCCTGATGAGGGGCTCAAACTCACGAACTGTGAGATCGTGACCTGAACCGAGATCAGAAGTCGGACGCTTAACCGACGGAGACACCCAGATGACCCTCATTTTTCAGGGCTTTAAAGTGTGTTGGATCCTCCAGCTCTCCTAGCTTTGTCTACAGTGTTTGATTTTGGATTTGTTTTTTATCGGGCAGAATTCTGATGCAACTTTACTGATGCTGGACAGTGAACCAACTTCTGTGGCGTGTTCTGCCCTCCTCTTCTCTGGGTCTTAGTTTCTCACTCCAATTAAAGAAAGAACAAAACATTTTTCCTGAGATATACCTTGTATATGGAAAAATTTCACACAATAAACTGTCAGCAATGGAGCCCATGCCTATCTGTGGGGTTCTGGGCAAGAAACAAAGTTTTTAGCCTGTAGAAAACTGTCCCGTGTTTTCTCTTAGAAACCACACCCTCGAAAGGTGATCGCTGGCCCGACCTGCTAAGGGCACAGGTTAGCTTTGCCTGCTTTCATTCTTTGTATATGGAAATCTCTTGTGTCTGGCTTCTCTTGATCCATGATATGTTTGGGGAGCTCAACCGTGCTGTAGAATGTAGCTGTAGTTCATTTATTTTCAGTGCTGCATAGTACTCCCTGGTGCCGACTTCATTATTTTATTGTAGTGTTATTATTATTATACACAACATAATACTTTGTAACGGAGACACCAACTAATAGGCTAGACAAATACTCTCAATAGCTTTATTCATCCATTCCACACATGATGGGGATTTGGGTGGTTTCCTGTGTGGACTATTATTAACAGTTTCATCTGAACATTCTAGAATAGATTTTATGAAGAACATAGGCGCACAGCTTTTTTTGGCTAACGTGATCCAAATTTTGGAGCCCTGACATCCTTCTACTGGCAGAAATAAAAATATATCAAGAGTATAATTTTCCATTTATGTATTTTATGTTAATAATTCAAATCGTAATTTCTGGAAAGTGAAGAGCTCTGATGGCAAACATACTTCATTTATTTAGACTTCACCATCTTAAAATTTATAATCATTCAGACTGGAATTCAAGCCACATCTCTTTTATTTATCAAGCATTTTCTTTACAGGTAATGTCAATTAATATTTCAGTATGAGAAGTATCTTGCCATCTCAAAAGCTAGTCATTAAATACTTAGAAACGACATTTAAATATATAAATCCTGAGGTAATTGCAAACAGGTCTCATCTAGAAATAAAAGCAAGGCGTCTCAGGAAATGTCCTTTACAATAATAGGCCATGTTAGTGGGTCTGAGTTGGTGATATTTTAGTGTTGTTGACAATTTCTTTTGTAAGTAATGCTAAATTCTGTCATTTTAAATGATCTGATTTAGATGTGGCACCAGCCTGGAGTGGTAAATCTAGCTAGCGTGTAAGCATGGGATACTTATCAGCATGTAGAACTTTTCCCCCAATTAGTCAAGAAGCACAGCGGTAAAAGGTAGCCGTAACCGTGTTTCAACATTCATCGAGAAATTTGCGCATGGAAGCCATGGTATAAATTGTCGAGTGCCCTGCCTGGGAGAGATATTAGTGATTAGGGCACGTCCTCTCTCTCCCTCCACCGTGAGCTCTTCAAAATGCTTCTCTGCGGAATTATAAACACAGAGTGTGGTCCTTTCCAACATTTTCTCACCAACTACCATCCCCTCAACCCTGCTTCTGCTTTTGTGTGTGTGTGTGTGTGTTTGTTTTTGTTTTTGCCCTTCTTGGTTACCCAGCCCCTTGGCTTAGCAGAGTTCTTTTTTGACTAAGCCGGGCTCTCAATTCTACCACCTCCTGAGAATAAAGCTCTCTCCATCTGCTACACAGTGAATTGGGAGACGTGCTAATTGTGAACAGTATCTGGAGCCTTGGGAGCACAGGAGAGACGCATTAAAGTTGCTCCAGGAGGCGGGGGATGGAGGTCATCCAGGAAGATCCTTCCAGATGGAGCGAGTTTTAGATCAAGAACTTGGAAAGCGGATATCCACGCAGTGGTGGTGAGATGTGAATCAGCTGGTGTGTTCGGGGCAGAGAAGGCTGTGTTTAGGATTCTCTGGGTCAGCCGGGCACGGATTCTCTCCTTTGGCTGCCCGTGGGAATGCCCTGCTTCGGCGGTCATCTCTTGCCGCGGTCCTGTGGTGTAGCAAATAGCCACCCAACCACGGTGGTCTGCAGTGAGGAGCGTTTGTTGCCCACGCATCTGACGTGGTTGGAGAGGTAACGCCATGAGACTTAGGTTTGGTAAGAGTAATCGTATTATTATCAATCCATGTTCATAACCAGGGAATATAAACTTTAAAGGAGGCCCAGCAGGGGACTGGACTCCCAAACTCTTGAGCTTGAAGCCCGGCTTGCTACCTCCAAAATGCATGGTCCTTTATTTGCAAAATGGGAATAATCATAACACTCACCTCCTGGAACTTTTCTGAAGGTTAAATTGAGATCATACATGAAAAAGCTGGGCACGGCACCTAGACTATAGTTGGCACTGCATAGTGGTGGACTGTACCACATGCTGAGCTGGAGAGTGAAATTCTTAATCACTCTTTATTAAGTTTCGCTCTGTCAGTTCTTTACAGCGTGGTCATTTAGATTGGTCATTTAGAACCATACGAATACCATTCATAGACTGCATTAAAATTCATAAAGGGCTTTCATATACCTTTTTCAATCAACATCATAATCTGGGTGGTAAATAAAGATGAGAGAATTGAGGTTCAGAAATGTTAAAAGTTTCACACAAGGTTATTTCGCTAATTTAGCTCACAGATGGGACCCATCTCCTGACTGGTTCATAACCGTGACCCAGATGTTCAAATTAGAAGTTTAGAGACTGAAGCCCCAAAAAGGCACACGCTGCCTTTGCCTTAATTCCCCACAGAACAGCACAGAAGGCAGAATCACGCAAGTGGGCTCCCACCCTGACTGTCCCTGTGAGATGTCTGATCCACAGAGATAAGATTTGGAGAATCACTGTTTACATTGTGCAGCGCACAGGCCTGCGAATGGTAACAACGTAGGCCCGTGTTGTTTCGTACAATGGTAACCTACTGGCGTGACATGGCTTACCGATCACACACTCGTAACTTCTTACAGTTTTGCAAAGAAATTTTGTAGTTTCATCTGTAAGGAAAGAGTGATGTTAGGAATGACAGAAGTTGACAAACATTTGCAAGCAGTCGTTTTTTTTCCGGCTCAAAGTATCCTTGCTTAACCGTCACAAGGGTGACTTACCGCAGCGACTGTACTTCATGCCACTTTAGGTTGTGGTCAGGGTAGTGCCAATTAAAGACTCACATTTTATTTATTGATGGGGAAGGGGCAGAGAGAGAGGGAGGGAGAGAGAATCCCTGGCAGGCTCCACACACTGATGCTGGGCTGGAACTCACGAACCGTGAAATCACAATGAGAGCCAAAGTCAGACGCTTAACCAACTGAGTCAACCAGGCTCCCCAAAGACTGGGGAGAACATTTTAACAGAACATTTCTTTTCTTATCTTTTCTTTCTTTTTTTTTCCTTCGCCTCCCTTTCTTGAATTACTGATTGTGTACATGTGTGTGCGCGTGCGTGCGTGTGAACCCGTGTGTCCTTCCTCATCTCCGAATTCTAACCTCCCCACGTGGGGAAGCCACAATGCCTCCTGTCTTACCTCCCCGATCCACCACAGCTGGTGGGGACCGTTTCTTCCTCCTACTCCCATAGTTTCCTAGCAGAACGGTATTCGTGGTACTTAACCGCCAGCACCAGACAATCGGTAGGCACTGTATGTTTAGGTAACAGCCACGATGGCAAACTTGTATTGAGAACTTACTTCATGCCAGGTGCTGTCCTAAGCACCTTACTCAAAGGAGCTCATTTAACCCTCAAAACACTCCATTAAGAAGACAATATTTTGTGGGCCGCCTGGGTGGCTCGGTCAGTTGAGCATCTGACTTCAGCTCAGGTCATGATCTCGCAATTTGTGAGTTCCAGCCCCACGTCGGGCTCTGTGCTGACAGCTTAGAGCCTGGAGCCTCCTTCGGATTCTGTGCCTCCCTCCTTTCTCTGTCCCTCTCTGCTCACACACACACATACACACACACTCTGTCTGTCAAAACCAAACATTAAAACAATTAAAAAAAAGAAGACAATAATTTGTAAATGTAAATTTTTTCATTCTTCAATAATTTTTTAAAGGACTTGGAGCCTTAACTATGTTCTTTTGGGGTGGTGGATTGGGGAGCGGTGAGTTGAAACTTGGACACGACAGATGTGGGACAAAGGTTAAGTGACAAATTCACCAGAGGAATAAAACTTTCCACATCTTTGCCATCCCCTTTCCTTTGCAACATTTTATTTAAGAAAATTTCAAATACACAGAAAAGTAGGAAGAATAACAAAATAAGTGTACATTCTAAGCTCAATAATCGCTAATATTATGCACATATAATGTACAATTACATATATACAGTAAAACCTTGGATTGCAAGTAACTTGTTCTGCGAACATTCCACAAGAGGAGTAAACATTTCTAATGTTTATTATGTTAAATAAACATAAATAACTTGATAAACAAGTGACATCTTGCAACATTATGTGATGTTGCCGAATGTCACATGATCACAACTGAGCCCATGCTTCTTCTCTCTCTCTCTCTCTTGCTTGCTCGCTGTGGGATTGTGGGTGATTGTCCCCCATGCTCGGATGCTTGGTCTCAGGCCACATGTTTGGCAGAAATCAGTGATTGTTCAGTGATTGGAAGGTGCCCACAACTGGCACTGGTGTATTTTTGTCACTTCCAAGCGTCTATGGACAGTCCTTCGCTTTTCCACACAAGAGTTAGCTTAGCAATGCTTTGCTTCATTCCAGGTCAGGCTGCCTGCAGATATAGACCCTTTCCTCTGCTGCTTTATTGCCAGTGACATTAAATACGGTCTATCACAAGAGTTTAGAATCCTGTACCATAGTCAACACCCGTGCGAGCGTATCCAATGGCGCCCATGCAGAAGATTCCAACAGACACCAGTGATTCCGTTAGTGACCATGAAAGTTGTCCTCCTCAATAACCTTCCTCTCTTGTCTCCCTCACACCAGCCACGGAGGTTTTCAAAGGTAAGTGCAAGTTAATTTGTTTATTTTTCTTTCTATTTTGTATTTTCTTTATCATTTTGTATTATATTACAGCATTGCAATCATTTTTATGTGAATATTTTTGGGTTTTGGAATGAATCATTTGAGTTTTCATTACTTCTTATGGGGAAGTTCACTTTGATATACAAGTGCTTTGGATTACAAGCATGTTTCCAGAATGAATTATGCTCACAAACCAAGGTTTTAGTGTGCATATATGGTTTTGCTGAATCATTTGAGAGCAAGTTGCTAATATCTTGACATTTCCTTCTAAGTACTGTAGTGCACACCTTCTTAAAATTAGGGCAGCATCTTACATAACCACGATGCTGTTATCACACCTAAGGAAATCAACAGTAACATTGAATATGGTTTGTTTTTTTTTTCTCCATCCCTATTTGTCTAATAAAAAGGCAACAGAGGGGGCACCTGGATGGCTCAGTCGGTTAAGCAGCCAACTCTTGATTTTGGCTCAGGTTATGTTCTCACGATTTGTGAGTTTGAGCGCCACGTCGAGATTCTCTCTCTTTTTCCCTCTCTCTGCCCCTTTCCCACTTTCACACTTGTGTGTGTGTGTGTGTCTCTCTCTCTCTCAAAAATAAATATAGAAACTTAAAAAATAAAGGGCTACAGAGAAAAAAATTTTGAATTTGAATTCTAACAAACTAGTATTCTATATTTTTTGGTGACGTGTGAATATTGTAGTCTTTCTTTTTTACTTGGAAAGCACTTGCTACTTTGATGGGGAGAGAGGGTAGTTCTTAATAGTTTGAGAATTGGAACTCTCTTACTGAGGCAAATAGGAATGTGCTCATGGTATGGCTGGGAAAATTAAGACTGAAAGTTATAGTTTCAGCCTCTATGGATTCGAACTCTGAGTTTTTTCCCAAAAAGTCCAGTTTAATTTAGGGCTAATCAATAATTCACAGATGCAATCCCTAACCAAGAGATTTAACAGTTTAATAAAGAGGAAACCATGTAGGTCCAAAATTTAACAGTTAATAGATGGGACTTCGACCTCCATTTCAAGACTGTGTACCAGTAAAGATCCAATTATATCGGTGAGCTAGTGACAAATTATAGCTTTCTTTTTCCATTTATGAAAGAAATCTCTATTTTTGCTGACAACTGAAAAACATAACTTTAAAAAGTCTTGAAAAAACAACATGTAAACTTTGCTTCACATTTATTTCCTCCTTTGCTTCAAGACTTTTTGTGCTAATAAAGTTTTCTAACATTCTAGATTTTCCTCCAAGTATTTGGTGATACTTGACTAAATGCTTGACAATTTTGCTGTCAATGACAGGGTTTCTAAAATTACTTTTTACAATAATGATTAATATTAGCTGGTCTCCGACAGAGGTAATGTTTATTTCTTTCACTTCAGGTTTGGAACGGTGTTTGGGCATTCCTAGTACTCGTGGATAGAGGAAAATGCGATCGAACATCTATACAAAAACATCCAGGTAACCAAGAAGTACGCAACTGCGGTAATCATAGTGTGGTAATATTGGAGGAAGTATTAGTTTTGCTTTCATGGAGGGGCTGAACACTAGTGGATGTGTTCCAAAAAGGAATAATGGTCTTTGCTAAGATGCTACTATAAGACGTGAATTTCGGAGAGTACCAACTGGATTTTCAGTACCTAACATGAAATCAGGCTGCGGTGAGTTGAACTGAGTTCTCCCCAAAACGATATATTGAGGTACTAAGCCCCAGGACCTCAGAATGTGATGTTCTGTTTTTGTTTTTGTTTTTAGAAATAGGATTTTTACAGAGGTAATCAAGTTAAAATATGGTCATTGGGGTGGACCTTAATTAAACATAACTGGTGTCCTTAGAGGAAGAGTAAATTTGGATACAGAGATACATATAGGGTGAATGCCATGTGGAGATAAAGGCAGAGATTAGGGAGATGTCTCTACAATCCAATAGACATAAGAGATTGCCAGCAAATCACCAGAGGCTCAGAGAGGTGAACAGAATGGATGCTCTGTCCCCCAGTCCGTAGAAGGAACCAGCCTTATCAATACCTTGATCTCACACTTTTAGCCCCCGGAACTGGGAGACAGTAGATGCCTGTGTTTGAGCTGCCCAGCCCGTGGGACCCTGTCACTGCAGCCCTGGGAAACTGATACCCAGGCCAGTTTCTTGAGCTGAAATGCGTGAGGGTACGGGGTGGGATTTTTCCTCAGTGACTAGGTTAGTACTAATGTAGTGTAAAATTTCCTTTGGGGAACTAAAGAGTGTTCCATATATTTACTTAAGGAGCCTTTCCCTTGAGTTCCTTTGGAGTTAAATTGATTGGTGATTTCATTTTAAAGTGAATCATGGAGCTATCCACAGGAAAATTTAATTCGAGAACACAAGTGATTAGCTACTGACCAGTGCAATATTAGCAATGATTACATCTTTCTGCTTTGGAATGTTTTGGGTCTGCTCCACCTCTCTCATCTGGGGAATGTTCCTGAAGCACAGGATAATCCCTGCTCTGTCCTGTCCTGTGGGTGAGGCCGTGAGCTCCAGCTAGTCCCAGGGAACTCCAATAAGAGTTCTTCATTTCTCTAGTCATTGTATTTAGTTCAGTGATGAGCTCACAATCCAAGCTAGACCAGCCCATGTGTTCCTAGGGAACTCACCAGCACGATCAGGACAAATGCCCTTTTTATCAGGCATTCTAAGTCCTAAGGTGAGTGCAGACTTCTGTTTGGGGATGGATGGAAGCCTCACTGAAAATTAGGGAGCTGGTTTGGGACAGGAGTTACAGGCTCTCTCAGAATTCTTACTCTCTGGATCAAACTCTCCTCCTGGTCAGAAATATTCTTTCAACTTTCTACTTATGTGAGCCAATGACGTCTCCTTGGTGCTTGAAGCCGTTTTGAGTTGGCTATTTGACACTGGCAATTAAAAAGCGTCTTAATGAACCTGCAAAGCATAATCTTTAGTTTTTGACCCCTCATGGCCTCTGGTAGTCTTGGAGTGTTTCTGTGCTAGAATGTTCTGGAGCATGGTGAGCCCTCAGTAAGAATCGATTCATTTTTTATCCTACATTGTAAGAATAACATTGATGTCCAAATTCATCCAAATGTCAGTGGGATGGTTTTCCTTATAAGTGGGATGGACACAGTCATAATTTGCCAATGTCCTTGTGGCGAGCTGTGTTTTTCAACAGCTGTGTGTATTCATATATGTCACCCCGCAGTCTGTTATTAAAATGACTCGTCTGTTTTCCCACTGAGATGTGGCCTCTGAGTATCTTCCTAGTGGATCTGGGGGAGGGTTGGCTCGGGACTGCTCCAACCAGGATAAGATGGTGGAAGTGATGCTTTGTGACTTCTGAGGCTAGGTCCTAAAAAGGTTGTGGCTTCCACGTGGCCCTCTTCCAGATGTTTGCCCTTAGAAGCCTGTCACCATTCTGTGAGGAAGGCCAAGCCAGGAGAAGAGAGAGCTGGGCCCTCTGCAGCCAGCACCATCCACCAGACACATGAGTGGACAGGGCTTCAGATCGCTCCAGCACCCAGCCTTTGAGACCGCAGGCATTATGAAGCAAACAGGAGTTGTAGCTACTGTGCCTCATCTGAATCCCTGATCCACTGAATACATGAACATAACAAATGGTCGTTTGCCACTAGTAAGTTGTAGGGTTGTTTATTACACAGCCATGGTGAGATCACTCGCGACATGTCAGAATTTCCTTCCCTGTATGTTTCCGGTGAGGGTGAGCCACAAGAGAGACTCTCCTGAAGGACTTGGCCGGGGTGTGTGAAGCAGCAGCCATTGGTAGCTCGCATGCATTGTCACTGGCTTGTTGGCTCGTTGGCATAAGGCTGCTCTGGGGCCTGCGTCTGGTCTTCTGGGCTACCGTGTGGTTAGCTCCACAACAAAGGGCCAGACTTCCTCCGGGACACCTATATCGTTAAGGTTAGAGGCAACAAAAACTGATACATGATAGGATCTGGTTTGTGCCGTGGGTTTCTTTTTATTCTCCTTCCATTTGTCTCTCGATGTGCGCAGTTATTTGCCTCTGGTATTGCTCACCGCCTCCTGCAGCTGTTCCCTGTTTACATTAGAATTGCCGTGGGTCGTCACTGATTTGAAAATCTGAATACATTTTGAGGATGTAAATAACCTTGGAATACAAGCTGTGTCTGAGAAACCCTTCCCAAGTACATATGAATAGATTTGTATCCCCAATGGACCTGGTAAATATTCATATTAAGGAAAAGGTTCGCTTGTTTATCTTCATTCCTTGGGTGACTCTTTGCCCAAATTTTAGGCCAAGATGTCTTAGTCTGCTGAGGCTGTTATAACAAAATACCACAGACTGGGTGGCTTAGACAATAGGCATTTATTTCTCACAGTTCTGGAGGCTGGGAGTCCAAGATCGGGGTGCCGACATGGTTGGTTTCTAGTGAGAACGGTCTTTCTAGCTTGTAGAGTGCCATCTTCTTGATGTGTCCTCACATGGCCGAGAGAAGGCTCTGGTCTCTTCCTATTCTTAAAAGGACACCAATGCCATCATGGGAGCCTCATCTCATGACTTCATCTATACCTAACTACCTCATAAAAGCCCCACCTCCAAATACCATCACTCTAGTGGGTAAGTGAGGCTTCACTATATGAATTTGGGGAGGTACACAAACATTCAGTCTACAACACGAGATAAAAACAAATCTTATTAACCTATGAGGACTTCTCTTGAAGGATTTGCATGTTTATTCATGGTTGAGTGTCTTTGGAATTTGACAACTGAAAGGACATTCTGACTACTATACTGGACCAGGAGGGGCAAATTGGGGAAAGACTTGCCTGCAGTTCCTCCATAGTCCCTGAGGCTGATGTAAGTTGCCTTTCCATTAGTAGTATTTAGTTGTACATGACGAAGATCCTATCATGTGCTGAGAAGCTTCCTCAGGGAGAAGGAGGCCAAGAAAGCCAAGGACACCAATGGACAACATGCCCAAGATTCAGAGTCCAACATGGCAACCCTTCAAAGCAAAACAATCATATTCTCTACTAGTGGACGTGTCTCAAAGACACATGTCTTTACACAACCCAATATGTTATATGCTTAGTTCCGGACGTAGCAAGGTTCATTGACACACTGAGAACATGAACCAAGTAGAAGTACTCTTCATGGCAGGAAAGACCATAAAGGCATCTAAGCATTGATATACGGAGTAAACTGCATATGGCATATGTTTGCCTGGCTTCGGTGGTGCCCCCCTTCTACTGGAACTGCCCACACCCATGACGGTATTACAAAACCTTCCATCAACAGTCGGATGGACGAGATTTAGAAATAGGACCCATGCTGAGTCTATAAGATTATTCTTTTCCTTGGAGTTCAGATTTTCACCAAAAGATCCTCAATCCGTGTGTGTTACTAGAATGATGTTATGGATTGAATTATGTCCCCCTAAATTTGTATATTGAAGACCTAACCCCTGGGTGGGCTATGCTTGGAGACAGGGCCTTTACAGAAGTAATTAAATTAGGTCATCAGGGTGGGGACTAATTTGATAGGACTGACATCCTTGCAAGGAAAGGAGACACCAGAGATGTCTTTCTCTGGGCACAGGGACAAGGCCATGGAGGATACAGTGGGAAAGAGCCGTGTGCAAACTGAAGGCAGAGGGAGGCTTCACCAGAAACCATCGTCTGGCACCATGATCTCAGGCTTCTAGCCTCCAGAACTGTGAGAAATAAATGTTTGTTGTCTATGGTACTTTGTCATAGCAGCCCAAATGGACAGATGGACATTGGTTTCATCTGACATTAATGAATCCAAAGAGCTCACCAACCACACACTCTGTGATGGGAAAACAAATGGGACGTTTCCCAGCCTCAGGACAGTCTGTCTGCTTTAGAAGGAAAAGTGACCAGCCCGTGTGCCATAATCTGAGACAGAATACTGGATGTGTGTCGTTTTGGCCCCTAGCATCTTCTCCTTGCCCCAAGCGACCATTGCCTCACCATTTTCCAATGCCATATTTGGGGTCAAGTTTGTATAATGACTCCGTGCGTAAGGCAATCCGTACATTCCATCCTTCTGATCAGAATGGCTGGCTTCCCAAGGGTCACATGACACAAATCCCATCCATCATGGCTAAGGAGATTCAATTCCCAGCCTTTTGTTGTCATTAGGGAAGCATACTTCCTTTTCTTGTTGGTGCATAGGTGATGGAACTGGAATTGTGGCGGCCATCTTGTGAGGACATGGATCCTGAGTGAGGACTGAACATGGAGGAAGCAGAACTGGGAAATCCACAGACAGAAGCTCCATCTCAGTGAAATCATCTGAACCTGGATCAAACCACACCTGCAGCTCCCTCTGGATTTTTGGTTTTGTGAGCAAATAAATTCCTTTTCTGCCGGGGTCCTTGTTCTGGTGAATCTAGGGGTCCACAAAGGACGGACGGTCAGGCAAAAGGAAATGAGAGAGCCACGAAAGAGATGTAGTCTGATGACCAAGCAGGCAGCAATTCTGGCGTCTCCTCAATTCTGGTGTCCCCTGGCGTCTTCTGGCGTCCAATGCCATATTTGGGGTCAAGTTTGCATAATGACTCCGTGCGTAAGGCAATCCGTACATTCCATCCTTCTGATCAGAATGTCTGGCTTCCCAAGGGTCTTTGCCCTGCTGGTCTGTGTCTTTATTTAAAAGGTAGTTTGATCTCTTTAACAATAAATCATTTTTACCAGCAAGGTGGCAAACCTCCTTAATCCTGTATGTTGGTTTTAGGATAAATTTAGGGTGGTGGGGGAGAGCAGGGTGTTTCCTTAAGGTCTTATAAATCCATCGAGGCATTGTGCTCCAGGTCCTTCCCCTTTATCTAAATGCCATTAAACAAAAGAACATTACATTCCTTGGGGCCGAGGAGAGTAGCTCAAGAAATCCAAGCCCGCCATTTTGGCTCGCAGGAGCTTTGCTTTAACCACTTTTCTACACAAGGAAGGGTCTCAACTGTGAGCCCAAAATGGCTCCCAACACTTTTCCTTTCCTTCAGCTGGTTTGAATTAGGGTTTTTGTCCCTTGCAGCAGAAAGTATCAAAACTAATACAGTTATTGGACGTTGAGTTGTGCGTCAGGCAATAAACCGGGGAGACTGCGCTACAAACAGCTTCTCAAACTCCAGTAGGTATGCTTTCTCTTTTCTTTGAAATCATAAAACACTTTGCTTCTACAATTGATATAGCATGTATCACATACTGCCTTGAATTGCAATTACAGTTCTCATATGGTGGGTACAAATTTCACAACCATAAAACTCCTGTGTGCAGAAATGTAACTTTTTTTTATTGTTTTATAATTGAGCTTAATTTAGCTTGCAAACCCCTCATTTCTGCTAATGACAGAGAACTTAATTTTGCTGATTCCAGGCAATCCTGCCGGTCCTTGTATAAAACTTGGCATCTTTTGGGGGGGAAATACCTAGTTAATCCAGGATTCCTAACCCCCTCAGCCCTATCTGTTTTCCCGGAGGGGTTGGTCTTTGTTCTAGCAAGCATGTTCAGGAGGCGAAGTGTCTGGTCTGGGAGCAACCTCTGACCTGGGGCAGACGTCTGTGATCGACTCAGCTGAGCGGGGCCGCCACCGCTGCCAGCTGTGCCTACACCCAGCTCTCAGCTCAGTTTCCAGAAACTCAGCTATGCCCTTCATCCAGTCCCCAGCTTGGGCTGCCCACAGGTATCTCTGATCTCAGCACAGTCACCTCCCCACCATGCTCCAAGTCAGCTCCCAGTGATGTCCCACTGCAATATTTGGGGAGGGAGGGCGACCAGGGGGTGGGGATATCTCAGCATCCTGTGTTTTTAAGCCAGCTTTGCTCCCATTTCTGTGCTCCAAGAACCACCCGTGGTGGGGAGTCAGCTCCCCCTAATTCTTGGATGAGCCCGCTCTGTATGTAGTGGGGCTGCAAACCCATCGTGGGGTGGCGGGTAGTTCGATCTCAAGAGCAGGTACAGAACCTCCCTTCCTTGGCCTGCTCGCCCCTCTGTGAGCTCTGTGGCCCCACCCTTGAGTCATCCCCTTGAGCTTGGGGTCAAGCTCTTTGCTCTGGGTACCCCCAGGCTGACTCTCGATATTCCTTGAATAATGGGGAAGACCCTTTCTCTCACCTGTGTGGCTTTTGCAACAGAAAACTATTGTTCCCAAGCCCAGCCTGTGCTCTTGATTCCTTGAAGTTCACCCTGGAGCTCCCCAGTGGAGAGTCCCAAGACTTGTTTTCACTGCCCCCTTGGGACCAGCTCTTCCCCGGAACCTCGCAGTCTGGATCTAGCGGAGGAAGGGCTGCAGGGCAAAAAAGAAAACCACAGAGCAGAGTTACAGGGAAGAAAAAGCACCTGCGGACTACTTCACGGTGTAATTTGGCTCAGTGAGCTCCGCGGCGGTTCTGCCAGCCATGAAAGGGCCCTATCTGGCTCCCCGGTGCAGGGGGCATTCACTGGCTGCCACTTTAGCCAACACTTTGACACCCTTGCAAGGGAAGCTGACCCCAGACACCAGATGGGGACTCCCTGAGGGCGCAGACTTCCTTCCCCTGACACTATCCAGCACCGGGGAAGGCATGGCCCCGGGGAAGTGATTCTCAAGCTGTGGCCTGCATAGGGGGCACCTGAGAGTGGTGTAGGTTCCTGATTGTAGGCCCAGAGATTCTGATTCAGTAAGCGTGGGGTGGAGCCGAGAATCAGCATTCCTAAGAACCTTCCAGGCGCTGCTGCTGCTCCTGCTGCTGCTGAGTCAAGGACCACGCTTTGAGACCCACTGGCCCCAGCTGTGTGGCTTGATGGACGAGACCTGAGAGGGCGAGTGTGCCGGGCGGGAGAGGTGTGCAGAAATTAACTTGCATGTGAGAGTTTTGAAGTTGGGCAGAGGATGGAAAGAATCTGTGTGATGGTTGGGTTGGGAGTCGGGGGGAGGTGAAGGGGGGGTCCCCCAAACACTTCTGTTGGGCGGAAGAGACTAGCTTAACTTGGGAAAGAGGAGCCGGGTATTCCTGTGTGCGCCCGTGCATCTGTGTGCGCCCGTGCATCTGTGTGCACACGTGCATCTGTGTGCATGTGCGAGTGTATGCACACACGCATGCACACGCGCACGGGCATATGCACGTACGCATGTGTGCACAGGTATGTGTGCAGGGGCATGTGTGCGCGTGCACGTGCGCACACGTGTGTGCATGTGAGGGCACAGTGCACTGCATGTGTGCACGTGCATGTGTGCGTGCGTGCAGATGTGCGTGTGCATGTGAGTGTGTGCACACAAACATGCGGTCACAACCTTTTTGAGTGCTCTGAGTTACCTGAGTAAGACAGCCACCAGCAGCAGCAGCTCCCAACACAAAGGGCAAGATAGTCACAGCCCCACCCCGAGAGAGACACACACACGCACACGCACACACACTAATGGTTCCCATGTGGATTCCTCCTTGTGTGCAGCAATCTATTTTTGTCTGAGAGCCCTCAGACCCTCATTTGCAGTTCCTGGCAATTTGGGGGTTTGCCCTTTCCCACCTCACTCTCCTGCCCAGCCAAGTCCAGGGTTTCATCTTGCTCTGCCTTTTCCGTGTCAATTACACAGAAGGAAGTTTGGAATCTTCTCCGCTTTTGTTTTTCTATTCACCTCTCTGATCATCTGTTTCATGGCTACAGATACTGCACTTCACAGAGAGGGGATTTGAATGCTTCTGATTCTTTGTTCCCAGACAAACCTGGGCCCTGAGCCACCACCTCTCCGCAGCCCACACATTGTCTGCTTGCCAGCAGGTGGCAGACTGTCCATCCTTCTGGTTGTTTAGAAGGGGTTCCGAAGGTGTGCTTCAAGCCTCAGTCCGTCCCTCTGTGCCTTCTTCTCTTTTACAAATCACAGAGAAGGGGCTTCAGGTTCAGAGGTTGAGTTAATCATATTCCTATTTCTGGCATATTCTCATTATTGTTCTGAAAAGCTGCTCTTTCTTCTCCAGCCCCCTCTGGGCTTCCCTGCCTTCTATGGGTACTTATTCTAGTGTATTCCTAAGTGTTTGTATCTGCAGTGGATGCTAACGGCACCCCACGGGGGCCCCTTTCCAAGTGGGGCACCTGACCCCCTAGCGCTGTGAGGGCAGAATGTCCCTGGTTGGTGATAACTGCTCTCAGGTGGAGAACTTCTGGGCTGAGGGTTCCCACACCCCTGGGGTGAAGCCCCAGCCAATGACTGTCTGCAAAGAACAAAAGGCCAACCCTTTGCCTCAAGGGTGTGCCTGGTGCCCCAGAACGCCCTGGGGATCTTTCCAGACTTTCCCCAACTCCCCGTCCTCACTGAGCTCCTTCACCAGCTCGGTCCTGCTTCCTTCCTGCTTTCTCCCGAAAGCCTCTCCAAGCATCACATGCATCTGAAGCCTGTCTCAGGCTCTGCATCCAGGGATCCACATTAAGACAGCATCCACACTGAATGTGTAGTGTTGTGTGTGTGTGTGTGTGTGTGTGTGTGTGTATTTTAGCCGATGTGAAGAGTGTTGCTCTACCAGCTGACACCCTTTCCTTCTGTTCTCATGTGGAGCACGATGGAGCACCCTCCACCCAAGCACTATCCCTGGTGCTACGCATCCATTCAGCAGTGTCCTCCAAATGCCCTCGAACCAGAACTGCAGGGGCGTGGAGACACTGACTCAGCGGCGGCTCTTCTGGGTGCTGTTGTGTGCGTGTTCATGTCCCCCTGGGGGCTGTCTTCTTGCCAGTGTAAGAGAATCCTGACCACCCTGGGCAGGGTGTGGTTGGGTGAAGAAAAACCCCCGTATTGGGGTTGCAGGCCTTTCCTGTTGACTGTATGCCTCTGGGCATGCGTGAGCCTCAGTTTCCTCATCTGTACGGTGGGGTAATAACACATCCCTCACAAGAGCATTGTGAGGGTTAAATATGATGAAGATAAAAAGAGAGAGAGAAAGAGAGAGGGAAAGGTGCTTCTTTCTGCTGCATGCACGTTCCACAGCGTGTTCCACCACAGTCTGGCCACGTCCCCAGTGAGAAACACTTTGATTGCCTCTTCGCGGGGCCGTGGGCATGACCTCAATGGACGCCCTTGTACATGGCCCCTGGGACTTGTGTGACAATTTCTCTAGATGGACAATTGGGAATGGATCCTGAGCTCCAGGCACCAGCAGACTTATCTGTACAGTCTTTTTTTTTCTTTCTGTTTTTTAGAGAGAGAGAGAGAGAGAGAGAGAGAGAGAGAGAGAGAGAGAGAGGGACAGAGAGAGAGGGAGAGAAAAGGGGCTCACCCAAAGCGGGGCTCGTGTTCACCCAATATGGGACTCAAACTCACAAACCGAGAGATCATGATCTGAGTAGAAGTCAGATGCTTAATGGCTGAGCCACCCAGGTGCCCCTTATCTGCCCAGAGTCTTACGCGTTACTCCCCTGGAGCTGTACTAGTTCCCCAGGAGCTGCATGTGCCCGGCGGTGACGCACAAACCTGCCTGTCTCCCCACATCCCCTCCAACATCAGGCACTGTCTTCCTTTCCTTTCCTTTTTCCCTCTGCTTTTCTGATGATGGTTTTCTATCATTGCTTTCTTTTCTTCTTCGTTGCCAGTGGCTTTTAGCTTCTCTGCATGTACTGGTGGCCTTTGGTGCCTCCCCTTTTGCAAACCACCTACTATTTTTTTTCGAATTTAAAGAACTTTGTTTATTCTAGACATTAATCTCTTGTTGTTTTATACAGTGAAAGTATCTTCTTTGAGTGAGCCATCTGTCTCTTTCCCTTGTTTATGGCATCCTTCATTGATCGGAAATCCTTAAGAGATACTGCCTTATGCTCTCATTGTCGTACAGAGATTTTGACAAAATAGCTCATTTATATTTCACCTGCCCTTTGCTGCAGTCCTCCAACCACGACTCAGGCATGAATCCATAGGGACCCGGGTTAAGAGACACTCGGAGTTAAAGACACATACAAAGTCATGGACACTTTTTACAATGACCCATAAATCTAGCTTTTGCACCCTGGTCCTCTCTTCCATGAGTCCGAGTTCTTTATCTGGAGCTTTCCTGTCCCTCGTGCTTGGGGAAGACTGGTGGACCACCCATCTGAACCCTAGAGGCACCTCGGCTCACTTGAGCTGCACAGAAAACGCATGTTAGCATGCTAAGCCGGTCTCCACACTACAACGTAAACCGTATGAGTTAATTCCTCAGCAGACCCTCTTG
This sequence comes from Paguma larvata, assembly GCA_030068075.1. Lineage (NCBI taxonomy): Eukaryota > Metazoa > Chordata > Mammalia > Carnivora > Viverridae > Paguma > Paguma larvata. The sequence goes on from CM057826.1 coordinate 7,787,780, forward strand.
AGAGGAACTTATCACTTTTGTGCGTCTCAATAGGTCCCTGGTCATACACTGTTGCTCTTCGAGTAAGCAAACAATATTATAGCGAACACCCAGGTGGGTTCGCAGTGCTGAACAGCGTGATCAACATTCCGAAGGTTGAGAAGAAAGGTTTTTCTTATTTCTTAGTTTGCTTGGGGGGCTCCCAGGAGGATCTCAACACGATTGGGTACACTGGTAGGTTGATGCTCTGAGGAAGGAGAACTGAGAAGACGACCATAGCTTCCTACGTAAGTGATTGCAAGACACCCACCTACGAGGCTTTCAGGGTAGTGGCTGCAGATACTGGTACCTCTTTTCCCCTTGATTGGGTAGTTCTTCCAAGGCTTAAACCTGAGAAGTTCCCCCAGATGTCCTTATAACTCCCCAGCTATCAGTCATAAGGAAAGTACCAGCAGGGTATGTAGGGTCAGGGAAAGGACTTTCCAGCAGTTAATCTTGACCAAAATGGCCCATGAATGTGACAGCTCCAACCTGTTGCCATAAGGCTTTCCCCTGCTCTTTATTAGCACTTTGCTGCCACGTTAGTTGGTATCTCCCATCCCACGTTTCCAACTTCCAGCTGACTCCCATCCCAATACTCTTTCTTCCCAGTTCGCTGCCCTGTGTCGCATGGTGTACCGATCATTGTGGCAAATTCATGTAAATGTCAGTTCGTTCATGTCCTCTTTATATATGCAAGGTGTTTTTGTTTGAATGAAGGCAGAGTTTGCTTACCCGTATTAGAATAAAGTTTGAGTGACACTAAGGAAAGCCTATAGACCCTGGGATGCCCGTTTGGGGTCAGAGTCACCAGAATGTTCACTCTCCTTGACGCAACATGGAAAAGTGGTACTTTTGTACCAGCATGATTCTCTAACTGGTTAAGTACCAACCTTTTAGCGGTGTGGTCATATTTTATGGGTTTCTTAATGAGAATGAGAGTCTTTACCCAATGAAACCACAGGCTTTGCTGATCTCAGGAATTTTTAATCTGCCTTTACTTTAGATGCTTTACAATTGGTAAGGAATAAAAACAGGCAGAACTCTTTTTTTCCAAAACCATATTGTTTTTTTCCCTCCACTTTTTAATGCTGTTACAGATGGACTTGATAGAGATTCTCCTTCCAGGATCGCTTTGAGCAGTAAATAAATTTACACACATAACAAAGACCCAGGCTACCAGGTCTGACTCACACAATGACCATGGCACCAAGAAAGAACCCAGGGCTTCTTAAGGTGAGGTCAATTGTAAAACCTCGGAGGCATGGCTAAAATGCAGACTCCTGGATCCTACAGCTCCTGAGTTGGGACGACATAGAGCTCTGTATTCCAGCAAACATCTCAGGTACGATCTGAGCAGAATTAGGTTACGCTGCGTTATTTATCTACTGTGTTCCAGGTGTGTTCATGCACCATATCATTTAATTCCATAACTACTTTGCAGGGGAGATATTTCTAACCTTAGTCGATAGGTTTGGCAATTAAACTTTATAATCATGAGATTGTAAGGAAGAGTTTTTCAGATCTCTATCTGTCCATCTGCAGAGCCCTCAGCCCCAAGAATAAAATCTATAGGAGAGATGGAAAGAAGAAAAGAAGCTGTTTGCTTTTTTCGAGGCAGGAAGGAGTTTGAGCTGGAAGACTGGATGTTAAGGACAGCTTTATTTCTCCCACCTGAACAACTGAGGCTTCTCATGGTGAGAGCCTTGTTTTCAGTCTGCATCAGTTAGGAGAGGCTCTGTTAGCTGCTGTAACAAACACTCCTCCCAATCTTGAGATCGCAAATATTTATTCCTCACTCATGCTCCGTGTCTGTTATGGGTTTGGGGGGCCACTCTGCTCAACATGGTCATTCAGGGACCTGGTCAGTATAGCGTTGCTGTCCTGGAAAGTTGCCAGTGGTTATGAGCGAGAGAAAAGAGCCCTCGTGAGAGTCTTCAACTGTCAATCACATGCTTCTGCGTAAAGCTAGCAATCGTCACTTTGTTCAGAGCCTATGGATCAGAAATTGTCACATGGCCCTACCCACGTCCACAAGGGAGCCAGGAGCCACAATCCCACCATGTTCCCAGGAGCACTAATAACCACGCTTACGATCATCAGAGTTCCTATCAGGGCAGGGACTATGGTGGAGTAACATGGCCTAGCTGTTAAAATTGTAGTATTTTATTCATCATGAACTCTGTTTTTATATTCATTTTGATTTTTAAAAACATTGCATTAAGATGTCATTTATCTTCATGACTGAGTTTATTGGTACCCCTCTAAATTTCACACCTGGGTCCCATCCTTGCTGCACATTGAAGGAGGATAAAAGTATCAGAGTTTTAACTGAAATTTTGTTTTCACATTAGGGCCCTAGAGAAAAGCAATCCTTAGAGAGAGGTAAGGATATAGATGACATCCACATAAATACTGACCAAAAAAGAGAAGAGAGAGAAAAAAAAAAAAAGAAAATGGGGAGAAACATGCTGTACAAGTGAAGATAAGGCACAAAAAAAGGTCAGTTTGAGATGGAGATTCCAGCCCAGATTCCTTATTTCGTCAGCATTGTGCAGAAAACGTTTTGTGTTTAATTTCCCCAGTGACCTTCCAAGTATATTATGAAGACAATTAAAACCTGTATCCCAGAACCACAAAGTTCTCAGTGACCGGGATAAGGTTAATCAGTACGAATTGAATGAAACAGCTTGTTCAAGTAACCTTGATTGAAATCTTGATGAGCAAAAACGGAAATTTTGGCTGCCAGTCTTGGCTCCCTTTCCTTAAGAACATGGTTGTGTAAGATCTTTAGAAGTACGACTAGGGTCTCATGCAAGCTCTTGTAAGATGCCCAAGAAATTGATCGGCGTAAAGACCTAGGCTATTTGCCATTTATGGAACTGTAAACATATAGCAATTTAACTTATTTTGATACTTGGTATGATTTTTCTTTTAACCAGTGTCTCCCAAATTTTGTACTTATGTGGATTTCATGTGAATGCGAATCTATAAAATTGACCCAGATTCTCTCGCAGCAGTAGAATTGATCTTTTTTTTTTCCGTACGTGCCTTGTAAAACATAGCCATGAGCTTGCCTGATGAAATTGAAAGGAGAATTTCTTCAAAGACCTGAATTATTTGCTAAATGTGTTTCTACTTTCAGCGTCAGTGGAATGTACACCTAAATACGGAGTCAAAGGGAGAGAGTCTTCTTGACCACGGCATTGCTTCAACTTTCGGTATTTTATGTTCTTTAGAAAACCCCAATATTCCTGGAGTGTCCCCTTAAATGGATAGGATCACTACACAATTATCCATGAAAATAAGAAAATCTCAGGTTTTCTGAGACACTCTCTCTATGAGATTCTTGAAACACAATGTGTTATTCTCTGAATACTTTTTGCTCAAGTTTTCTTAGGAACTGGCTCATACGGTTTCCTTCTGTATCTTCATAGAATGGCTTGGCAAAAAAACTTCCTATAGCTGGAGTCATTTAGGGTCATGTTGATAAATCACAGCTAGTGGGCTAGCATTTCCCCATTGCCTCCCTGGGGATAATTAGGGTCTTGGAGGGATGCATTAATATCTGTTCCCTGGGATCAAATTCGTTAAGAGGGATTCCTGTTGGCTCTTGGGGAAAGACTCATTAAATACTGAGAAATGGTACTCTAGAAGATATTCCGGGGGAAGGAAAAAGTGTAAAAGAGAAAGTTCCCCACTTGGGTTACCAATGATCAGAGAATGCATTACTAGCACCTGGATGGGGTTTAAAAGGATGGGTAGGAGTTCTTCAGTAGGGAGGACCCTCTTCCAACAATAGGAGCTGAATGTCTGCAACCTTGCACTTGGTAGCTAAGGCTTATCTGAGACCTTTAGATGATTACCCTTCACCCTTCTCCTGACACTTGTCCTCCCTCCTCCATAAGCAAAGATAGATGTCCCTGGATGCTTATGTAGTACCCCGCCCCCCATGCCCAAGACGGGGTCCCTGGGTACAAAAGCCAGTCTGCTTTGCTGAAAGGTGGGAGAATTCCTGAGGCACAATGTGCAGTTCAAAGACCCCCTGGAATCAGGCGGAACTGGGGGCGATGGCTGCAATAACCCCTTTTGTTTTGCGTCTCCTCCCAGATTGGTTCCACCTACGCCATCATGGGTTTCTGTGCCAGCACACCTCGGTGAATCACTCGCGCCCGAATCCGCAGTCCTGGGAGAACCCTGCCTTAGACCGCATACATCAGAACAGGAACTCTGGGGAGGCCCGCAGCAGCTGCGTGTTTCGGAAATCATAAATACCGGATCAAATGAATTCATACTGCGTGTGAAAACACTTTGTAAACCAGAAAGTGTTTTAGTATGTTAGCAATTATATTATGTTCTCAATTTATAACTATCTTTCAAAACAGGCCTTGAGAACACTTCCTCGGCTTCCCTCCAGCCTCCTCCTGCCCGTCAGCACCCTTAATAACATTCCCCGAGGCTGGAGTGAGCAGGGAGTGGGCGGGGCCACGTAGAACCGGATGGCTGATATCTACATGACAAATCACCCCTTTGCAGGCTTTGATTCATAGCTTTCGCTTGGCCCACTGGAGCTTTCCTGGGGCTCATCTCTTAGTACTTTGCTTACTATTGCAGAGTTATAGGTTACAAACCCACCTTCTAAAGCCAATGAAAAATAATTTCTCCAAAGCAGTTTTTTTTCCATTCTGTGAATATGGGGGGAAAAAAAGGCAGTAAATCAGGAACTTTTCGTCTTAGATAGTTATTTTATCTTCGTGACTCTGGCCTGTGGAGATCAGGGGCTAGGATCAGATAGCGCGCCTCTACTCATTCTGGAGTCTTCTGCCACTTAGGTGACATCTTGGCTGCTATCAAATGTGGCTGGAGGCTGGCCCTTGGCTTGATTTAATGCTCTTTCACTGTAGTCCATTTGCCCCAGGCTCAATCAGCCATAAAAAATAGAACCTGTGCCAATTTGACAGCCTCTGCTTCAGAGATGCGAAGTCAGTGGGAAAACCTACACCAGGATGATTTTCCTTTTATTCTGAATATTTGGAGAAATAACCATCAAATTAGTGATCCATTTAGGGGAAGGTGGGTAGAAATTCGGGCCACTGATAGAATTTTCTTGGGTTTAAATAACAATTACTCAAATCTTTCTCTTCCTCCCTTCCTTCCTCTCTGTCTCTCTTTCTTCCTTCCTCCCTCCCTCACTCTTTTCTTTGTTCCTTCCTTCCTTCTCCCTTCCCTCCCTCCCTTTCTGTCTCTCTTTCTTCCCTCCTTCTCTCCCTCCCTCCCCCCTTCCTTCCTTCCTTCCTTCCTTCCTTCCTTCCTCCTTCCCTCCTTCCCTCCCTCCTCCCTTCTTCCCTCCCTCCCTCCCTCCTCCCTTCTTCCCTCCCTCCCTGTCTCTCTTCATTCCTTCCTTTCTATCTTGGATTTGATGCTAGCTTTATAATTTGTGTGAAGCTTAGTGTGAATTCAGCAGTGAATTTGTAAAATTTTAAAAATCTATTGGAACCACAACTCTGTAAAGTCTTCAATAAAAGCTGCTCTGTGCCACTGCTTATCGGCTGGGAGGCAAGTGTTAAAGGCTCAGATTTTCAGCGGCGAGCAAGTGCTGGCCCCTCACTTACAGTCTGACTTTGGGTAAATGTAAGCCTCTCCATCTTACTTTCTCAGGTGCAAAAGGGACGTAATCATGCCTCCCTCGGGGGTGGGGGGTAGGGGGTGGAAAAGAGAGAACCTTCCAGCGTGGAACCCAGCACCTACTAAGCTTAATAAACGATCGGCATTATCATTAGACAAACTCGCATAGACAAAGAAGTTTGGGCTGGCACGGGAAAGGAAACGGAAATCTTTTGGGAAAAATGGGATTTAAATAATGTAGACTTGAAGAGGCATTAAGGTGGATTCTCGGAGCCTGTTGTGGGGAGAGATCGGCATATGTGGGTGCCGGTGGGGTGGCAGGAAGGGCAGGTTGACCGGGAAGAGCCAGCTCAGAGGGTGATGGTTATTCTGACAACCTCTAGCCAGAAGGTGTCTTAAGTTCACCAGTCAGGGGTGTTGGGGAAATCCCCCCAGTATACACGAGATTCCCCCTTGCAATGCCCACCTGAATCGCATCGCAAGGTAGGAGTCGATATTCCTTTTCTCTTCTTAAACACAGTCTTCCAGCCCCCAGTTCCTTCTCCTCCTCTTCTTCTTCGTATAAGCCTCTAGGTTAGGGAACTATTATAAAAATAGTCGTCCCTGTCGAAAATAGAGTCAGCCAGTGCCCATTGGAGCATGTGAAGCAGACAGTCTGCCCGAGGTCAGGATACGAGCGCTGTTGTTGTTTTGTGTGTGTGTGTGTGTGTGTGTGTGTGTGTGTGTGCGCGCGCGTGTGTGCACGTTTGTGTGATCTCCTTCTGCCCTGTCTGCAGTCAGAAATTGGCATCTGAAAATGCAGATCGTTTTGTGTCCCTGCGTGGGGATCTAGGGTGAGTCTCGATGTCTTGAGTTGGAGGTGGGAACAATAAAGACCCCGGAAGACGAAAAAATACTCAAGAAGGAGCTTTGTCCATGTGCGGAAGCTGCATTGAAATTAACACTCTTGCACAAACACCGGTGACACGTGCGTGTTCTGATCCTCATGGTGGGTGCCACGAAGACATTGTTGCCGGAGTGAATTTCTCGGCAAATCTCTCCTTCTTAATCCCACTCTACACACGGGTCCCCTGCTTCCCTTTTATAAAAATCGGAGCCTTTCCAGAAGGGAATGCCCTGCAAACTCACCTGTCCTCATTCCTCAGGGAGACCATGCTCAAATACTGACGTGCTCATGAGAGAGAGAGAGTGGGCAGAGGGGTGGGGAGGGAGGGCTGAAAGACAAATCAGAGAAAACAGTAAACATTTACCACTGGAAACTCTGGCTATTTAAGCCTCTCCCTTTTCTAGACTCAACTTGTTAGAAAAGAGAGGTTAAACCATGGTACTTTAAAGGGAGAATCTGCAAACCAAGTCGGGAGGGAAATTCTAGAACACGGACACGCCCTGCCCCCCATCGCACGTAAGCACTTGTTTCCAGTAAATGTGTGTAGTAGTGCGTCTCTGGACTAATCGTATGTTAGGGGAAATGATCAAGTAAGGCTAGTATCGGCGACTGGGCCGGATGCCTGGGTGGCTCAGTCAATTGAGCCTCGGACTTCGGCTCAGGTCATGATCTCACAGTTTGTGGGTTCGAGCCCCGAATTGGGCTCTGTGGTGACAGCTCAGAGCCTGGAGCCTGCTTTGGATTCTGTGTCTCCTTCTCTCTCTGTCCCTCCCCTGCTGGTGTTCTCTCTTCTCAAAATAAATAAATAAACATTAAATAAGATGGATCAGTCGATTAAGTTTCCAATCTCATAACTCAGGTTATGACCTTGTGGTTTGTGAGTTTGAGCCCTGTGTTGGGCTCTGTGCTGACAGCTCAGAGCCTGGAGCCTGCTTCTGATTCTGTGTCTCCCCCTCTCTCTGCCTCTCCCTGGCTTGTGCTCTGTCTCTCTGTCTCTCTCTCTTAAAAGTAAATAAACATCAAAAAAATTAAAAAAAAAGAAACTGGACAATTCCTAGTACTCCTCAAATTGATTTGCTCTATCAAATTAAAAGTAATTTTCGGAATGTACGATTGCTTAATTCACACATATTTGAAAATTTTGCCACTTATTTTTCATTAACTCAGAGTGAAAAAGGTAATAAAGCAAGGAGATCTCAGTCTGAACGCAGAGGTGATTTTAGCTGATATTAACAAATGGCCTCATTTAGACCCACATTTATGAATGATCTGCAGACGCTGGCTGAAGTTTGATCCTGAGTCAGAGCGTGAATGTATTGATTTATGAATCTGTGTTGGCTTGTTTCCCAAACAGAGAAATTGCATTCAGCCGCAGAATTCGATCTTTGAATTCCAAAACTCTATCCAGAGCCCAGTAAATGTCGGTGGTGAAGGTAATGGGTCACACAAATAAAATCCCCGTCAGGGAAAGGCGGGCAGCGTGATCTTGCACTAGCCCAGCCTTGTGAGCTTCCCAGACGCTTGGGTTCTTCACATGGTAAGCCTTTGCCAACACACTCTCGTCTAGAAAGAGTGCTTCCTAACATTTGAAAATTTTACCATATGTATTTTTTTATTCACTGAGGAGTAATTGAATACAATGTAGTTTCAGGTGTACAGGATAGAGATTCTGTACTTCTATACGTTACAAAATGGCCACCACCAGAAGTTACCGCCTGTCACCATACAAAGTTGTTAGAGTATTATCAACCGTATTCCCGTGTTGTACACCACACTCCCATCTTATTTATTTTTCACTGGAAGGTTGTACCTCCTAATCCCCTTTGTGTATTTTGTCCGTCGCCCCACTCTTCTCTCTGGCAACCATCAGTTTATTCTGTTTTTATCTAGAAGTCTGTTTTTGTTTTGTTTTTTATTTTTTTAAAGTTTATTTATTTATTTTGAGGACTGAGACAGTATGAGTGAGGGAGGGGTGGAGAGAGAGGGAGAGAGAGAGAATCCCAAGCAGGCTCCACACTGTCAGTGCAGGGCCGGATGTGGGGCTCCAACCCACAAAACAGCGAGATCATGACCTGAGCCGAAACCAAGAGTCAGACACTCAACCGACTGAGCCATCCAGGCGCCCCTGTTTTGTTGCTTAGATTCTGCCTCTAAGTGAAGCCATATGGTACTTGTCTTTCTCTGTCTGACTTACTTCACTTAGCATAATGCTGTCTAGGTCCATCCATGTTGTCACAAATGGCAAGGTCTCCTTAGTCATGGCAGAATTATCTGTATATACCACATATCACATCTTCTCCATCTGTGCGTCTATCCGTGGACATTCAGGTTTCTTCCATATCTTGGCTATTGTAAATAATTATGCGAAGAACATAGGGGTATGTATGTCTTTTCAAATTAGCGTTTTCATTTAATGGATAAATACTGCCGTTATGAGTGGAACTGCCAGATCGTAGGGTCGTTGTAGTTTTGACTCCCTGAGGAGCCTCCACAGTGTTTTCCGCGGTGGCCGCGCCCAGTCCCATCCCCACCCAGGGCGCGAGTGTTCCCTTCTCTCCGCATCCTCGCCAACATTTGTTCTTTCTTGTCATTTCGATACTAGCCGTGCTGACTGCTGCAAAATCTTATCTTCTGTGTTCATTTCCTACGAATGTTGTGACAAATCACCATACACGGGGTGACTGTAAATGACCCAAGTTTATTCCTTCCGGTTCTGGAGGTCAGAAGTCTACGATGGTTTCAGCAGGCTGCGGTGTTGGCAGGATCGCGCTCCCTCCGGAGGCTCTAAGCGAGAGAGAACCTTAGAGAACCCGTTTCTTTGCTTTTTCTCACTTCCAGTGGCCACCTGTCTTCTGTCTGTCTGCAGCTCCTTCTTCCACTCAGCGCATCACTCCCGTCTCCCCTCCGCCTTCACAGTGCCTTCTCTTCGAGGAGCGATCTCATGGGATACACGAGGTTGCCATTAGAACCCACTCCGCTAATACAGCGAGTGACCCCATCCCGAGACCCTTAACTAAATCACGTCTGCAAAGTCACTCCTCCATAGAAGGTAACATCTGTAGATTTTGGAGTTAGGAGGTATATTTCCCTGGGGCCATTATTCACCTTACCCCATCTTATAGTACAAATTATTAAACGTGACCATGGTCACCACAGTGTCTTTAAAAAAAAAAAAAATGATACCCGGAGCGTCTGGGTGGCTCAGTCGGTTAGGCGTCTGACTTCGGCTCAGGTCATAATCTCATCCTTGGGAGTTCAAGCCCGAGTCAGACTCTGTGCTGACAACTCAGAGCCCGGATCCTGCCTCAGAGTCTGTTCTCCCTCTCTCTCTCTGCTCATCTCCCATTCATGCTTTGTCTCTCTTTCTCAAGAATAAATAAACATTAAAAAAATTTTTTTAAATGACACCCAGGCTCATCCCAACAGTGCCCTCCTTAATGCCCATCCCCATCTAGCCCATCCCCCACCCACCTCCCCTCCAGCAACCCTCGGTTTGTTCTCTGTATTTAAGAGTCTCTTATGGTTTGCCTCCCTGTCTGTTTTTATCTCATTTTATTTTTCCTTCCATGCCCCTGTGTTAATCCATTTTGTTTCTTAAATTCCACACACGAGGAGCAGTTTACATTTTATTTAATCAAATCTTGTGAACCAAGAAAATAACATGCTTGTGTTAATTAAAAAAAAAAAAAATCCAAGCAGTACATAGGGTATGCAATGAAAAGTGAGTGGGTCTTTAACTCCAGACGAGGTTGACCTCCGTGGCTGGTTGGTTACTCTACTCCAGCCCCAGACCTTTCCCCAGAGCTAACCACAGTTACCTACTTCTTGGGTGTCCTACCAGAACGTTTCCACAGATACAATGTTTATTTTTAATGCCAACGAAAAATGCTGTAGAACTTTCCAGTTACTTTACATTGGCACTCTTTCCTTATCAACACATCCAATTTTTTACCTTTTCTTTTAACTATTGTGTGGTATTTCACTGAATGGACATACCACAATTTGTTTAAATGTTCCTTTTTAAAAATCTAAATATTCAGATTATTTCCTGGCTTCTCTTTGCCATTACAATGTAATTGACATCATCACATGTGTATTTCTTTCGCTATGAATATCAGCAGTTTGTTTACTGCCGAGTAGTATTCCATTGTATCAATATACTACAATGTGTTCATTTTTCTTCTGTTGATAGACATTTGATTGTTTCCGGTTTTTAGCTACTGTGAATGAGGCTGCTGTAAACATTTGAGTATAAATTTTCGTGTGAACATATTCTCACTTCTTTTGGGTAAATGCTACGAGTGAAATTGGTGGGTCACGGGTTTGTGTATGGTCAGCTTCTGTACATCCTGTCAAATGGTTTTCCCAAGTGGCTTGTATATTCGCTCACCTGCCAGCACTGCGTGAGCATTTAGTTGTTCCACGTTCTTGCCAACTCATAGCATCGCGTCTTTTCCACATTAGCCGTGCTGGAGGGTGTGTCAAAGGCTTTCCTTGTACTTTCAAAGAGCTTTTCCCTGATCGCAAATGAGTTCGAGTGACTCTTCCTACGTTTATTGGCCATTGGGTTATTCTCTTATTGAACGAGTTGCCCGGTCACATATTTTTCTTGTTCTTCTGTTGGTTTTGCCTGTCTTGTTCTTATTTATTTTCAGGAGTACTTTACGTATGCTGGAAACAACTTCTTTATCAGGTATATGCGTTGAAAATATTACCTCCCTCTCTTCGGGCTCCTATTCACTTTCTTAACGGTGGTTTTAATGAACACACGTTCTTAATTTTAATCCATTCCAGTTTATCAAAGTTTTCCTTGAGGTCAGTGTGCTTCTGGGTTATTTTATGAAATCGTCACCTGTTCCAAGTTCAGGTGGATGTTCTCTTATGTCTGGGCACATGACCATTGGGAGTTGATTTTGTGCACGATGTGAGGGGATAAGGTTCAGTTTTTGAAACTACGACTATGCGGTTGACCCAACACGATTTATGAAAAGGATCATCTTTTCCTCATGACTCTGTAGTGTTGCCTCTGTCATAAATCAAGGGCACGCTTATCCGTGTGTCTGTTCTGTGCCCTCTACCCGATTTCACTATATGTAATTTGATTTACCAAAAGTAAACACTCGTGACCTTTTTTGCATGTAAGTGCCTTGGAGCCAATCGGCACCATTAGGATAAGTCTGTTTTGGGCGGAACATGCCTACGGAATAGTCTGAGCACTTTCACTTGTTCTCCTTAGTGCGATGAAGTGTGTGAGTTAATCCTAAGTAATGCCCTCTCCCCTTTCCAGGTCTTGGGAGGGAATAAGCCAGTGACGGCTTTGGGGCAGGATGGGCTGTTGGAGAGAAATGAGGGGTGCGTCTGTTTCAATAAGGGGGTTCCTTCAATAAGGGGGCTCAGTAAGGCATCGGCCTATATTTCCATAGCATTCCTCTTGCGGCTACACCCCAGCATGTTCCTCCCTGCCTCAAGAGAACCCCTGATCGCTGTTCCTCCCAGCCACCTTCCAACCCCCATCTGCTCATTTTCACCGTGGTCATTGCAGGCACCTCCCCTACGCTGGGTCTACACGAAGCTTATCCCCCAGTTCTGATGCCTTCTAGAAAGCCTCTCTAATCATACTGGCCCTTCTTGATCTTTCTCTCCTCTGAAGTCTGCGGCGGCTATTATTTCTGAATCCCTTGTTTTGGCCTTTGGTATCATGACTAAACATTTCAAACGTGCTTGTCATGTCTCTCAAGCTGGAAGCCCAGATCGGCGGGAGGTCAAAGCCCCTCTCTTACTCAAAGCATTGCTCAATACATATTTTATCCCAGATGGAAGGGAGTGTGGGCACCGAGGAGCCTAGTGCAGCACAGACCGAGTGACCTGCCCTGGGAAGCAGAGAAGCCAGAGGGCTGCTGCCTTCAGGGGATTCGGAACCATCACCCCCCATGTTGGCTGCCTGGCTGTCTTGTGCTTCTAACGTTGCTGTCAGCTGATTGAGAACTGCCCCAGACCCTCGCTTCATGGTTCCAAATGCTTGAATCCGAAAGACACCAGCTCTCATGCGGGGCAGAGTGGAGCACGATCAGGCGAGAGAATGACTGGGTTCCGACTCAGAACTCCTTTTTCTGTTTTCGCCGAAAAGGGCCCCAATGCTGACATTCTCCTTCCACGGGAGAGCGAGCCCCAAACCAGGGAAGGTGTCAGGACACGAGGGCCGGGCCGATACCACCATCTTTGGGCTGCTCCAAGCCGCATGCCTGCTGGCTGGGATGTCCTGGAAAAGCCATTCGACAGGACTGCTGGGACATGCATTCAGCCTAACGCCCTGATTCACGGCGCCGGCAGCAAGGCTGGCCAGTGCAGGCAAAGTGAGACAAATATGGAAAGACGTTCTGGTCGTCGGGGCCCCGTGTCACTTGCTCCTGGCAGATGTGCTTGGATTTGCATCCCCGGATCGTGACATTTGTTTCCCGCGTAGCCTCCCTGAGGTTTCTGCCGGAATGGAAGAGGTGATCGGTCTGAAGTTGGGTTTCCCTTTTTAAAAACATTTTCTGAGACTCGAAAATAAATATCGCCACCCCAGTCTCTTCTTATTTGGTGATTTCGAACAAGCCTGCCGTGTCAAATAACCCCCCTGGGCTGGTTTTGGGGAGCACCTGAGATCATTTGTTGTCACCCATCTGCTGCTGATGGCGGGCTTACTGTTTGCTCTGGGAACATTCCAGGGAACTCTCATTCCCTCCTGGATCTCTCTTAGGTGGCAAACAGAAACCAATGGAGTTAAGTGACAAGGGCATAAGGCAGCTCTGATCACAAAATCCTCAGGACTCAACGGTCTGAACTTCAAGTTTCCCGGTGTTCTCTGAGAGGAGGGAGATAGTGGGCTGTCATGACTCTCCCATTTGTCCAAATGGGGTGTGTCACCCCCGGGGGACTGCTCGGGGCAGGTCCTCCTAGAGGCGGTATGGGTACTGAACGGGAAAAGTGGGTCCTCAGAGGAGGCTGCCTGCCCCTAGAAGCTGAAAAAGGGGAGGCACTATGTCCTGGTTCTTCAGGCAGCCCCAAGCCTGAGGCTTCCTCCTGGGCCTGGCTCAGAGGCCAAGTCCCAGCCCAGGCAACGGATGCCATGTGTCCCCAAAACGAGCTCCCTCAAATAGCGCAGATGTGCTAACAGAGTGTGCTAGGGGTGATTCCGAGACAAAACTGGTTACTTGTGGTCTTTGGTTATAAACCAAGCACGGGAGGCCTCTGATAACCACCGCCACTGAGAAGGGAAAGTCGGAGGTGCAGGGTCCCTCAGTAACTTCCCTTGGGGGTGGAGAAGCCAGGCTGCTCACAGCAGTGGGGCCTAAATGGATGGAGGGCACCAGCTCCCTGAAAGCAGCCCCTTGTTAGCCTGGGGAGGAGGCAAAGCCCAATGTGTCACCGTAGCCCCCCAGCCAGTGCACTGACAGGGCTGAAGCTGGCTGGAGAAGGGTGGAGGCTGAGGGCAGGGTGTTTGTTAAGGTTTTCCCGGTTAGTTCCAGCTAAGTCTTTCAATGCCAGGCAGGGAGATGCCGATCGGCAAAATTCGCGATATCTTTGTTCCAGCAATGGTGGGGACGGTGAAGCCGGAGTCTGGAACCAGGCTAGGAGGGTAGAGATGATCCAGAAATCCCCAAACGGTCATCTGCTTTGCTGAGAAAAGGCTTCCCGCCCAGACGCGGGCTTGCCGGGTAGTCTCTTGTGGAGGCATCTGGATTTTCAGGAAGTTCCTGAAACAAACGAGGAAGCAGCTTACAGACCGGCCTCCTTGGGCGAGGATTTCCTGGAAATGTAAAGTCCTATTGAGAGTGTCGAATGGCGAAGTCGTGTCAATGCACGTGGGAAGCTGGGGGCTACAGATGGGTCTAGCTCTCCCACTCTTTAGTTACAGTTCTAGGCTCTGGGCGTTGGGAGGGGCCATGTATCTGGTCTTAGCTACATCAGAAATGTGGAGAAGGGGGGCAAGGCCGAGTCTCAGGTGGGACACGGTGAGGAAGGTAGTGGCCCTGTGCTGATGAACTCTATGGTTTCTCACAAGGAGAGAGAAGGGGAGGAAGGGCAGGGAAAGAATGTCTCTTGGAGACACACCACGTGACAGGCACTCTGCCCCGTACTTTGCAATTGATTCCCATAAAATAGATATTATTCCCTTTAACCGACTGGCAAAACTGAGACTCCAAGAAAGTCAGTAGCCTGCATGGCCAGGAAGGAATGGGGCCACGACAGGAGCCCACGTCTGTGGGTACCTGCCCCCGTGCCAGGTGCCCTGCTGCCCCAAGTGGCAGAAAAGAGTCCACTGCAGGCCCCGCTTCTGCCCTGCATCCCCAGCACAGTGGTCTGCCTCCTCTTGAGCACGCCTGTGGGCCTCGAGTGCCGGGCATGCACGGTGCCTCACTCTCCTCTCCGGAGTCATTCGTCTCGCTGCTGCTTGCACTGCTCTCGAGGCTGGGGTTCGCTTGTAGAAATTCAGTTCCGGATCTCCACAAGTCACCTTGGGAGACTCTCCCAAGAAGCTCTCCTTGTCACCGGACAAAATCCAAGATCCTTCGTGTGACTTTGGAATGGTAAAAGAGCCAGACGAAAGATAGAGAAAATAAAGGGACCAGAGTGGCATCAAGATTGCCTTAAACTGAAAACATTTGGGTCAGAGCAGATGCAGAAAGAAATCTTATCTGAACATCCCTTATCTGACCACAGAAGGGCTGCTTGGGAATTCAGCTGCTGGTACCTAGCGAGTCTACAGTCAGGGAGGCAGCTGACCTTTATCATTGTAATATTTCAAGAACGCTTTGTAAAAGCGTCCATCAGAACCTCCCATACTTTCTCCCTCGCCCCACCCACACCTGGCCAAGCGGACCTATAAACCCTGACCCCTGGCTGTGCATGGAGTCGCTGCCTATGAGCAACTTTTCTCGTGGTAGTCTGTCTGTCTGTCGTCAATTACTTCCCAGGCCCCGGACTACTTGAACACAAGTTGATAAGGGAAAAGTTTTCTTCCCAACAGAAGGAAATACAAAATCTAGTAGGATAGAATTGCAATGACAATACGGTTGTGCCGAGGTATAAAAATCCACAGGACTCATTCAAGCCGTGACGGTTTCCTGTAGAAATGCTCCTCTCCCATTCCTGTTACCCTGGGTCATCCTGGGCCACTCATCGCTGTGGCTACAGCTTAAACTCTGTTGATTCTCATATTGGTTCAAACCTTTTTTGCTTCTGAGACATCTCTTTCTGGAAACATTTAAAGGCTTTATCTTGAAGTCTTCTGCTTCTGTATTGCCTTCTGCCAGATGGAATTAAGCCCTCTGTTCTGCATTCCCTTAACAACGTAACCACATAATTGTCCCATCTTTGTGTCTTTACCCATCCATCCAATTAGCCATCTCTCCATTCCTTTATATATCCATTGGCCCATCCATTTACCTCTTTCCCATTTACCCGTGCACCTGTTCAACCAACACTCCTCCCACCCATCCATGGAAGAAAGAATTTGTTTAAAATCTATCTGTGCCTAACTTGGATTTGATCTTTATACTGATCAGATTGATTTCAGTTGCTCCAAGGCCATAGAGTAGAGAGCCAATTCTAGAAAACACCTCGAGAATATAGCTTTTAATCCCATGTTGAATTTTATGTTGGATTGGTGGAATCTTTATCAGTACCAGCTCTGGTTACTTGCCCTCTTGACCAAGGGGGAGCAAAGAGGGAAATGTTCAATCTGAATTTCGGATCAAGAAGCCAGGAATTCTGGGTCCTGCTTCTCCCGGCCTACAGGACACTCAGAATAAGTGCACTGGAGCCCAGTACCGAGAGAACGAAGCGACCAGTCACATCCACTGAGTTTAGCTTTAGGATGGTTATTAATGTAGAGAATCATGTATATTTCATCATCGAACTGATATTCAAGTACCCTTTTTTTGTAGTCTTGAGAGAAAATGGTCTCTGGTACGATGGGATGAGGACGAAAACTTTAGAAAGTGACCCCAAACAATCGGACACAGAAAAAAAAAAAAACCAACCCAAAGTTTGGACATTTCTAATTCATTGTTCTTCTTTAGATGTGTTCCATTGTGGAGATTAAAAGAGCATGACATAGTTTTTGACTCTGCTCTAAAATTTTCTTTATTGGAAGGGGCTCCCACTCTATCTCAAAAGGTGACACGTTAATGACCGTGCTCCTTGTAAAACATTCGCCAGCTCCTGTTAACACTTGTCAAACCAGAAAGGTCTGGCCTCAAAATAGAACTAGAATTTCTTACCCACAAATTCCCAAGCTCCTTGCGGAAATTGGATGTTCATGGTTGTTATGAATTACAGGCCCCGTTTTTATAGCAACAATTTCAGCCTATATTAACAGATATCAACATTTCTCTAAGAGGCAGGTATTTTTATTTGTTGAGGAATCAGAGTCTTCTTCTCTGACTCTGGCACCCATTACTTACAGCCCTCAAATCGAGTGGTGTAAGGCTCATTCTCCCTCCTCAACTGAGGTTGACCGTCTGACGGTTTCATTCATTAGATGTGAAGTGGGAGAAACGCTTCATTTTCTTTGTGGCCACTACCTTATTTTCCCTCTTTTGGTCTGAGCAGAACCAATAAACCTTCTATCTTCAAATTTTCAGAGGAGTGCTTTCCATCTAGCTGATTTTCAAACGCTTTTAAATGGAAGAAAGAAGTGAAAACAGGCTGCTGTTTGGGTGATTTGCAAGCTCTCTGAAATTACTGTTTTTCTGCTTCATGGACTCAGTGATTGACAGTGCCTTACCCCGGATAGACAAGTAGTTGGCATTGGCTGGGATGGCGCAGTTCAAAATTACTTGTCTTTTTTTTTTTTTTTTAATGCCAGTTACTACTGAATGAAAACTAGAATTAATTTTCATGGGCTAATGGTCTTGCACAGCTACAGTGTACCTGCTGAGTTTATGGACTTTGCAAATGACATTTACTCTCTCTCTCTCTCTCTCTTTTTTACCATCCCTGGTCTCTCTGGAATTTGTTTTTCATGCTTTTAGCCCTTTGTCGTATCTGGCTTATTTTGATAAGAGCAGATCAACTAGCCAACCTGGAATAGGATTTGCAGATGAGGTCCAGTGTTATAGTAAGCAATTTGTGCATTGCCCTAGAGCCCAAGGTTTGCACAGAATCCCCTCTGCTTCCTAACTATGTCCAGGGTGAGAAGGCACTGGCCCAAGGCCACTGTAGCCCATCATCCTTCTCTGTAGACCAAGATTTCTCAACCTCAGCACTATTGACATTTGGCCCTGAATAATCCTTTGTTGTGTAGAGCAGTGATGTCCTGTTCATTGTAGGATGTTCAGCAGCATCTCTGGCTTTTATTCACTGCTTCCTTAGGGTTGACTAACCAAAATGCCTACAGACACTGTCAAATGGCAAGGTGATTTTTCCCATTGAATATCACAACTGTAGATATTCTATTTCTATGCTCCTTGAATGGAAGGAAGTCCTCAGAGAGAGTTGGGATAAATGGTGGGGAGAAAATTGGGAAGATGGACTCTGGGACACTATGGTCTCTGCTGAGAACCCAGACTGGTGACTTCACTGGTTGCCAACTCTGATTAAATCACCTGGAGACCTTTACAAAATACTCCCCAACTGAGCCTAGCTCCAATATCCTGAATTAATTGGTTCGATGACATGCCCTGCATCAGTGTGTTCTTTTCTTAAGCTTCTTGGATGAGTAACTTGTAGACTGGGCTGAGAACCTCAGGTGAAGAGCACAGGCAGATGTCCACTGTGAGGCAGGGGCTAAGCCCTACAGCCAGCTGTGTTGGCTTTACATTTTGCACACCCAAAACATAGACTCTGTAAGCCATGCTATTGAGGTGACCACTTCACCTTTTTTGGGCAAATATGCCACCACCACCACCACAGGGAGAGATCAAGCACCACACGTGGCCCCCATGCCCAACTCCACCCCCTCACTCCTCCTTCCCCTGCACAGGAAGCTCCCTTTCGCTTAGACAAATGTACAAGCACTTACCTGCCTGCAAAGAAAGTGGAGGAGACCCTCTGAGGAATACAGAAGAAGACTGTTTATTATTGTCCGGGGGCCTGCTTTTTTCACTGGTCGAGCCTTTTTTATGATTAATTGAAAGTAACCTACATGAAATTGGTAATGCTCAGGGTCACAGCTTTGAGAACTAAAGGACACTTGTTGAGAAAAAAGAAAGAAAGTCACAGGATAAAGAATGAATTAAATGGAAAAGGGATGGAGAAGAGGAAAATCCAAGATGATGACTTGGTATGATATGATGGAACATCTCAAGGAAACTTCCACTAGAAGAGAAGCCAGAGGGACCCCAACCGGGGCTTCCAGGAAAGCTGCAGTAGACATCTGGATCTTATGAGGAAGAAAGACATGAAGCTGACTCAGTTTGGACCGGAAGCCAAATGAGGGATATTGAGTTAGAAATAGGAAAGTTTACCTCTTCCAGATGTCCCTAGTCAGGCAAAGGCAATTGTTGAAAATGATGGAATAAGTTTTGCTAGTGAATAAACACTTGAATCCTTGAGGGTGGATGTTATCATTAATGGTAGGGAACGATTGGAATCTCCCAGAAGGAAATTTTAGTTCCTTAAATTTTCTAAGGGAGAGGGACTGAAAAAAAGCATCCTGTGTTGTGGCATCTCCATGGAACCTCGCAAGTGTTCAGATATTTTTGTCTGATAAGGTGAATATATTAAATAAGTTACATTATGAGGTCACAGAAAGTGCAAATCCCCAAATTCTGGGCATCTGATGTACTTTATGGCTGGAGCTAGAGAACTGTTAGAATCAGGAAACATGAGATCATGAGGGTGACAAGTAACCAGGAATGTCATCTGTGATCATAAAAATACAGAGGATTCTAATAAGTATTCAATTAATCCCCACAAAAATAAGAAGGAAAGAACAGAGGAACCAAAAACAGATGGAAAAAACACAAAGCAAATAGTAAAATGGTAGACCTGAATCTCACCATATGGAAAAGTACACTAAATGTAAATGTACTAAGCATTCCAATTAAGAGGGATAGATAAAGAAGAGAGATGAAAAAAAAAAAAAGCAAAACTACACCCCAAAATGAAAGATGTGCTTTAAATATAAAGAAATAGATAGGTTGAAGTAAATGGATGCTAGAAGATGTACCATGTAAATAGTATAAGAACACTGGGGTAACTCTATTAATGTCAAATAGAGGACATCACAACAAAGGGTATTACTGGAGTTAAAGAGGGATATTTCATGACAAAATGTCAATTAATAAGAAATGTATATGCCTCTAAACAATTATAAATGTATATTTCCAAACCAAAGACCTTCAAAATAAAAATACATATGACTAATTGAAAGCAAAAATTATATCATGGTACTGTGAGATTCATAATGTATGTAAATGTATTACGTATGATAACTTTAACATACAGGGATCGATCTACCTATAAGTTTGCAAGATTCTTTATATTTTATGTTAAGTAGTATAACATTAACAATAAGTAAGCTGTGAAAAGATAAAGTTGTATATTCTTTAAGTGTTTAAAAAACACTTATAAATGGAAAGTGAGATAACTTAAAAACCAATAGAAATATTAAAATGGAATTCTTTTTTTAAAGTTTATTTATTTTTGATAGAAAGAGAGACAGAGTGTGAGAAGAGAGAGAGGAGACACAATCTGAAGCAGGTTCCAGGCTCTGAGCTGTCAGCACAGAACCCGATGTGAGGCTCCAACTCATGAACCTCGAGATCATGACCTGAACCAAAGTCAGGCATTTAATCTACCACCCAGGTGTCCCTAAAATAGAATTCTAAAAAAAATATTTATTTTACATAGAAATACACACATATCCTCACATGTATTTTATTTTTGGATAATGTGTCTACCAACCTATAAGAGGCCATCTTTCATGAAGGTAAGTGTTTCCTTCGTTTTTCTAATATAAAGTGTTTTGACAATTAGTTGTAATTTTGATCAATTATTACCCATCATAAACTACTGCTCTAATACAAGTGTACTCTTTTCTGTAGCTAGTTTAGAAAGTCTTCACGGGATGGTTTCTTTTGGTTTGTGGGTTTTCTTGGTCTGGTTTTGTTGAGAAGTGTCTAACTTTCATATCCAGGCCTTAGCAGAAAGTAACCAGGTGGAATTCTCCCTTTCCTGAAGATTTTCATAAAAGTTCTTAGAACTCTTGAGGTTTCCTAGATGAGTCCTACCAAAGAGAAATCCTAATGACATTAATATTTATAATATTTGCAAGGAAAAAATGAGTCAGATCCGTTAGGGAACAAATTCTCTCTTTCACACACACACAAATGACCTGATGCCATTTCGTGATCATGTCTTTGGATCTGGTGACCATTTCCGTGAGCATTGCCCCAGGTGTTGTGAGCTGTTTTGCTACTTCAGCAAGATGGACCACGTGCTCTGCCAGCTCCCTGAGGGCTCCCCCAGCGAACCGTTATAATTATGGACTCCCTGTGTCCTCCACTTGGGCAGTTGGCTTCTTTAGCCTCAGTCAGGTCCCTACATTGGTCTTATTAATGTCATCTTGAAATTTTGTCAAGAGCAGTAAAAAAAAAAAAATTATCTCTTGCCATCTAGGAAGTGTGCAGAAAATGATTGCTGAATAAATATTCGAACTGGATTTTAAAAAATACAAACTATTTAAAAAATCCTTTGGACTTGCTCTGGGTCCTGGCAAGTGTAACTGAATTCAACAAGTATTTAAATGTGTACACTGCAAAGTATGAGGCCAGGCATGGTCTTCTTGGCCCTAAAGGATGTTATAATTCAACATTAGGGTGTGGACATGGGGATAGGAATTGACAAAGAAATAACTATTATGGTTAAATATCAGATGATAGGAGCAAGAGTTGATTGGAGTAAAATGAATGAGAAAGCTCAACAGATAGGTAGGAATTACTGAGGTCTTCCAAGGATAGAGAGCTCATGAAGATTGGACAGAATTTTAACAGAGGGAGATTGATGAGGTACAAACCCACGGGAAAGTGATCCAGCCTCAGTAACCAATAGGGTAACTCACAGGAAAGTGATCCAGGCTCAGTAAGTGCTGGGGTCCTTGTTCTGGCGAAGCTAAGGGTCCACGAAGGATGGATGGTCAGGCAAAATGAAGTGAGAGAGCCACGAGAAAGGTATAGTCTGATGACCAAGCAGGCAGCCCTGGCAATTCTGGCATCTCTGCCCTGCTGGTCTCAGTGTCTTTATTTTTAAAGGTAGTGAGTGACATTACATCAGTGACAAGGCATTCTTTACAACATACATTGTTGCCTCAAGACCTATGTTAGTCATCTATAGGTAGATTAGGAGTCATTCTATCCATAATCGTAAGGGCTCATGTTTATCTATTCTTTTATGGTAGCTTTTGCAAGAGTATTTTGTTATTGCCTTTTTATTATAAGGGAGCGTGGGGATGAGAATTACAAAAGAATTTGTAAAATGTTAACCTCAGGAAGGTACTCAATATTTGTTGTTGATCAGTGAAGATATGTGTTGTACCATATCTATAAACAGTGCTTCTAACTTTTGGGCTAGGCTAACCTCCGGGGAAGGTCCTAAGTCTCTTTTCAGTCTCTCCTATCAGTCTGTTAATCAAATACTGAGAGAAGCTTTACAGAGATGTGCCTTGAGCTTTTATGGTGGGGCTGAGGGGATGATTAACACAATGCGATACCTGCAGGGAAAATCTAGTTTGGTTCAAGAAGTCTTGGGGCCTAATGTCTACTAATTTCTAGCCAACTCATAATTGCTATTCTGTATGATCAACCTATCTCCAAGAGGCAACTTTGAGGTTACTTCTGGCCAGGTTACTCTCATTCAGATTTTATCCATCAAGACATCGCCCTCCAGGTCCCCTTTTCCATATGTCATAAAACCAAAGAGCATTATATCCCTTAGGCCAACGAGAGCAGTTCAAGAAATCCAGGCCTGGAAAATCACTTAGAAGGAGGTAAGGTTAGGCGCCCGTTTGGCTGGCGGGAGCTTTGCTTCAACCTTTCCCACACAGGTAGGGGTCTCAACCTGTGAGCCCAAAACGGCTCCCAACAAGTAAGCAATGAGGCTGGCTCAGCACATGGCAGCCACTTTGGAGATTTGTGGGAGGTAAGGGCAAGGAGGTAGATAGGGGCCAGGTTCTGGAGTGGAGCATTCTGAATATTGAGTTTGAGGGTTTTTTGTTTTTTTTTGTAACATAATTTTCCCCACACTAAGAAAACAAGTTTTAAGCTGGAAAGTGCCTTTTTTGGGCTTTAATCCCTGAGGTGTCTCCTCTCTTGTCCACATGGAAAGGTTTCCAAGGCAATTACTCTCCTTCCTCGCCTGTGTTCTTGAGGAGAGGACTTCCATCTTGAATGATGGAAATGACTTGAGGACTCAGAATGTCAGACATGAGAGCCCTCAGCACATCACGAGTGTCGGAGAGCTGGTAATGAATACTTGAAAAAGAGAGCCCAAACAGTCTGCTTTGGTGCAGGGATCCTTGAATTGTTGACTCCAAAAATAACACATTACTTGTCTACACAATTGCTTCCGTGTTGTTCATCAGTGGCTTGGAACTCCTCAAGTCTTCTTTCTTTTCTCTTTCATTCACAGAGATTTATGGAAACTTTCCACGTACCAGTCACTGTATCAGGATTTGGGATATTCTATTTAGTTAATTATTTAAGCATTCATTATCTAAGATTATTATTTTTATATACCCTATAATATGTCCTATAATCATTATTATAATCACTTCACTTTATTTGTGAGAAAACTGAGGCTCAGGGATATTAAATAACTATTTAAATGTCTCAGAGGCAAAGCAAAGCTCAGATCTGGTTTTCAATATTTTCTCTGGATAAATTAAATATTACATGAAATGCCATTTAGTATCTTGCAGATATCAAGAAGTACCAAGTCCCAGCACATTAGATATATACATTAATTCTCACAACAAATCCATTATTAGGTATTATTATCACAAACTGAGGTGTGGAGAGGTGAAACAATTTGCCCAAGGTCTCTAAATAGGTAACTCGTGACCTGGGCGAGCCCTCAGTAAATGGGGTGGGGGGTTGGGGTAGACACTGAAATTTGGGTCTATCTCACCAAAAGCCCATGCATTCAGTATGTTTTAAGGGGATTCCAATGGTCCTCATCTCAGCCATTCATCTAAGGGCTCTGGAGCACCTACTGTCTACTAGACACCCTACGTGTTATCACACTTCATCCTGAACCCTGTGAGGGAGGCATTCTTCTTTCACGGAGGGGGAATCCAAGTCTCAGAGCAAAGGTTATTCACCAGCGTCATTTGCTAGTAAGTGACTGATTAGAAGATCAGAATCCAAGTGTGTCTGGTGACAAATACTGCTTCATACAGAAATCCACCTTCCTCCGGAGAGACCCGTGTTCTGCAGAGTTACCCTCGGTCCTCCATCTTGTTCCCCTGGCTAGACTGAGAAGCGGGTGCCAGCTGCTGCCTTTCTCCTCAGACCCTCCCAGCGCCCCCATCCAGAGTAGCTTCATCCCTTTCTCACCGAGAACGTTTAATACTTAATGTGCCACACTGTGTGCAAAATATGAAACCATTGAGATTAAAGTTATAGCAACTAGCTTGTGGGAAAACGTTTATTATATAATGTTAAGTAGAAGTGGCCTCCAAGAAGGTCTGCATAAAAATGGAAATTTTTACAGCTCTGGAGCAAAGTGCACAAAAATGAAGCCGGGGTTGACACCCGGGGAAGTGGGTTTTTGTGTTACGTAAGAAAGGGCCACCAGAGGTGTGTGGGAACATTTTCTTTTCATGAACTGGACTCTGGTTGATAAGGAGCTGTTATGAATGGAGTCATGTCACCCTCAAAATTCGTACTCTGAAGCCCTAAGTCCCAACCTGGCTGTATTTGGAATAGGGTTTTCAGGGAGGTAATTAAGGCTACATGAGATCATAGGATGAGGTTCTAGTCCAATCTGACTGGTGGCCTTGGAAGAAGAGGAACAGACACAGGTATGCTTGTATATGCATGTATGTCTAGCTGCAAGCTAAGGAGAGAAGCCTCAGAAGAATCCAAACCTTCCACTGCTTTGAGCTTACACTCCCAGCCTCCAGAACTGTGAGAAAGAAAGTACTGTTTTTTAACTAACCAGTCTGTGGTATTTTGTCATGGCAGCCTGAGCTCGCTAAGACAGGAGCTCCATGTCTGTGCTGTTATTTTACGACAGCATGCTCTTTGGTCTTTGTGCCTTTGCTTCCATCAGGTGTAGAAGATGAATCCAATGCCGGGATAACTTACCAACTTTCACATTTTTTTTTAAAGTTTTTTCATTTTTGAGAGAGAGAGAGAGAGACAGAGTGTGAGCAGGGGAGAGGCAGAGAGAGAAGGGAGACACAGAATCCGAAGCAGGCTCCAGGCTCTGAGCTGTCAGCATAGAGCCTGATGCGGGGCTCGAACTCATGAACTGTGAGATCATGATCTGAGCTGAAGGCAGATGCTTAACCGACTGAGCCACCCGGGAGCCCTGTCTTATCAACTTTCATACCATCATCATTGTATCCCACTTGTTTGGAAAATTTCTAAAGTAGAGTAAGATTTATTCTTTTTTTAAAAAATGCTTATTATTTATTTTTGAGAGAGAGAGAGAGAGAAACAGAGTGCGGGTAGAAGAAGGGCAGAGAGAG
This sequence comes from Paguma larvata, assembly GCA_030068075.1. Lineage (NCBI taxonomy): Eukaryota > Metazoa > Chordata > Mammalia > Carnivora > Viverridae > Paguma > Paguma larvata. The sequence goes on from CM057826.1 coordinate 7,812,991, forward strand.
AGACGGAGACACAGACTCTGAAGCAGGCTCCAGGCTCTGAGCTGTCAGCACAGAGCCTGACGTGGGGCTTGAACTCGCAGACAGCGCAATCAAGACCTGAGCCAAAGTTGACTGCTTAACCAACTGAGCCACCCGGGTGCCCCAAGTAAGATTTATTCTTGAAAGAGAAACTGTGATAACACAATATGGTTGTTTACTCTGGCCTGTCAGGCAGACACTTGCTTAGATTTGCAGTTTGGATATAGGTTTCTTTCTTTTTTAAAAAATTGATTATTGGAGTCATGATCTTGATCAGAAAACATAAGTGATTCAGAGGTCATATTTTTTAAATATTAAAATATTTTTATAACATCAAATAGACTCAAATCTGTTATTAAAGTATCATGGCTTCTTAAAATACTAGAATACCAAAAAGTCCACTTATTGGCCATGTGATCTGGGATAAGGCACTCTGAATTTCTCTGAAATTCATTTTTCTGAGCTGGAAACAATACGTGTACTGCAGAGTTGTAGTCAAGATGAACAATATCGTATGGAAATGGTTGGGCAAGGAGCTTGGCTCGTGGAGGACTTGGAGCAAATGCTTACTGCTGTTGTCTCGAAGGAGCATGAGATGGACGGTTCTTCCAGGCTGCAGGAATGCGTGGGAGCCATCCAGGCTGAAAAGTCACAGCCTGGGGACCCTTCCCTGAGTGCCTTGTCATGGAGCCAGAAAAGCAGAAATGAGTTTGGCTGATGCTGTCTCTGGCAACTCTGGGCTTGTCTTGCCAGGGCCACTGTGGTCAGGGCTATTTCTTGTGTGATAATTTGGCTTGTCAGGAAACTGAAGGCCAAGAGCCCAGCTGTTTATACAACTAACAGTGAAAACCAAGGGTGACCCAGAAGACGGTTCTCCAATGATTGTGCACTAAGGCAACACTTGCGCCAATACATTTTGTCGTTGAGGATGGGTTTGGTTCTGCTCTGACTTTATCTTCTCAACAAAGGAAGGCAGGATGGTTGGCACGGGGCTCTTGTGAGGGGGTCCAGCAAGGGAGAGTCAGAATGCCTTGCAGTGGATCAGCATTGGTTTAGGATTGGCCTACAGCAGGGACAGGATTTCTGGGAGAAAAATATCCCTGTCATGTTGGCCAACATGGCAAGGCCATCAGTAGTGGCCATATTGTTCATGGGCAAGATCATATGTAGGAGTGTCTGAATTTGAACTAATTTTATTCCCTATCTTGGTGCCCCAAAGCCTAAATGCCCTCCTTGGTGCCCCTAGACCTCTTCAATAATTGTCCTGTCACTTAGTGGAATCTCCCTGGGTTTTTCCACTAACTCTTGCTGGTGGCATGTTCTTTCATTTAACCCACCTGAGGAGGAGTGTCTTACTCCCTCAGCATAAGGTTCCCCCCTTGTCAATGGTCCCTGATGTGAAGACACAAAGAATCACCTGGAAAGCCCATGTAAAATGCCAATGGTTGAGCCCCACCCCACAAGGCCCTGCTTCCCACGAGGTCTGGGAGGTGGAGCTCAGGAGTCTGTAGTTGAACCAGCACTCTGGTCCTTCTGATTTGTAGTCTGGTTGGGGAATGACAACTCCAGCAGACCGGGGAGGTAATGAGCTCTCATTAGGTACACCAATTTCAGAGGATGCTTTAGCTCACTCTCCAGAACCTTCTAGAAAACAGAATCTGGTGTCAGTGAAAAGCCCTGAGGCTCCTCGGGAGGATGGTAAGTTGGAGATCTTACTCGCTGTGTTCCGTGCAGTGCAGAAGGGACACACGTCGGATTAGAAAAGCTTCGCTCTTTCTCAGGCCATGCCAATTAAGTGGCTTATCTGTGGGGTATAGATGGTGACATCCTGAGGACATCTGGGGGGTCATTTCTGGATGCAATTGTCTGTGTATTTGTATCTCCCCCCACCCTCCTCCACAGTGGCCAGGACAACTGAAAATGGAAACTCAGGAAATATTGGTGTCTCGGGGGTGTCGGCTGGCATGAAGGGTTCATAGCATTTTAGCTGCTGTCCCTTCATTTTGGGTGAAAACTAGAGTTGAGAGAATCTCCTTTAAGAACAACTTAGGGGGCACCTGGGTGGCTCAGTCGGTTAAGTGTCTGACTTCAGCTCAGGTCATGATCTCATAGTTTGTGGGTTCTTGCCTTGTGTCAGGCTCTGTGCTGACAGCTCAAAGCCTGGAGCCTGCTTCAGATTCTGTGTCTCCCTCTCTCTCTGCCCTTTTTCTGCTTGTTCTTTCTCTCCCTCTCTCAAATAAATAATTTAAAAAAATAACTTAGGAAGCTCTCATCTTTAAGAATAATAACAATAATTAACAATAATACTAATAGTAATAAACAGCTTAGTGTTTTCTACCTTGCTTTCTGTGCTCGGCAGTACAGCACAACAATGAGGTCCTGAGGTGGGATTTCGCTGACCCCAGCAGGTGCCCGGCAGCCGGCGGCTCTCCACCTAGGCTCCTACCATGCCAGAAATGCCACTGCTAAGTGCTCCGTCCTGCCATTGACCCCGTGCACTCATTCACTTGCACACGGTGTCTGATTCAGGCAGCAGAGCCCCTACACTGGAGCTCGCCCTTCAGCACTGACCCCGACAGCCCCCTCCCCCCCACCTCCCCAAACCACAGAAATGTCTGGGGGGGTCCCAGTCCGTGAGAATCCCCACTGTTTCTCGGACTACGCTCAGCACCGGGAAATCGCCCACGACCCTATGTCCTGATTCTATTTTAGAAACCACGACGACCACAACGTTAAACAGATCAGAGCCCGTATTTCCGGACTTCACCTCCTATCACGAAATGAGTAGTTGAAAAGAAGTTTCTGAGGCACGTGGGTGGCGCAGTCCGTTAAGCGTCTGACCTCAGGGCGACCTCAGGTTGTGATCTCACGGTTCGCGAATTCCAGCCCCGCATCGGGCTCTGTGCTGACACCTGGGAGCCTGGAGCCTGCTTTGGATTTCGTGTCTCCCTCTCTCTCTGCCCCCCCTGCTCACACTCTGTCTCTCTCTCTCAAAAATAAAGAAACATTAAAAATAGATAAATAAATAAAAATAAAAACACCTAAGAAAAAAGAAAGAAAGAAAAGAAGTTTCCGAAGCGCTGCTCTTGTGACCGGCCGGGGCAGAGTCGATTCCATAGCCTTATTTGCTTTGCAAAGAGCCCAGCGTGTTCTCGTCCCATATAACACACACTACACTCTCCCTTCCTTAACCGGTTCTCCACGCTTCCCACACACTGTCTTTTTATTTACTTTTTTAACCCAAAAGAATACTGTGTTCCCTGCTCTGCTCGCATGCACATTGGAGGAACAACAGCGCGCTGTCGGACAGAGGTGGCTATTAATACATTCTGGATAACAAGCACACAGCTTAACCCAAGGCTCCCTCGGGGAAATAGAAGGGATGGAAGAAATAATGCCGCGCTGGGGAGGTCGGGGGAGGAAGAGCTCAGCGAACTCATCACACGAACATTAAAAATAAAATTAGAATAGATAGCCTATGATTCCTCAGCTAGGCAGAAGCAAAATACATTGAAAATATTATCCCTAAGCTTTAATGGCTTGTCTCCGAAGAATGGCCTCTTTTCTTCCGTCTGATTACAGAGCTCTTCCTGAAGGTCAGCGTCATGGTCGTCCGGAACCCAGATGTCCGGGGCCTCAGTTCTTCTCTCTCAGGCCAAGGTGGGCAATGACATCGGCCTGGGGGTCAGAGATCAGTGATGAGGTCAATTTCCAGGGCTCATCCTGGGAATACGATATGTGGCACCAATTGTCTTTATTTCTATAACGTTGGTGGCAGAGCCCAGGCTTGGGAGGCAACCTGCCTCATTCCAAAGTCCAGCCCTACTACTACTTACTTGCACTTATTGGTTGCATTACCTCTTGGTGCCTCAGTTTGCTCATCTGCAGAATGGGAGTAAGGTGGACTCTACTGTATACATTTATTTGGAGACTTAGGGGAGTTGCTGCATATAAAGTCCCACAACGGTGCTGAGCACGGAGATGTTAGGACTGGGACTTGCTATCATTCTGTTTACCATTATCATTTTGGAGACTCTGCCCTCCATTTTACTGAGAAGCATCGTGATCCAGTGGAAGGAGTTTGGGGGCAGCACAGTGGGGATCTTCAGCCCAGCGTCCACCCTGCCCAGACGTTTCATGCGTTTGGTGTGTTTCCTGACCTTCTGGATCCCGCGTGGTCGATCCGTAAATGGGCACACGGATGCCGGACTTACGTGTAGATTGCTCTGGATCGCTGTGAAGATAACATTCGATACAAAATGCCCATGGTCTAGAGGACCTAATGAAGCATGATTTCTCCACTCCCAATTTCTGATTTCTCTTTCCTTCCTTCCTGCGAAGTGGATCAAATCCAATTCAGGCATCGAATCGGATTGCAGACGGTCAGGCACAGAGATGTTAACGCATTGGATTGCGTCGCCGTCCAGCTCACTGGAGACCTTGTATTTTCTGGACTGTTAGCAACCTCATGTGTTTATCACAGAATCCTATTCCCAGTTTATGTTGGTGTCTCTGATGTGACATGTATCGAACATATCGCTTGTCACCATCTGACCCAATGTACACCTACGTGTGGCTTGCCAGCATATGACAGCGCACCTCCTGCTTGCTCTGGATTGGAAACTTCCTTCCTTCTAGGGATTTCCGGGGTTGCGGGGTAGGGGAGTCAGGTTAGAGATTAGAACTGACCACATCCGGGAGATGGGGATAGGGTAGCACGTTCACAGCAGGCCTGTTGACTGCACCAAGCACAGTAGAGAGAAGGAAAAAGGTGAAATGCTGCTCAGAAATCCATTTACACGACGCCTTCTCAGGGAAGGAAAGCATGGAAAACCGTGGAGTCGGCCCAACGTGGGCTGTGCCGACCACGGAGAGTCGTATTTATTTAGAAGTGGGCTGGCTTGAGTTCATCTGGTGAGGATTACATCCCCCTCCAGGGCCAGCATTGTGCCTTCTATCTCTCATTCATCAGCTAATTCCTACAAGCGCTGTGTCCTGGGCTTGTTTTGTTCAAAATACATCTTTTTTCCCCCTCAGTGAAATGGAGCAGAGTTGACAAGCAGTTCTGATAATTACTCCCTGAGCAATAAATCACTCTGTGGCTGAACTGTGTTCACGCAACGTGGCGCATGAATGCGTTTCCAGGGAACCTCTCTCAAGACAAATGGTGGCAAGAGCTGTGGTTACGACTCAAACAGACATGCAGACAGGGCTGTCTGGAGCCTGGTGCTGATTGCCAGGCTGGCGGGAGCATTTGAGAGCAGCCACTGTGGGGGACCTGGACAGAGAGAGGGACTCTGTTGCTTCTCGTTCTTGCAAGAAGCACAGGGATAGGCACAGAAAGGAGGATTTTAAGTTTTTACTCATTCATTCATTCATTCATTCATTCATTCACTGACTCATCAGACCCAGCTGACATCTGGCCAGCACACGCTCGTGTGGGTGACCTGTGGTTGTAGCCAATATCCATCTAATGGCTCTGCCCTGACTGTTGCTGTCTTTGCTTTACCAGATGCTAATTATTGTATGGCCCCATTAATGCAATTTTGTTGAGTACCCACTATTTTCCAAGTACCATGGAAAGTGCTGGAAATATAAAAGTGAATGGCCTGATGCTTGTCCTTAAGAAATAACAAACGGGGAGGGGGGAAATATTGCTGCTTAACGTCTTTCGAAAAGCCTAAACTTGATGTGGGTAGAAGTAGCACCAAGGTCAATGTTTGAAGAACCGAGGGAGGTTTTTCAGGACAGGACCCGGTGAATGTGGGATGTTGAGGCAGGAAAAAGGAGACGCAGATCCACAAGAGTGTGGCCCGTGTGGGAAATGGCAGGGGTTTCTGTGGGTAAGTGCAGGGCATGAGCTATGTGGCATGAGCCGTGTCTGGGAAAATCGCAGAGAGCATAGAGGGGTTTGAGTTGATTCCTGTTAATTCCCTTACTAAAATTTAAACTGACAGATCATGAGATCATGTTTGCAACTTAGAAAAACCTCTCTAGCTTGAGAATAGAACAACAGAAGGGCAAGAGAGGGAGACCCGTTAGAAAACACCAGTCATCATTCACTCAACAAATATTCTTTGAATGCCTATCACGTGCCAGGTGACAGCTTCGGTGCTGAGGATTTAGTAGTGACCAAGACAGCTCAGCTCAAGTCAAGTCAACTCAAGACAGACAATGAGAGAGCCGAGTTTAACTAGACACCAAAAAGGCGGGAGGGCCGCCTTAGGCAGTGGCTTTTATTCAGGGCCCCAAGGATGAACAGGAGTTATCCTGGCTCCTTTGCAAAACATGGCTGGAAGCGGGGAGATCTGCTAGGAAGCTGGCAAGGAAGAGGCGGCGGCACTGGAAATGTGGGGAAGACAGCTGATTTGAGATGTACTTTGCAGATGAAGTTGGCAGAATCTCGGCAATCTGGGTGGGAAGAGATGAGGCTATGAGTCATTTCAGTGGGAGGCAGCGTGGATTTGAAAGAGGTTTAGAGAGGAAAGTGCAGAGCGTTTGGTGATGAATGGGCTGGGAGGTGGGTCAGGAAGGGTAAAGCCTCGGCTGGTTTCTGGTTTTCTGGCTCCATCACTTGGATAGACAGAGGCACGATGGTCCATAAACAGGAGTGGGTCACTTGCAAGATGTGTCTGAGAAGCCCATGGCTCTTCCAGGGAGGTCTGTCTGTCTGACTATCCAGTAGGCAGGCAAGGCTTGGGCTGGGAATTGTAGCATATAGGAACCAAAGTATGAAGGTAAATGAATTCACTCAGAATGGGTGTGAGATTTGGGTGAAAGCAGTCTGAGCCAGGTGCCTGGATTGGTGAGGCCATCCTGCGGTGCTAAGTGCCACCCTGTCATCGAATATGAAGGCAAGAACGAGACGAGAGTGGTGGCCTACTAGTAGCTGCACGTTGATATGGATCAATGCTGATCTGTCTTTGCTTCCCAGTGACCCGAGGATGGGGGCAATCTTAACTTAAAGCAATCCTGTTCTTTTCATTGAGAGCCCATGACCTAATTAACAATGGTTATCTCTGGGGAATGACGTTAGGAGGAGATGGTTGGGGGGAAACTTTACTTACAACGTTATAAAATTCTTTTCTCCTTTTTTCAATTTTGTTTTGCAGTGACCAAATTTACTTCTTATATAAACAGAAGAATAAAGTGCTTTTATGTATGTATACATTTATTTATTTATTTATTTATTTTTAAATGTCTATTTTTGAGAGAGAGGGAGGGAGGGAGAGAGAGAGAGAGCGAGCGATGGAGGGACAGAGAGAGGGAGAGACAGAATCGCAAGTAGGCTCTGCACTGTCGGCACAGAGCCCAATGCGGTGCTTGATCTCACGGACAGTGAGATCATGACCTGAGCCATTATCAAGAGCTGGATGCTTAACCTAACTGACTGGGCCACCCAGGCCCTCCAAGAATAGAGTGCTTTTAAATACTCAGTGACGATAGATTGGGCTTCCCCTCACATGTTAAATAAAACATAGCTGTCATAAAAACTTAAGTGTTCACCTTACATACACGTAAGTTCTTTTTTTTTAAGTTTATATTTTTATTTTCGAGAGAGAGAGAGAGAGCAGGGGAGGGGCAGGGAGAGAGGGAGACAGGGGATCTGAAGTGGGCTTCGTGCTGAGGACAGAGAGTCCGGTGCAGGGCTCAAAGTGGTGAACCACAAGATCATGACCTGAACTGAAGTCAGACGCTTAACCGACTGAGCCACCCAGCGGCCCCCATACACATAAATTCTTCAAGAAGGAAAGAAATGATTCCCCCACTGCCTCAGACTTCTGGTTCCTGATTGGCCACTACAGATGAGTTCTAGTGAATTGCAAATGACTGGAGAAGAAAAGACCAAGATACTCCATGCTTCTTGCCCACAGTCTAGGGCCTGTTCAAGGGCATCTCGTCATTCCAGAAATATCCTGAAACGTGTTCCCAACATGTGGAGGGTTTTCTCTGAGGCCACAGATGGTAGAATTCTTTGGGTGATGACGGATTGCGTGGAAGTAGTGGGGGAGAAGTAGGAAGCCTTGCAAAGAGTGGCCATTGACTGAATTCCACCTTATCTCGGACTCAGGAATAACTGCCGCACGTCCATGGTGCTTTTGCAAAGAACATTTCCCCGTCGTCTCTGTGTTTAAGTGGCTCCTTGAAAAGCAAGAGAGGGCTCATGCCTGCGTATGTAATGATTTCTTTCCTAACGAAATCTGGAGAACAGTCAGCTCTTTTCTTCTTTAATGGAGCATCACTGATTTGTTTATGATTTGGGGAAACTTCCCCACCAGACTCATTTCTCCAACTCTGCTCAGGTTGGTTGTTGTTTTCCTCTCGGGGGTCAAGGATTGTTTTGATTATCTCAAACTAAGGGAGAATATTCAAAGATGGTGGTTGATTACAGAGTTCCTTTTGCTGTGGTTAACACTCAGTAACATTCTTAAAGAAAGACAAGACGTGCTAATGAGATTCTTTTAAAAAGCAAGATAAAAGGAGTTTTTGCAGAAAGAAACTTGAGCGTTGCGTTTACCGTTGAATAAAAGAGGTAAGAGCAGCAGGCGGCCATCAGCTGGGATTCAACTGGAGTCCAGGATTCTCAGATGTGACTGTTAAGGGTGGTCTGTTTTAGTTCAATTGCGCGTTTCATTCTTAAGCAAAGAGAAACCGAAAGAAGCCACTTTAAAAGAAGATCAGGGAAGATCAGGGTAATAAAAGGTCTTAATTCCAATGAAAGCTGTCTGTTCTCTTTGAGACATCAGCTTCTCCTGTGCCATCTCACTATACCAGCCTCAACTACTGGCCTTGGGGGTGAGTAGTGGGAGGAGAAACTGATGAGTTAAATGAGGCAAAGGAAAAACCAGGCAGTTGGTTAACTGGTGTTGTTTGTTCGTCCAAGCCTTTGATTTGTCATCCTTGGATGTACATTAATAAGTTTAGCAAATCTCTACCATCTCTGCGATAGTGTGCTGGAAAACTGAGGGAGAGTGGAAAAATAAATCAAAGAAAATGTCTTTTCCTTCATCTTACGGAGAGATAAATTCGCTCAAAATGACTTTTAGACATTTCTGAAACTATTTCAAATGAAGTAAGCTGCTAAGGAATTGAAGAAGATAAAGGTAGAAGACTGGATACGGATGAAATCAGATGCTCTTTATTTTATGATTACGCATAGGAGCTAAGGGCCGGGGGCTCGCTCCTGAGAGATGGGCAGGTTGTGTTGAACGAGGGCAACAAATGAGTAAAGCCTCTCTTTCTGATGATCCTGATTTAGCGCCACCTTGCAGGAGCCGGGATGACAAAAGCTTGCTCAGTCATACAGCTGGTTCAGGGGGCCGTGGGGTCTAGGGCTGTGTACCCACTGGTCCTGGGGTCACCAGCTTGGGAAGTGAGGCCGTTCCTGGTGGAAACCCTTACTGGGTGTCTCTTGTCTAGCAAGCAGTCTGTCGAATGCTACAGATTCAGGCTTTTCCCCACGTGTGGGGTTCACTAGACCACATGGATTTTCCAAATTATAACCACTTGAACCCCTATTCTGCTCAGTTAGGGGCAGTCCATTCTTCTTCCCAAGAATATCTGAGAGGCTTTAGGAATCTCTGCGGTGTTTCCCCACCTCTCTTGATTGTCGCCTAGCTGTCACCTAACTCAGGAGCATCGTGCAATCCGCGCCAACCTCGGTCTACACCGGCTCTGCTGCAAATTGTTCCTGGGTTCCGAGAGCTTCTCTCTGGCTGCCGATGCATTCCTCTTTTTTCCAGTCTCTCATCCATGTCCATCAGGACCTTTAATCGGTTTTTAATAAAATTGCCCAAAAGACAGTGACAACCTCTTCTCCCTTCAAGGTATCGCCAAACCCCAATGGATCTTAGAGTGCTTTTGCCTTATGTTTCCTTAAAATAATGTTACTTCAGTGTTCTGACCCATTATCAGCATTTCTCCCAGTGTATTAACCAACCTAAAATGACCCCACGAGTAGGACATCAGCCTGAATTGTTCTCAGCCGAGTCCATGTGTTTCCTTTCCATAGACTCTCTTTCAGCTTTAGGTGAATCTTGGATTTGTTCATCCATTCCGGCATCTCTGGGCTTGTAGTTCTCTATCACCAGGGGAGACTCCTTGAGCTGGAACACTGGTACACACTGGCACACACGGTCCTATGGGACCAACGATGGCAACCTCAGAGAAGTCCGAATCCACACAGAGGGAAGCATTCTTTTGAAGCAGCAATGATATCTGCTGGGATTAAGTTCAGCTAACGTCACAGACATGTCCAGACCCAAAAGGAGCACTTGGACTTCTTGTAAAGCATCTGTGTTTGGAGATTCTGCAATGATAAGGGGACATGCTTGTGTTTGCATAGCCCAGAGATCGGTTTGGGAGCGGACACCCTGAGACAAAGGATTCCTTCTTTCAAAAGTACATTCCAGTTGGGAGCCTCTCAGTCTTCTCATTTGAGTCTTAAGAGTTGATTTCCATGGGCCCCTGGGTGGCTCAGTAGGTTAAGCATCTGACTTCAGCTCAGGTCAGGATCTTGTAGTTTGTGACTTTGAGCCCCATGTTAGACTCTGTGCTTACAGCTCAGAACCTGGAGGCTGCTTCAGATTCTGTATCCCCCTCTCTGTCTGCTCCTCCCCTACTTGTGTTCTGTCTCTATCTCTCTCTCTCAAAAATAATAAATAAGCATTAAACAAAATTAAAAAAAAAAAAGAGTTGAGTTCCAACTAGGAAGACTGGCAGTGGTTGCACATGGCCAGCCTAGCCATGGAACCCAATGGGCTTATGTGCTTGACCACTCCCAGCCCACTTCACCCACCCATGCCTCTGGTATGGACCCTGCTCTGGGTGACTCAGTCATAGGTGCTGCCCCTAGTGGCTCAAGGTCAAGGGGATAGAAATAACACAAGGGAATAGTCCACACAGTGCTGCCTGCCCCAGCGTTAGCCTCAACACTCCAGCAAATGTTACCCAGTCCTCCTTGAGCCCTTTCTGTTCTGCTCCGGGGAGGCTTCAGACTAACAGCCCTTGTGGTCATGGCCAAGTCTTAGTTGCTTACCTACTGCCATCAGCCTTGGCCAAGTCCTGATCTTGCCTGGGCACTTGGCCTTTGCTGTTGCTGACACCGACCCCTCTTTCACTCTTGCCACTGTGCCATTGTCGCCACCCGTGCTGGACTGGACAGTATTGCTCCTCACACAGTCCAAGATGTCTCTACTCTTCAGGCTTTCCCTTCCCTCTACCAGCGCAGGTTACAAAAGTAGCCATTTTAGCGTTTGCCCACTTGACCTCCCAGGACCTGGGGCGGTGGGGAGTGGTGTCTGTGCTCTGAGCCTGAGTGGGAAAGATCTCACTCCTGTCCCTTCAGTGCTCTTGCTGCCTCTATTTAAAGAATTAGGAAAATTGCCAGCACAGAGCCAAGTAGTGGTTCTGCCTGTTCCCATATTGTATGCCTCGTGAGCCAACATATCAATTGTTGCCTCTTTCAAAGTATACTGTAGTCTTCTGCTTTGGGCAAGATTCTCGCCAGAGTCCTGTATCATCTCTAAACAGCTTCATGAGTCACCTTGTGGCTTTGGTCCACAAAGCAGCGCATGCTAATTGCTGCATTCCATAATAACTGCTGGGTACAGTATCTGAGATATAGCTTCTATTTCTGGCCCCAGAATAATTAATTTATGCAAGTATTCACTCATTGAAGGAGCACTTATTGTAAATCTACTATGGACTAGGCCAAGTGGTATGGAGGGTGCCAATAGATTTGAGGCGTAGTTCCTGTCTTCTAGTAGCCTCTGATCCAGATGGATAAATTCACATTGAATATGTGAAACCATCTTGACCTCCAGCCTTACCAGCAGTGTGACCTTGGGCAAGTCTTCTAAAGCATCTGGGCCTCAGTTTCCTCCATGAAATGGAGATTAAAAACACCTGTGATGGGGTGCCCAGCTGGCTCAGTTGGAAGACCATGGGACTCTTGATCTCAGAGATGTGAGTTCCAGCCCCACACTGGGTGTAGAGATAACTTTAAGAAAAAAAAAAAAACACCTTAAAAAAATCATCTTTGATGAGTGGCTCCCTGAAGTGTTGGGCAGAGCAGATTTGAGTTGGTCAACAGCAGAGAGCAGAACTGGACCGAATGAGGCAAAATGGCAGATTCTCCAAAATGCCTGAGAAGGGACTTCTTAACCGTCCAGAGTGACGGCTGGAAGCATGCTGCTTCAGCCTGCCAGCCAGCTCTCATCCCTGCGGACTCTCAAGCTTAGACCAGCTGGGTCTTGGTGGAGATGCTGTAGTGAAGTTACAGAACTCACCCTAATCCCCCCGGAGGCTGTGAAAAACACAAACAAATGCATTAACAATGCAGAGCCATCTTGGTCTTTTGATTGAGTTTCTTTTTAACTAGCAGATGTTCCTTGGGCACCTGCTACTTCCTGAAACCTACGTGTTCTTCTCAGAGGGAATGAGCAGGTGAGAAGAGTGTTGTCCTTGTCCTCACCGTGGTGAACACTTTGTTGAGGAGTTGGACATGTACATGGTGCAAGGGAGTGAATCAAAAGGCAAAGAAAAGTACCGAGGGGGTAAGGACACCTGGAATCCAGGGTTTCCACTCTGGAACGTGGCTAGAGTGTTCTCTCACATTATTTTAGGGCCAAGGTTTATGGGAAGAAAAATAATTTTAGTTGGCCTTAGAACAGGAGGGATACTGTAAGTGCCTAAATGAGTGAGCTAGATAGGAAATATAATACCATGTTCTCAAATTTGGGATGGATGGACCCGATAAGATATTTCATTCTATTCCTCCAGGGTTGGCTTAAACCATTTTTATTATAAAGCTATTTAAATATAAACATAAAACTAAGTATAATTTTTAAGGATTATGGAATAGCATATTTATGAATTATATATGAACTAAACTATGAAACCAGTAACATTTACATCTAATTTAATTTTCTTTGATGGGTGATGTTTTCCTAAAACTAAATCGCTTGCAAGGGACTTAAGAATGGGTTGTTGCTCTTTCTTGCCAACTTGTTGGGTGACTTTCCCCAGGATGGACCATCAGTTGAGTGACCATCATTGTGGAAGGCCAGCTGCATGGTAATTAAAATCATGGATGTGAAAGCCTGAGGTCACCACTCAGTGTCTTGGGCAAGTTGCTCAACTTCTCTGTTCCTTGCTGTCCTCATCTGTGAAGTGAGGATGAAATAGTAGTGCTCACCTCTTGCGGTTTTAGCAGGGATTAAAGGATGTGAAGTATGTATGTAAATAAATCATTATTCAAAGCACACAGAAGAGTGCTGTACAGAGCATGAAGCAAGTGCACTCTTAGTATCAATTATGATTGTTTAAATGTTCCTTTTAAATTAGGATTTCATCTTAAAGCAATGATGCATTATCTCCATAAGCCAATTGATGAAAAAGGGGCCTCCAATATAATGATGAAAGGTAAAAATTCCATGTAATGAGAAAAGTCATCATTGCATATTTGCCGCTATGCTCATTGCAACGAATTGTCCCAAGAAGGTGAACCTAACACCTGTCCTCTCCCCATGTTTCTTTGTTCAATCTACGGTGAAATCTCTGTGTTGTCTGCTGCCAGGGATTTGGTCTTCACCTTGCACAGACATCCACACAAGAACAGAGGGTGTGGTCCTACAGCATCATCTTCCTCCAGATAATGATGACACTGATAATACATCAAGAACATAAAATTCTTGTAGACCTCAGACCTTGTTTGAAATACGCTATTCTTGGATTTCAGGCAAAGAGCAGATGATATTGTGCAGAGTCATTAGTCAAGGCCTTTGGGATATTGTCTAAATACCATTCAAAATGCCATGTTAAGCCCTTTATAAATGGTATATATATTTTTAATCCTCAGAACCTTCTTACGGTGGGGACATCTTTATGAAGGGCAAACTGAGGTTTGAAGATTAATTTGCCAGACTTCACTGAAGTAAGTGGAAGAACCAAGAATCTCCAGGTTAGGGGCCTGCATAGCCACTGTTCTCACCCATCATTCCAGTGCCTGCCCTGGAAAGCACAGATTAAGAAGTAACCCCTCCAGTGGGCACAGAGATGACCCTGGTTTTAAAGACTGCAGCCAACTTGTTTCCCCTGCTATACTTGGCCTTTGTCTACTGGCAGGAAAGTCATTGTGTTACCCCGCAGCACTGGGCACAGGAAAGCTGAACTCCCAAATTTGAATTAAAACAAAGAGAGAAGGAGAGGCTGGTTTTCTTAATGTGATTCTGAGTACATCCAATATTCATTCAGGCTTAAAGAGGTTCACAGTCAGTATTCCAGAAATACATGTTGAAAAGTGATAATGAACCTCCAATTACATGAAGCTTAGGTCTTATTATCATTTCTTAGAATTACTAAAACAACAAGATAAAGATTTTTAGTGCATATTAACTGGGAAATTTACAAAATAATAAGAGCCATCGTGATTACTGTTAACAAAGGCTATGTCGTAAAACGATATGAGGCCGCTTTAAACAGTTAAGAATTATTTACATCAGTGTTTTTCGTCTATGGCACAGAGAGCTGTTCAGAATTTTCCACAGGTTCACTTTGACTTTGTTGCTATGGCTGAGATATTTGGATTTTTTTACTCCTCTGCCTGAAACTTTTCCAACCAATGATCTCGGCTGACCTTTACTGTCTACCTCATGGTAGGAACTTGTCAACATTGAGAAACACATACGAATGTGAATGGATAAAGAAGATCAGGTATATTTATACAATGGAATACTACTGAGGTGTAAAAAAAATGAAATCTTGCCATTTGTGTTTTGAGAGTATTATGCTAAATGAAATCAGTCAGGTGGAGAAAGATAAATACCAATGATTTCACTTATATGTGGAATCTAAGCACAACAAAACAAACAAACAAAATAAAACAAAATAAACTCATAGATATGGAGAACAGACCAGTGGTTACGAGAGGGGAAGAGGGTTGGGAAGTGGGTGAAATGGATGAAGGGGGTCAACTGTGCGGTGATGTACGCTGACCACTTTGTGTGTGTGTGTGTGTGTGTGTGTGTGTGAGAGAGAGAGAGAGAGAGAGAGAGAGAGAGAGAGCGAGCGCAGGCGAGAGGGCAGAGGGAGAGAGAATCTTAAGCAGGTGTTACACTCAGCAAGGTGCCTGATGTCGGGCTTGATCCTATGACCATGAGATAATGACCTGAGCGCTTAATCGACCAAGTCACCCAGGTGGCCCAAGCTGGTGATCAGTTTGTAGTCCACACAGATGTCAAATTATAAAACTGTACATCTGAAACTTATTTTTAAAAAATTGTGAGGTTCATTATCACCACTCTCCTAAAACTCTGCTGTAAAGAAGACTATTCGTACTTTATCATATGTCCCCCGAAACCTCTTAGTTAGTTTTCCTTTCTTAGCAAGAAGTAGCTAGTCACTCTACGGTTCTGTGACCGGCTGAAAATATACTGTCAACGATACTGAGGTTGTCATAACTCGAATAAAAGGCTGGCAATTTCTCCCCACTCTGCTATCTTTAACTTGGGTAATCATAACAGGAAGACTGGAGGAGATGGTTTTATTTTATGAAAGGAAGTCTGAAAAAAAAACAACGCCCCAGTTTCCACAAATAAAACACACATCATATAGGTGGTGGTTGAATATGTCTTCAGTTTACACAAGAATGGTTTTATCTGCAACATGACTGCATAACTAACTGCAGCTACACTGTAAGACAGGGTTGCTTTTAGATGTCATTCCTAAGGATGAAAAGGCAATCAAAGAAAGGAGAAAATTAAGAAACTGTCGAAGGATTCCCCCACTTCAAAATGCATGCTTTCCTTGGGGAGTTCTTTCATACCTTCAAGGAACTGACAGTTTATGGGCTGTGTAAATTGTTCTAGAGCAGAAAGAACAAAGTTTCTCTCGTCTTTCCTGATGTCAGCTCAACCCTGTTACCAGTGGGGAGAGCACACCTGACTCACTCTGAAATGTAGAAACGAACATCTTCAATATGATGTGGGCAGGGGAAACCCAGCAGTGTATTAGAAAAAGAATGCCCAGAGATCAGGGCCCAGGAATAAAAGTATCTTTTAATATGAGAAAATCTATTAACATCATACACTCTTTTAAGAGTTTAATTTATATTATATGTGAAAAAACGATAATATTTAATATGTATATGAAGCCCCAAATTCTCATGAAAATAGATGACAGGATGCCTTGTTGTAAGACATCAGACAGGAAACAATAAATACACACACGTGTTACACACACACACCAAACACACGCATGTGTATAGTATATCAAACATGCCAACCACACTCATGCACACACACCATACATCGTGAGCACCTTATACACCACGCGTGTGAACACGTTTGTTCATGTCATTTCACATGTCATAAACAGGCACAGACCACAAAATAAACATCGACCACATGCACATCATATTATAAACACACCAATCCCATATGTGAACACACCACATCATAGGCACACCCATGACATCCACGTGCAACATATTATGCACATGACAATCGCACGTGCACATCATATCACATGTGCCATTCACATGCATGTGCACGCCCCATTATACGCACTAGTCACATATACACCATACTACAACATGCCGCTCACACGTGTGCACATACTATACACACGCATGATACGTCACAGCTCTACATGACAAAAATCCTGTTGCTGCATTGGGAAAATAGCCAGCTTCATGTTTGATGGTGAAACACTAAAATAGGCCACTCTTATCCCCATCAATGTTGCTCTGGAAGTGCTACTTAGTAAAATTAGGGAGAGATTTAATCACAGTTCTGTGTCTGGTAAGACAAAGGCAGTTAATTTTTTCAGGTGATATGATTATCTACCTGGAAAATCCAACAAAATCCAGTGAAAAAGCTCTTAGAAACAAGAGGAAAACCGAATAAGATGTTTGGTAAAAAAAAAAATGAGGATACAAAAACAATAGCATCTTGACTTAATATAAAATAGTTAAGACACACAGAATGGTATAAGAAAACTGGATAAGGATTGGTATGCCCACACTCCTAAGATTGCTTAAGAAGTAGGATTCCTATTAAATGGGAGATGGGCATTGAGGAGGCGCTTGTTGGGATGAGCACTGGGTGTTGTATGTAAGCGATGAATCATGGGAATCTACCCCCCAAACCAAGAGCACACAGTCCACACTGTATGTTAGCCAATCCGACAATAAATTATAATAAACAAACAAACAAACTGGTAAAAAAGAGAAAAGAAATACAACATTGCTGGTGCAGCTTGCCTGTGTATTCTCCGCGGGTCGCATCCTTGCCTCAGAATCTTCATTGTGAATTTAACGTGTATCATTTTTGTGCAGCGTTAAACATTTTTGTCAAATATGTATGTATTCCTAAATTCCATTCCTGTTTGTTTGATGCCTCATCAAAATGGCATTCTGTTGAAAGGATTCTTTTTTGGCCTGGTTGTTCGGGTCAGCATCATATTTGCGGGGTTCACTTGAGTGGATGCATGGGCTTTTAGCGTATGCATTTCATTGCTATGCATTATTCCAGTGAGTTAATATAGCTCTACATATCCCATTATTTGCTGTCCTAAACATTCATGTACATGTTCTCTTTTTACAAATGAGAGTGCTCCTGTGGACCCCAGGGATCTAGAGTATGCCCCAGGAATTGGAGACAATCCCCTATCTTCACTTTTTCTAGACAGAGACCAAGTGTGCTGAGCCCGTGTTTGAATCGCAGCATATACAAGTTCTCATTGCTTCCCATCCTCACCCGAACACTTTTTTTTTTAATCAGTCATGTTTTTTACTATATCAACAATAAATAAGTAGCAAATGTAATGGAAATAAAAAGTCTCATTCACGAGAAGTGATAAAAGTCTTGGGAATAAAAGCAACAGTCATGCAGGATTTGTATGAAGAAACGAAACCATTTTCTATGATTATTTTATTTATTTTTTAATGTTTAATTATTTTTTTTTTTGAGAGAGAGAGACAGAGTGCGAGTAGGGGAGGGGCAGAGAGAGGGGGAGACACAGAATCTGCAGCAGACTCCAGGCTCTGAGCCGTCAGCACAGAGTGGCAAGTGGGGCTCGAACCCACAAACTGTGAGATCATAATCTGAGCCGAAGTCGGATGCTCAACCGACTGAGCCACCCAGGCGCCCCGAAAACAAAACTACTTTATAAAAGAATGTAAACAAAGACTTGAGTAAATAGTGACGGATACATTTTCCTTAGCTGCAAAGATCCTAAATTGGAGAGATAAATTTTTTATCTAAATTACTCTATAAATTCAAAACTTAAAGTCATTTCCCCCTAAGGTTTTAAAAGAATATAAATTTGGAACACAGTATGGAGTATCCTCAAAAAGTTAGAAATAGAACTACCCTACAATCCAGCAATCACACTACTGGGTATTTACCCCCCAAATACAAAAACATTAATTCAAAGGGATATATGCACCCCTATGTTTATTACAGCATTTTTACAACAGCCAGATTATGGAAGCAGCCCAAGGGGCATCAACAGGTGAATGGATAAAGAAGATGTGGTATGTATACATAATGGAATATTATTCCGTCGTAAAGAATGAAATCTTGCCATTTGCAACAACATGGATGGAGCTAGAGAGTATAATGCTAAGCAAAATATGTCAGAGAAAGACAAATCCATACGATTTCACTCGTATTTGGAATTTAGGAAACAAAACAGATGAACAAGGGAAAAATAAAAAGAGTGACAAATCGAGAAATACATTCTTAACTATAGAGAATGAACTGATGGTTACCAGAGGGGAGGAGAGTGGGGGATGGGTAAAATAGGTGAGGGGGATTAAGAGCAGGCTCAGGTGAACACCGAGTAATGTATGGAATTGTCGAATCGCTATATTGTATGCCTGAAACTAATGTAACACAGTATGTTAACCAAACTGGAGATAAAATAAAAAACTTAATAAAATTAACAACAACAACAACATAAAGAATATACATGAAAAGGTAACCATAATTTTTTTAAAGGAAATAAGTGTGAGTAGGGGTAAAACTAGTTCTACAAAATTTTAAGTTATTTTACACACACTGAAAAGTATATTGCTGATGCAAAAAAAGGTTGACTGTGAAATGCAAACTCTAGAAAAAGACTCAGGTATATATGAAAAAATGGCATCTGAAACAATTGGAAACAATATATGCTTTATAAATAAATGTTAATTGAGAATGTTGGCTAACAATTTAGAAATAAACAAATTTAGATCCCTACCTCAGAATTCTTACACACAGACACACACACACACACACATAATTCAGAAGAATTAAATATTTTAATGCAACAAAAAAACCCTTAAATGATTGGAAGAAAATTCAGGGGCTCAGAACTGGAAACCAACAAGGAGGAGATGTAACTATATCAAAATGAAAATCTTTAATTCGATGATAAGACTTATGCATATAAAGAAAACCAAACTAGAGCAAATATTAATTAGGGATTGGTAGTCTAAACATAAAGAATTTCTGTGGATAAAAGAAAAATATATACCGCAACAGAAAAACAAGCCAAAAAAAAAGCAAGTTCACAAACAAGCAATTTATAAAAGAAGAACGATAACAATTTCAGTAATAAAACATACATATTAAAGCAATAATGAGATACCCAAAGATGGGTAAGTTATGGGAAATCTGCAATATAAACTCACAACAGATTTTTTGGGGAAAATTTATATATGTTTCAAAAGTCAAAATGCATATAGCCTTTGACACAGAAATTCTATTTCTAGAACTCCATCACCAGGGAAAGCAAGACGGGAGTAAAAGTGTGGGCAGCAGAGTCGGGTATGTGAGAGTGCACACCGCGAGTCCGAGGGCCTGCGTTTGAATCCCAGCACCATGACTTTCTAAGCCTTGGTCTCCTCGTGAGTACAACAGATGTGATTAATCACGTGCTACAGTCTGAGGATTAAATGAAGCAATGCATGGTGAGGGCTTAACGAAATGCCTGATGTAGTGTAAATGCTCTATAAATTTTTGCTACTGTTGTTGTCATTACTATTAAGGTCTATTTATACTGTGCAGCCTTTTGGGCACTACATGATGATGCAAAATTGTGTTTATTGACACAGGAAGATGTCTAACCTATACTATTAGGTGAAAATGCAATTTATAAATAGCGTTTATAGTATGAATACATTTCTGAAATATATGAAGTCTTGCTACATCAGGATAATGAATACTAGAGAGTAGCCATTTGAGGTAAATCTGTTTAAATGGGCAAAGAATTTTGGAGAAAAAGATGAGAATAAAGAAAAGTATTTTACAGAGAAAAAATTGAGGGTTGCTGGTGGGGTATTGGGTGAGGGGATGAGCTAAATGGGTGAAGGACATTAAGGAGAGCACTTTTTGGGATGAGCACCAGATATTATATGTAAGTGACGAATCCCTAAATTCTATTCCTGAAATCATTATTATACTATATGTTAACTAATGGTTTAAATTTAAAAAAAGGTATTTTATCTTAACATTAAACCTAAAACTGTTGACGAATTTTATATTTTATTCTTTAAAAAATTTAAAATGTAAGAGGAATTAAGCAGTAATTGTTAAAACAATGAATACCAGACGACATTGGCAAGACCTTGCCTGCAAAGAGTGTATGGGCAACAACTATTGGGTGTTCATTATGCGCAGGCACTTTGCAAACACAGAGGATGCTGCAAGCAGGGAAGGAAACAAAGCTTACCTGGAGCTCACTTTCTGGAGGGGATGACGGGAGCAAATCAGCAAACAAGAAGGTAAGCGCTAGAGGGAGAATGGACTGAGGTGAGGGCTCCAGAGAGTTCCTGGGGGGTGGAAAGGAGAGGACTCTCTGATCAGGGGAAGTTGAGAGAAGGCCTATAGAAAGCGGGGAGGGGACGGAAAGGGAGGGAAGTCTGGGCAGAGCGAAACGCTAGTGCAAAGACGGGGACCAGCATTGACGCTGACAAGGTCTCAGGAGCAACAATGGCACCCATAGGGCTGGGCCAGGGCTGGGGACTCACAGAGGAGTGCACATAACAAACTGAGAAGAAAGAGACTGTGAGGGAGGAAAACCAAAAAAGAATCTTCACTTGGACACCAAATGGAAGAAGAATCTCAGGAAGGAGGAAGAGAGAATTGAGTGCCCGGAGATCAAGTAAATTAAGGACTAAGAAAGATCATTGTATCCGCAGCTCGGAAGTCACTGGGTGAGGCCAGCTTCCCTGGAGAGGTGGTGAAGGAATTTATTGCAATGAAAGAGGTAGTGGAGATTAGAGTAAACAATTCTTTTAAGGGATTTTCCTATAAAGAGGAGGAAAGAGATAAGACAGAATATGGAGATGAGAGTGATAAGACAAGGAAAGGATGCTGTGTGTTGGGGGAAGAGGGGGAGATGGGAGAAATAGCAGCACGTTTGAGTCATGCTGATGGGAAAGATCCAGCAAAACGAAGAAAATTGCTGATGTTGGGCAAGAACACAGCTGCAGCCACAGTCTGGAGCAGAAGGAGGGACAGGGTCCGGGCTCCAGCATGGGCTGGCCTGAGCTGGGAGCATGGACAGTCCATCTGTATGTTTCTCAAGCCCGACGGCACAACAGAACCACAGGGTGACTTTGAAAAACGTCACCGCTCAGCCACTGTTCAGGTCATTTAAATTAGTGTGTTGACGTAATGAAATTTGGCATCTTTGTCATGTTTCTAGTTCTACTTTAGAATCAATTTGTGTTTTATTTTAGTATCCCATAACCAGTGAGAGAGACTGCCCAGCAAAGATTCTCAGTTGGCAGGTTTATTAGAGAGGGAAACTCAGTGAATACCAACTTCCTAAGTGATCATTTCATGAGTTGATTTTTGTGGTTATTGTTAATTGTGGTATTTACTTTAAAATATTTTATTATGAGGAATAAGGTAATAAACCAGGAGAAGATTATAAAATCTGGAAGGCAATGTACTACATTAACATTAGTTTTTGCTGGGTAGCTTTACTGGTCATATTCACTCTCCAGGTAAAAATATGGTTATTTATTTATTTTGAGAGGAGTGGGAAGGGCAGAAGGAGTGACAGAGAGAATCCTAAGCAGGCTCCGCACTGTCAGTACAGAACCCACAAACCATGAGATCATGACCTGAGCCAAAATCAAGAGTTGGATCAACTGAGCCACCCAGGTGGCCCCACTTTCCACTTTTGACAGCTTTTTCCATGAGCATACATAACTTTCACTACCAGAATAAAACCCAAACAAACCTATTTTTATTAAAATGAAAGAAGAATGTATGGAAAACAGTATGGCAGTTCCTAATGAAAAATAGAATTCCTATATGATCCAGCAATTCCACTTCTGGGTACACACCCAAAAGATTGGGAAAAGAGTCTCAAAGAGATATTTGTAAACCCATGTTCAGAGTAGCATTATTATTCACAATGGTCAAAAGACGGAAGCAAACCAAGTGTCCGTCAATGGATGAATGGATAAGTAAAATGTGGTCTACGCCTACAATGGAATATTATTCAGCTTTAAAAAGGAAGGAAATTCTGACTCATATTACAACATGGATGAGCCTTGAAGACATTATGCTAAGTGCAATCGGCCAGTCACAACCTGACAAATATTATATGATTCCAATCGTGACATACCTGCAGCCGTCAAAGTCATAGAAGCAAAGTAGAGGGGTGGTCTCCAGGGTTTGCGATGAAGGGGGTAAATGCAGAACGGTTGTTTAATGGGTCTAAACTTTCAGTCTCACCAGGAAGAAAAAGTTCTGGAGGTTGGTTGCACAAGAATGTGAATATAATTAATACACCCAAATTGTACACTTGAAAATGGTTTAGATGGTAAATTTTATGTTGTCTGTATTCTATCACAGTTACAAATCTAAAAAAAGAAGGAAGAAGACGGAGAGTGTTAGCTGTGTTTCTGGGCAGAACTGGGAAGGTCGAGTTGTCATTGGGACAAGGGGGTTCTACAGACATCCTCTGAAGGCCCTTTCTAGTTTTGTTGATCTGTAAAATGTTAGAATCCTTTCTTCATTCTTGAAAAGAATTCAGTTAATTAAAAGATTTCTTTATAACGTGATTTGTCACCTATATTTCAAGTTTAGACCAAGAGCACTTCAAAAGCTCCATCTGAATACAAGTTTTAAGTTTGGCAAGTTCAGTCAGAAGTAAAGAGATGGATTTTTTGGACTCATTTTCAATGTAATCTATTTTTCCAGTCTCTAGTGTATGGTGTGATTCATTTCAAAGAGCCCTATTTCAGGCAATGTGGCTTTAAGTAGGACTTACATAAAATCAAGCCACTGCATCTAATTAATCATTCAGGAACCCAAACTTTGTAATTATGTGGCCAACCATTTCCAGTCATGAGTCAGTTGTGAATCTAAATAGAATGGTTCGCCCACAGCAATTACCTAAGTTCCTCTTATTGGAAGGTTGTAATTACTTTGACAGCCCTCATCACTGGCTCTCTTTCAACTTTCAGTGGATACTTCTCTTTGAGATGTGCAGCCGGATCTCTGGCCTCTGCGGTCTGCTTGCTAATTCCGTCATGGGCAGTGTGTGTCACCTTAGGACTGGAATCGTGACCTTCTCATCAAGACATGAGGATAAGGCTTCCCTGGCCCCGCATCATGGTACTTGGAGTATAGACATTACTCAGCCCCTGCTCTTTAAGAAGTCCATGCTTAAGAAGCCGTGTCTCCAGGGTGGGATATATCGGACTTGCATACTATTCAGCCATGAGAAGCACAGGTGTTGTGAATTACAAGTTTATGTTTGTTTTGTTTCATTTTTTTTCCTTAGGTACTGGAACTTCAAGAGTAAATCAGATTCCTAGTAAAAAGTCAAATACTGCAGAGGAGTCTAAATTTTTTTTAACCTTTTTTTTTTTTTTTTTTGAGAGACATAGAGGCAGAGCGTGAGCAGGGGAAAGGCAGAGAGAGAGGGCGATACAGAATCCGAAGCAGGCTCCAGGCTCTGAGATGTCAGCACAGAGCGCGACGCAGGGCTCGAACTCACAGACCCTGAGATCATGACCTGAGCCGAGGTTGGCCGCTTAACCAGCTGAGCCACCCAGACGCCCCCAGAGGAGTCTAAAGTCAAACCAAAGATGCCCCCCAACCCTCCTCCTAACTCTACCCCTGATGTAATAATTAACAATTAGATGCATTTTCT
This sequence comes from Paguma larvata, assembly GCA_030068075.1. NCBI lineage: Eukaryota > Metazoa > Chordata > Mammalia > Carnivora > Viverridae > Paguma > Paguma larvata. The sequence continues at coordinate 7,837,174 of CM057826.1, forward strand.
CCCATACTCTTTTTTTTTTGCTTATGCAAACATATGTGTTTGTATATTCTTTTTATTTTTATTCTTTTTATAATACTTTTATGTTTTACCCACATCATACTAAATATGATATTCATTAATTTACTCTTTTCACTTGACCACATCAGAGGTATTTCCTGTGGACTGAATTGTGTCTCCCTAAAAAGTCACATGTTGAAACTTGTTGGGATGTGCACTGGGTGTTGTATATAAGCTAATTTGACAATAAATTATATTAAAAAGATAAAATTAAATAAAATTAAGTAAAATTAAAAAAAAAACCTCAAAAAACAAATAATCCAGTGAAGAAATAGGCAGACGACATGAACAGACACTTTTCCAAAGAAGACATCCAGATGGCCAACAGACACATGAAAAGATGCTCAACATCACTCATCATCAGGGAAATACAAATCAAAACCACAATGAGATACCACCTCACACATGTCAGAATGGCTAAAATTATCAACACAGGAAACAAGTGTTGGTGAGGATGCTGAGAAAGAGGAACTCTCTTACATTGCTGGTGGGAATGCAAACGGTCCAGCCACCATGGAAAACAGAATGGAGGTTCCTCAAAAAGTTAAAAATAGAGCTACCCTAAGACCCAGTAATTGCACTACTAGGTATTTACCCAAGGATACAAAAATACTCATTCGAAGGGACACATGCTGAGAACAAACTGAGGGTTGCTGGACGGGAGGTAGGTGGGTGGATGGGTTAAATGGGTGATGGATATTAAGGAGGGCACTTGTTGCGATGAGCACTGGGTATTATGTGTAAGTGATAAATCACTGAATTCTACTCCTGAAACCAATATTACAGTATATGTTAAATAACTAGACTCTAATAAAAATTTGAAAAAAAAAAAAAAGAAAGAAAAAAGAACCCCTAACCCCCAGTGTGATGGTATTTGGAGATGACACCTTTGGGAGGTAATTATGTTTCCATGAGGTCATGAAGGTAGAGCCGTCATGATGGGGTTAGTGCCCTTATGAGGAAATGAAGGGATCACAGATTTCTCTTTCCACGTGTGAGGACGGAATGAGAAGGCTGTCATCTTTGAACCAGGAAAAGTATCTTCGCTAAGAACCTGATCTTGACCTCAGACCTGTCAAGGCCTGGAGGCTGGCCTTAGACCTCCAGCCTCCAGAATGATGAGAAACTAATGTTTGTTGCCTTAAGCCACTTGGTCTTTGGCGTTGCGTCACAGCAGCCTGAGCAGACTAAGACAGTATCTTTGAAAATCACGGATGTCATTGACCTCATTCTTAGCACAGTAGCCCATGGATGGACGCTCCACAGTGGACTCAGTCATGCAGGTTTGGAGGGATATGTCAGCCATTTACTATTTCAGACAAAGTTGCCACAGTCACCTCTTTGCCTACAGTGCTGTACACTCACCCTTTTCTAACAGGTAATGTCCAGAAGTGGTAATGCTGACTCAAAAATATGTGTGTTTTTTACTTTAAAAAACACTTGTATGTTCATTTTTAATCTTTTTTTCCTTTTGGCAAATATTGCAGACTTGAAACGGGTAAATAAAGAAAAACTGAAGGTCCTTGTGGGAATAGTATCTCTCTTGGCTCAAGCCAGTTGCTAAATATTTCCAAACATCATAGTTGAGTTTTAGAAAATACAAGGGTGTGTAAGAAATGATTATCCCTCACACATCTCAAAATTTCCTTAGCCAATTGTAATTTAACTAATTGTAATTTAACTCCTGGGCTACAAGAACTCTTACTGGGAGTTTAGAGAAATGAAGAAAAGTGATGGATTGGTATGTCCTCATCATGATGGAAAGACGGTAATATTAACAGGCTGGGCTGACCTTTATCTGGGATGCACCACTCCGGTGGTATTTATGGCTGGTGTTTCTTCTGATTGATTGCTGCCTGTGCTAATCTGGTTGTCACATATTTTTAATATGACTCCTGAAAAGAATACTCTCTATTTATTTTAACTGAGCGCAATGTTTTCATGTAAAGCTCACACCTCAGATGGGAAGTATTGTCACATTTTACAGATGGATAAATCGAGGCTCAGAGATTGAGTCACTTGCCCAAGCAGGCCAGACTGGTTGACTACATGCATTGGAGCAGCTGGCAAAGACTCCAGGGAGCAAAGTGACTTGGCAAACATGTTTAGATTCTAACAGTAAGCCAGGCCGAGAGACAGGGCATCCCGGGCATGGTCTGGACAAAGCCTCCGTGCTGGCAAGGAGAAAGGGCCGTTTGGGTAGTCCTCTTTCAGGTGAAGACAAGCGTGGGGTCTTTGACCCAAACCTGCTTCCCTAAAGTCGTTCCTCACCGCTGTGCTTCATGTCTTCTCTTCGGCCCAGCAGAACTGTGAAATTCTGCATAGATGCTTTTATACTGTAATGTTATCGGTCACACCGGCCCTCTTTCCATATCTTTGTCTTCCTACATCTAGTCACCTTTCAAAGCATATTCGAAATTCGGTATCCGTCACAGAGCTCACTACTATCCTCAGAGCCAGAAATAAGATCTCCCTCTCGGAGCCCTTTTAGTCTGATGTTTGTCCCTCCCTTAAAGCAATGACTATTTTTTATCTTAAATTAGAGTGATCTGTGTGCATGTTTCATGGCACTTATTCTGTGCAAGCCCCATCTTGTTTATCCTTGTATCGTGCATACACGTAGCCCCTAGCACACATTAGTGGTCATAGTGCTGACCAATATGAATATTTCAGAATAAAGAAAAGTAAATTTTGAAAGGAATCTTGGACATGAAGTGAACAGATCTGGCCAAAAATCTTTGGGTTTATGCAGTAGTTACTCGGAGTCACTGTTGACTTTTAAACAAGGTTAATAAATACAAGTGTTAGCATAATTATCCGATAGTGGTGCATGGGGTGAATCCAAAAAGAAAATTCTATTGCCTAGAAGAAGCAGAGTAACAAGACCGAAGAAGAATCACTGTGTTGGAAACTATTTAGAATACATATGGTTCAGAGACAGTAATGAGGAGGATTGGGCAGAGGCTCAGAAGTGGGCTGGAAAGAGAAGAGACAATGATGAGTTGAAGTCATAATGTAGGAAACTGTCATAGAGAAATCGGGACTGGAGAAAAAAAAAGGAGAGGGAGAAATGAATTTCCCAATTTCCATGCTTTTCACAATCCTTAGCATTGTGCAGAGACATATGAAATTACAGATAAATCTGACACATTTCTGGGGAGTTCATTTTGATCAAAGTTTGGGAAAAAAACATTGTTATTCTATTACAGTCACAAATATCTTAGGAGCACGAAATGTTAACATAAAATACTAGACGACATAAAATTTTATTTTAGACTGGGGACTTTTTGTGTTCCAAACTCAGACTACCAGGGGTTATAAATTCACTCCGCTTCTGCTATCAGGATATAATGGGAGCAGCATTCAGGAAGTGCTATTCTGACCTTGGAGACACCCAGCTGGAGATGTCTGCTACCCAGGGGAAAATCGGGGAGGAAGGAAGAGGCTGTAGAAGGACCTTTTCCCAAGATGGGTGTGATACTGGGATTTATAAGAAAGGTGTATCTGGTCAAGTCCCCTTCCTGGAAAGAGCTCCTATAAAGTTTGGAATTTCCTTTGTGATGACTGCGGTAAAGGGTGTTTTGTTATGTTAATGAGGTGACTTTGCGGAGGCTGGCAGGAAACCTAACAATGGGGGCCAGTTACCAGGGGATCCAAAGGTGTGATTAGAAGTTGAAGCTTGCAGTCCCCCACCCCAGACCAGAGAGGGAAGAGGGCCTGGAGACCGAGCTCAGTCACCAGTGGCTGATGATTTAATCAATCACATCTGTGTAATGAAGCCTCCATGAAAACCCAGAAGGGAGAGTTGGGAGAGTTTCGGGGTTTGTGAACATGTAGAGATTCAGGGAGCCTGGCGCACCTGGAGAGAGTGTGGGAATTCTCTGCCCTTCCCCATATCCAGTCTTGTGCTATGGATCTTTTCTACTTTTGGCTTTTCTTGAGTTAATATTCTTTCATAATAAACCAATAATCTAGTAAGTAAACTGGTTTCCTGAGTTGGTGAGCCTCTCTAGCAAATTACTTGAACCCAAGAAGAGGTCGTGGAAACCTCCAAACTACAGACAGACTTGTGATTGATGTGTGAAGTGGGGGAGTGGGGCAAACTTGTAGCTCTGAATCCATAAGCTGTGAGATCTGATGCTACCTTTAGGTAGATAATGCCAGGATGGAGTTAACTGCTTGGTGGTATTGGAAAAACCACACCTTGAAGTGGGTCAGATAAGAACCTCACAGGTTACACCTGTGTTGGCTGCAGCTTCTTAGCAGGACCCAGAGCACCATCCTTTTATTGAGTTTCCCCAAGTCTTGCATTAAGAATGAGAAGGCTCTTTGGATTCTGTGTTTCCCTCTCTCTTTGCTCCTCCCCTGCTCAGCTCTGTCTTTCTCTCTCTCAAAAATAAATAAGCATTAAAAAAAAAAAAGAAGAAGAATGAGCAGGCTCAGGTCCTTCTAGAATTCCTCATGTTTACTCCTCATGCATTGGTCATTCAACAAATATTTATTTAATCTCCAACATGCCAGGCACAGTCTGAATAGCCTCATTAGCTTGGTTCTTTCCCAGAATCCTTATCTATACTGCTCCTAAGAGAGATACCTAAAAGTGAACCCAGTCCTCAAGTATAGTTTGGACAATTCATACTGGGAAAGAACGCTTGCCTTCCTTGTTCAGGACATATGACTTCTGTCTAGACAGGCGAATGCTGTGTTGCCTCATGGGATGCTGCCTCTTACTGTGATTTCACTGTTGACTTGAAAGCCTGGATTTTTTTCCCCTACTTACTCCTGTGGACTCATGTCTTCTTGTCCTGTATTTGAACAATTGCTCTTTTGCAGAGCTGGGACTTGGATTTATCTATGACAGCTCATTCCTTTTTAGGCCCAGTCTGTGGTCTTATCCTGATGTGGTGCCTTTGGATCCTGACTTGGATATGATTATGTTTGTCCACCCCCCCATGGGTTGATGAGCAGGCTTTGGACTTCTGCATCCCTGGGCAGGCCTAGTGAAAGGTGGCCAATGAGCTGAACAGGAAGCACGGTAGAGTTTCTCTCTCTCTCCTAAATTTTAAATTTCTAAAGGAAACTTTGTTCTTTGGTGAATGAACTCAGAGCACATTTAGTACAAGCAGATTCTGTGCATTCTACCAGTGACAATGGGAATGGTTAGAAGTCTTGCTGGCAAGACATGTGAAGCGAGTGCCCTGAATTTTTGTGACAACAATGACTTTTAGAGGGCTGTAGACCAAACACTGATGAAATGTGCTCTTTTACAGATGACTGACTCTAACCATATTTGCGTGTTTTCAAATTTGATGAAAGTTGAAATTAATTTTTTATCTTAATTAAAAATTCTTATCTATTACCAAAAAATAAAAAGTTCTCTTAGGTTCAGGGAAAGCAAAAGAAAGATCTCTGATGTGGTCATTTATAGGTCTACTTTGTCTCTGATGCTGGGCCTTCAGCAGGATATTAATAAACAGCAGCTGACAAATATTCAGACAATTCTGCCCTATTATGTGGGAGACTGGCCTAGCAGAAAAGGCACCAGAAGAGTAATATCAGGCAGCCACGTGATCCTGGACAAGTCTCCCTGGGCCTCAGTTTCTCCAATGGCTCCCTTGTCTGTTTCATAAGGGTTTGGTGAAAATATGATAACATATTGGGTAAGAAAAGCACTTTACAGACTGCAATCTGTTAGTCAAATGTTACACCTTATTATTTAGAAGCTCTTGGAATACTTACCTTATTCAGAGACCCCACACCCTCAAACGTGATTGACTCTTAAGCTTACAAAAGAACATTTCAAATGCATCACGTATTCAGCTTAGGTAATACAAAAGAAGAAAATTCAAATTGAAGACAAGGAAGACATTGGTAATTAGAAAGAAAAAATTATAAGAACAAGCAATCTGAAGCTCTTGGATTAATCAATTAATCTGGAAGTTGGTAGGTCTCTCTCTGATGATACTTCATTGAAACAAAGAGGAAGAGTATTGGTGGTTGGGACCATGGCCAAGCTTTGGGTTCTCTTCTTGGCGCTCAAACATACTCTGCTGTTTTCCCTTCCCTTTGAACGTGGTAGGTTTTTCCTCCCCAAAACTCATTAATTTGCCTTGCCCACCCACTCCTCCCTGAAACACCTATACTAACCTTTAACAATATACATTCTTGACAAGAAAAGGACTAGGATGAAAGGGACTAAAGCATAGGGTCAAGGAAACAAAGAACTAAAGCCAATCCGTAAACATGTTCGGAGCCATGTAAGTGGTTTGTCTGTAGGCCTTTCACCTGTTTTTTTGTTCAGAGTCTGTGTTTGTTCACCAGGCATGAAGTGATTGAGGATCTTTCCTTGTGCCTTATTCTCTTTAACTGGAGAGGGAGAGACCCAGAGAGCCCACGAGGACAGCACAAGAAAAGCATATATTCAATATAAACTGTGAAAGCTATAATTTAAGTGTATTTCTCCCCTTTCCTTAACTTCGAGGAGGATGGAAGAAAAGTGGGACAGATTGAACAATAAATATACTCACAAAGCAAATGCCTACATCACAACACATATCATATTTTGACAAGTTTTGTAGGCCTTGAGCTATGAGATGCTCTAAGGTCTTGTTTTTCATTCTGTTGACTTTAATTAGGCTCACAAGTTGGACAATTTACTGCTAATATCAATGTTATTTTTTAAAGCCAATATTCTTAACAGTTAAGTTTCCCAAACTCAGCTCAACTTCACCAATTTTAAGAGAAGATACAAGCATATATTTTTGTGACAGTTTCTAGCACCAAGTCAACAGTATGGCCATAATAAGATATAGTAGAGCAATAACATATAAAAGGTTCTTTAGAAAATGGCTCTTTCAGAAATTCATAAAACATTTGAAAATGAGCCAAAAGGTTTCAGACTGTGGAGAAAGTGGAAGATTGCTCAAAAGGATGCATTTCAGCATAAATTGGTAGATTTAAATGAGGGGACCAGAAATTCTTGATCATCTGTCTTATTTGTCTGCTAGCTATTTTAATGAATGTTCTCAGTATTTATTTGGATTTCTGACTTCCTTTCCAATCTGCATGCTAAAGATCATGCTTTTAAAGCAAAAGCCCATGTACAAAGGGTGCAGTGATAAAATGTGGGAACAAGTTACCCTAGTCTTCATCCCCTCTCTCTATTTCCCCAGAGCTCTTAAGTCTTAGAGATTGGAAGTGCCTCTCCAGGGGTGCCTCTGGGCCTTGCAGAATTTGTGGACATGTTTGAATGGGCTCTTCTTGGTTGAGGAGATACCTGGTCTTGGAGGTAGCTACTTGGGATCCCAAAAATACGCAACCAGAGTAGGCATGATAGAATATGGCTGGGTCTGGGAAGACATCAGTAAGATGGTTGAAATACCCCTGCCAAAATGTCTCACCCATCTGATTTTGCCCAAGGAATTTAGAGCTTCAGAATTTTTGTTCTAGTTCAGTACTTGACTGGACTCCTTGCTTGGGGAGAATACTAGGAGCAGCAATCAGCCATTGACTTGCTTTTGATTTCTCTGTTTTTGAAATCCTCTAGCTTTTTTTTTTTTCCCCTTGAATTCTCCTTCTTTGTTTTTTTGTTTGTTTTTGCTTTAATATTTTTCTGGGAGCTATTTCTGTTACTAATATTTACATTCGGAGGCTTCTTAGATACATGGATTAATACATGATCACTTAACACCCATCATGTTTTCCCAGTTGGGGCCATTGAATATGTTCACCACCCATGAAACATTTCAAGACTAGTATACCCTGTCGCTATCTGTCACCTCATGCTGATCCAGGATGGTGTGTAATTTCTATTTAAAAGGGCATCGGTAGGGGATAGAAATAACATCATTAGGAGGGAAATCCGGAGCACAAAATTTCTTCAGATAATACAAAAAAAGAATTCAGCTTCACCATGTTTTACATTCACATAACGTGATAGTAGGACTGACCTAGGCAAGTGAGAAGAAAATTTTATAGGCATCTCCTATAGTGGAAATAATCTAGTTATTAGCAAAGGTTCCTGAAAGTAGGGAGTCTACTTACGTGTGTTTGTAGATGTCTCCTGGAATCAGTTGCAGAGAAGGTGAGCTTCCTTTTCCTCTCCCACATTTCTTGTCCTGTTGTTAAGACACCACTTTCTAGGGGTACCAGTTGAGACCTACTGGTTTCTCTTACTCTGAACAGGTGCCTCTCTGCCCACTTCTGGAAAGAAAGAGATACACAAAAATGTTTGTAATTTGCTTCTTTTGAATCTCAGAAGATAGAAAGGTCTGTGCTCTTCTGAGGATGAGGGAAGGAATGACCAGTCTCAGAAACAACAGAACTCTTAGGACATGCCAAGTCCTGGGACTGATCATATTTTGCCAACTCCGAGATCTTGGTTGGGGCAGTTGGTTAGAGAAAGAGAATTTCTGCACAGCTGTTTGATTTTTCCTCAGTAAATGAGATCCGTAGGTAATTACTTCTACCAATAAACAAGGATACAACTAGGTTTTGGCTAAAGTAGCCAACTGTCAACATGATGAGCTTGGAGACCTTCTCCTGATTCTGTCTCCTCCTGTCTGACTCACCACAGGCTTTACAATTATCCCGGGTCCCTCCCTCTTGGGATAGGCAGTGATTTCCAACCCTTGGCTTGACATTTGAGTCGTGAGGAAAGAATTAAAAAAAAATACTGATGTATCTGGGTCCCATCCTGAAACTATTAAGTCAGAATATCTATGGTTGGGCATAGGCATTTGATAATTTTTGAAGTGCTTCAAGTGATTCTCATGTGCAGACATGGCTGAGAACTCTGTTAATCTCTTTTGTTAAATGGAAATATTTTCTGGCAAAGGAAACATATGATGTCACTGTAAACCAACAAAATCATTGACACCTTTGCTGGAAGCATCTGTCAGGAGATGAGCCTTGGGCTCCTTAGGACAGGTGGTTGAGGTTGAAGAGAATTGAACAAGAGGTGAGCAGGGGAAATGCCCATGGCTCTGGAATGTCAGGGGTCCTAGAAGACAACGGCGAAAGTCAAGGCTAACAACAAGGAAGATTAGAAAAGAGAGGGAGAAAAGGTCCATGGAAACACAATTCGTTGTTTCCACAGTTATGCCAAAGCCGACTACTTACTGGAATAGGAAGTGGGGTTGGGGGATGTGGAGAGGGAGGTTAATTTAGTACTTCCTGGTTTGGAGGTCAGATGATGTAATTCATCGTGGAGGCTGACAACGACATAGGCAAATAGTTATCCTCAGCATTTGTTCAGCCGTGGGCATACCACCCGGGGGAAAACACCCAGCATCTTCTTTATTTTCAAGGGAATGAACAGCCATCATTAGGGCAGTATAGTCCAGTAGCAAAAAAGAAATTTCTTTTTTTTACCTGAAATATGGGCCTGATAAAATTCTCTTTCGGAGTATAGTTCTCAATTTTACAGTTCTGAGTAGCTAAATCAACCATTCCTGGAGTAATTCGAGGCAGATTGGCAATTTATTTCACAAAATATAACAGGGCTCCATTGTAACGCTAGGTTGAAATGAGGGGCTCTGTGGATCCTAGCTGGAAAATCATGACGAGTAATCAAAAGCAGCGCCAAGCAAAAAGCTAAAATCTAAAGAGTCCTGCTCTCCTGATGAGAAATTTTAGAAAATCAGGGCTATTTCAATAATGTGGTTGTTTGTAGATAAATTTTCTTTCCATTAATATCAACTCAATTAGTTCTTAGTTTTATTCTTTTATTTTCTTCAAAATATAGGCTAGACCATTGAAAGTAGGAATTTAAGGATGCATGGTTTGTGTATTTATTTATTTTTTAAATTACCATCTCTGAAATCGGGATGTGTCCCTAAAATAAATAATGTCCTGTATTAGGAGAAATAGGGTTGCTCCCCGGTCTTACTAATATTCTCTTTCCTCCATGTTCAAGACCCACTATTTCCAAAAACTGTGACATATCCTTTTAATCGACTCATCTTTGGTGGAGCATTCCTTGGACTCATTAACGCTGGACCTGACTCCTCAGAGATTAACAGCTGCTCTGGGGTCTGGCCCTTTGTCTTGATATGCCTCCCATTAGCTGGTCTTCATACTAAGTGTCGTTGGGGAGGAGTCCTGGGCTAATGTCCCCAAGTCGTGGGAGGGAGAGAGCTAGATGACTCTCCTAGAAGTCTCGAGGAGTGCAGTTGACCTCCAGAAATGCTTTTCTATATTTCAGTTTAAAAGCTTAGGATTCTATTAATGTTGAACACACAGGATCTAAGAGCTTGTCTGGGAAACCTCTCCCTATAGCCATAGCTTCTGCTTGGTTTCCACAGTGGGAAACTTTCTCTTACTGAGGTAGTCTGTCCATCGTTTTATAGTTAGATTTCCCCCCCAAACATGCACATGATACTCAGCATAAGAGGGGCCCCTGGTTTCCCAAGGTCTTTAGCCTCCTAAGGACCATCCCTGCTTGTCATCACCAAATACCCAGAATCTAAGACTTTATCTAGGACAGAGTCCTGTCCCTTCCGCAAATCCCTCTGAGGAGCCCCACGAGTGTACACATTCTTTTCATTTCGCTTCTCCCTTCCTGCTCCATGTGCCTGCTTCTGAGCAATTCCACCATTTTCCATGCCCCTCCTCGGGGCTCCTGTCCCTGCTTTGCAACTCTCTTGGATTCATTCCACCTCACATTTGGACATGGACCTTCCTTAATCCCCAAGACATGGTGCCATCAGGATCGCTGTGTTTAAAAACCTTTACTGAGGATTTGAGAATGACATAAGGGAATTAGCATGCTGGAAGGACACTTTAAAATTGGATGCCCATGGCTCTCTACTCCTGCAGTTCCTCAGGCCCCTGCTGACTGGTCCTTCGTTAGTCCCCACGTGCTGCCATTTTGCTGAGCCCAGCTCTCTCGCTTAAAGTGGACTTCATCGTCTTCTCTTCTTCCTGAGTCCCAGAGGCCACAGGTACCCTTCCCCCCACCCATTTCCCATTATAAGAATCTCTTGATGATGTCTACAATGAAGGTAGCTTTTCTCATTAATAAGCAGAAAAGTTAACATCTCTGTTTGAAGCATTGCATTTGGAATACATCCCAAGGTTGAAGGCTAGCACGAGGATGACAAGTAGGTATTTGCCTTAAAATTATTTATAGAAATTACATTGGGAACTCTTCCTAGGGACAAAGTCTATCTTTACCTTTAGAAACATAAGAAGCACATTTCTGGTGTTTTAACCAGATACCAATTTATTCCCAGTTTAGGCTGTCAAATGTTCAGAAACACTGGGGTCTGGTCACAGGGCTTGCCGAAATACAGAGGCTCGTGCATTTTAATATTATGCTAATAATACCGATATAATATGTTAATATTAATCATTTATAATATGATTATAACTATATTAATATATTATGTTACTGTATTATCACATTGAATTAATGTAATTATATTTAATATTACATTAAAATTACAGGAAACTCTAATTTTGACTTGGAATCTTCTTCCCATTATTCCCCACTTCTGCTTCTAGTTTTGCCCAATGAAATTTAGATTAGAACAAGTCTAATCCCTTTTCCATATTAAAATATGAAGAATCCACTCTTGTCTCTCCCAGTTTGCTCTTGAAGAAATTTAACCTCAGTGGGGATGAAGGAGGGCACTTGTGATGAGCACCGGCTGTTGTGTGGAAGTGTTGAATCACTGTGTTGTACACCTGAAACTAATATTACACTGTATGTTTTTTTTTTAATTTTTTTAACGTTTATTCATTTTTGAGAAACATAGAGACAGAGCGTGAGCAGGGGAAGGGCAGAGAGAGAGGGAGACACGGAATCCGAAGCAGGCTCCAGGCTCTGAGCCGTCAACACAGAGCCCGACGCGGGGCTCGAACTCACAGACCGTAAGATCATGACCTGAGCTGAAGTCGGCCGCTTAACCAACTGAGCCACCCAGGCGCCCCTTGTTTAATTTTTTAAAGCTTGGGACTTTTTGGTTATTTTTGTTAGTGATTTTTAGCCAAATTTCACTGAGATCAGAGACAATATATTTTATAATTTTGATGGTTGAATTTTGTTGAGATTTTTTTTAAGTTTATTTATTTGAGACAGAGAGAGAGAGAGAGAGAGAACACAAGCAGGGTAGGGGAAGACAGATAGGGGGACAAAGGATCTGCTGTGGTGACAGCAGAGGGCCTGATGTAGGGCTCAAACTCAAGAACTGTGCGATCATGACCTGAACTGAAGTTAGACCCTTAACCGATTGAGCCACCCAGACGCCCCTGTTGAAATGCTCTTTATAGCAGAGCATACGAACATTTTTGGTAAATATTTCTCATGCATTTACCAAAAAGCACATGAGTAGTGTAGTGTAGTGTGTTGTTGTTTATAAGACAATTACTTCATATTTGTTAATCTTTTATTTCTATCTTTGTCTCCCTTCCCCACCCCCTCCATGTGTGCTAACAGTTACTGAGAGAAGTTAAAATCCCTCACTATGCTTACACATATGTCTATTTTTCCTTTCAGTTCTGTCAATTTTTGCTTTATGTGCTTTGAAGTTATGTTATCAGGTACATACTATTTGTTTTATCTTCCTCAAAGCGTGACCTTTTCTTCCTTATCAAATGTTTTTCTTTATCTCTAGTAATGCTTCTTACCATAAAAACTCTTTGATATTAACATACTTACACCAGCTTTTGGGGGTTCAGTATAATCTATTTCTTCCATCCTTTTCTGTCAATTATTGTGTGTTCCTATATTTCAAATGAATTTCTTGTAAGCAGTATATAGCAAGGTGTTTTTTTTTAAGTTTATTTATTTTTGAGAGAGAGAGCACAAGCAGGGGAAGAGGAGAGAGAGAGAGAGAGAGAGAGAGAGAGAGTCAAGAATCTGAAGCAGGCTCCAGGCGCTGAGCTGTCAGCACAGAGCCCGACGCCAGGCTCGAACTCAAGAACCGTGAGATCATGACCTGAGCCGAAGTCAGAGGCCTAACTGCCTGAGCCACCCAGGCACCCCAAGGTTTTGTTTTCTTAGTACGGTCTTGTAATATTTTTCTTTTCATGAAAGCATTTGATCATTTTACATTTAATGCAATTACTGACATATTTCAATTTATAGCTATCAGTTTCTATTTGTTTTCTATTTGTCCCAGCTCTTTATGTTTCTTTTTCTGTTTTTTCTTCATTATTTTGGAAATTTCATGTATGTTTTTGTTATCCCATTACATCCTCTGTGAATTTTCTAGTTACATACACTTTACTATTACTTTAATGCCTATTTTGGAGATTACAAGGTACAACCTTTAGTTATTAAAGTCTAAAGTAACTTAGTAGTGTTAAGTTATTACATGAGTACTTTTTTAGTCTACTTTCTGGACCATGAAAGCATATCAGAAAACTTCCTTTCTAAGAAAAATTTTTTTACATTTACTTATTTTGAGAGACAGAGAGAGACAGAGGATGAGCAGGGGAGGGGCAGAGAGAGAGGGCGACACAGAATCTGAAGCAGGCTCTGGGCTCTGAGCTGTCAGCACAGAGCCCTACACGGGACTTGACTCATGAACTGTAAGATCATGACCTGAGCTGAAGTCGGATGCTTAACTGACTGAGCCACCCAGGCACTCCCCAGAAAACTCTGATTTTTAACATTTACAACATATTACATTTTGTATTATTGCCATCATATAGTTCAAGTTCACTTATATTTTAAACTTTGTAAGCCATTATTAGCATTATTATTTTATACAGTTTGTATTCATTTGGATGTATTCATATTCTATACTGTCTTTTCTTTTTATTTCTTCCTGTGTTGGTGCTTTTGGCCAAGATGATATTTCTTCTACCTGAAAGACATCCTTTTAGTTTAGTACAGATTTTATGTTGAAAAATCTCTATTTTCTCCTTATTTTGAAGGATATATTCACCATGTGTTAAATTCTGTGGTGCAATTACTTCCTTTCATTATTTTAAACAAGTCACTATTTTGGTTTTTTGCTTCAGATACTTCTATTAAAAGGCAGCCATCCATCTTCTTGCTTTTTGGAAGATAATGGTTTTTTTTTTCCTTTCTTTTTCTGGATTCTTTTAAGATTTTCTCATTCTCTTTGATTTTCAACTGTGATGTACTAAAATATAATTTTCTATGTATTTTTATTGCTATGCTTATAGTATCTTTTCAATCTATAATTTTATTTCGTTTATCACTTTCAGAAATTTTTCAGCTTACACTTTGTCAGAAGTCACTTCTGTCCCATTCTGTCTCTCCTTCATTTCTGAGATTCCTGGTATATATGTGACAGGTCTTCTCACTGCGTTTCACAGTTCTCTGTTCTTAGCTTCTTTTTTCTTGTTTCCTCTTTTTCCCTCTATGGGCTTCAGGATGCACATTTTTAAAAGAATATAGTTACTTAATTTGAGAGAAAGAGAGCCTGTGCAAGCGAGGGTGGGACAGAGAGAGAGGAGAGACAGAGAATCCCAAGCAGGGTGTTTGCTGTCAGTGTAGACCCTGATGCGGGGCTTGATCCCATGAACTGTGAGATCATGACCTGAGCTGAAATCCAGAGTTGGACGCCCAACCAACTGAGCCACCCAGGTGCCCCAAGGATGGACATTTTCAATGACATGCCTTCAAAATCACTACTGCCCTTTCTAGCTGTGTCCATTGTCAACTGAAACATCTCTGTTATTGTTTATTTCAGTTATTATATTTTTTGGTTCTAGAATTTCTATTTGATTATTTGAATAGATTTTAGTCCCTGGTGAGATTCTCCATATGGTTATCTGTTTTCTTGAAACCTAACAGTCAGAATTCAGGTCTCTTAACTCCCCTTAACTTGGAGCACCTGTGGGTATGTTTTTATTGTGTTTTCTTCCCTTTTTCCTGCCTCTTGACATATGCCTTCTAATTTTGTATTGGATGCTGGAAATTCACACATATTCATACCCATATGGGAAACTGTTAGAGGCTCTGGATGATGTTACCTTCCTCCGGATAAATTATTTTTTAAATTTTTTCCTCTGATGTGCAATGAGGGCAGGAACGTCTCGCTTCTATCCAACCGGGGACGGAATCAATTACCATCTACTCTTCAGTCTTTGTAAGATCTGGTCTATTTCTAGTTTACTCTTACTCTAGAGTGTAGTCACTCAGGGACCCCAGCTGAAACCCTACAATATTGTCCAAGACCCCTCTATTTGGGCAGGGATTCAAGCCTAAGTTTTGTTACCCTAATACCATGCCAATAGCTGTATTCAACTTCTTATTCTTTTGCAAGCTTTTATTTTTTTCTTTTTTGTCATCTCAATTTCCCCAAATTGTTTGGCCTACACATCTTACACTCAGAGAGTGGCTCAGACTCTTGTGCTCTGTTGCCTTTACTTTCCTTCATTCCAGGATCTTGGTCTCTCAGGTACTGGTTCCTTTGGTAAGCCCGCGTGTCAAATCTTCTTCTTCCTCATATAAAGATGCCAGTCACTGAATTCATGGCCCACCATAAATTCAGGATGACCTCATCCCGAGATTCTTAACTTAATTACATCTGCAAAGACTCTATTTCTAAATAAGGTCAGATTCACAGGTATCTGGGGTTAGGATTTGAACATATCTCTTTGGGGGGGTACTCTTTAATCCACTGTACTCACTTACACCAAAGTGTAGCCAGGAACAGAACATCCATGTCAACAAATGTGCCATCCCATGCTACACTGCAAGAACATGGTACGTGCCTAAGAATCACTTCCTCCCTAGACTGTCTCTAGTAACTTGAACATTTCTGGTAGGAAATGTGCTAGGCAGTATTTCTGGCCAAGCTTAGCCTCACTAAGAGGCTGGCTTCACATCGACTGGAGGAAATTCTTTAGCATTATCCGATGCAAAGTCTGGTGGCTCCTCACTGTGCAGGATGCGGTTCTGCCGCCTGTTGCATAAAGCAGTGATTTCATTAAGAAGTAAATGTACTGGCAAGCCCCAGTCCTGGCTGAAGAGCAAAACTCAACTTCCCACCCTATCTCTTAGAAATACCTACTGTTGTGGGTTGAGTTCTGTTTCTCTAAAATGCAAATGTTGAGGACTTCACTTCCAGTTCCTCACCATTAACTTTATTCGGAGACAGGGTCTTTACAGAAGTGGTCAAGTTAAAGTGAGTCATGAGGGTGGCCCTACTCCAGTATGACTTGTGTCCCTAGAAACAGAAGAAATAGGAGATCCACATGCACATGGGGAGAGTAAACACTACGTGATGAAAGAAGGCGAAGATCACAGCGGTGCTTCTACAAGTCGAGGACCGTGAAAGAGGATTAGAAAATCATCAGAAACTCTGGGAGAGGCGTGGAACAGATTCTTCCTTAGAGGCCTTATAAGAAGCCAACCCTGACGACATCTCGATCTCAGACTTCAGGCCTCCAACACTGTGAACACAAATTTATGGCCTTTAAACCACTCGGTTTGTAATATTTTTGCAGTAGCAGCCTTCAGAAAGTAATCACATGTACCTTTCTCGCTTTCTCACTAGGATTTTTTCATTAGAATCATATGGCAAAATAATAAATGTTCAGAAGTGTGTAGACAGAGATATATTTTCCACTCTGTACATCTTTTAGTCACTCAGGTTTATTTTTCTGATAGACAACAGATTATCACTGTTGACACGAGGCCAGGGATTCGGCAGGTGCTGTTCTCCCAGTGTCATCAGAGCGCGTGATTTTCACATCTCCCCAGCACTGGAAGAAGTAGGAGAATGTCTGCCCAGGCTCATGATGCATTTGTAATTCTGGAGGTTAATGAATTACGCCAGTCTTGAAATGAGGAAATTTTGCACAGCTCATGCCATAGGTTAAATTTCCGAAAACACTGCAAGGGTATCTCTCACTGCCAATGAGAGGTTTGCCAGTAGAGAGGCGAGCAATTAGAACAATCCAAATCTCGCTATGTTATTTATCATAAATTGGGTTTAGGCAAAGCTTGTGGTGGTTTACAGTTGCTTCCAGGAAAAAAAAAAGGCAAAGTAAATTCACTGCCTGTTATCCCTGGAAGTTAAAGACCATAGCTGTGGAGGAGCCAGCATGGACATTCAAAAGACGTAGGCATGGAAGTGGAGACCGATCTGTGATGTGTTAATGTAGCGCTAGAATTAGAACTGTACATGCCTTTATGTGGACATGTTCATATATGGTATGTCCTTTCACATACAACAAAAAGCTGCAAACACCATTTAAGGAGTCATTTATTGGCATCTGGATTTCAGGTCCTGATGTGCCTGTATCACCTTCAGTGATTGTTTATCTCCTTTCTAACATCTGTTTGAACGATGGGACCAAGGACCAACAAAAGTCTCCTGAAATTGAGGATCGGGAAGTCTGGGACCCAGATGAAACTTTTTCTTGCTGACACCACATCCGTAACCCCTCACTATTTCATTTTCCCCGTTGTGTCGTTGGAACGTATAATTGCCTTTGCACTGTATGAGCAAGAGGAGATGATGAGATGGATAATGTGTCCTTCCCCCTGTTTCGTAAACTAATGCTTCATAAATATAACATAAAATAAATATAACAAATGCAATAATATACTATAATAAAGAAAATAAATAATATATAGTAAATAAAATATTCATAAGTGAAATAACATTGCTAATAATAACAAATTAAGTGTGTTTTTTTTTGTACTAGTTATTTGGATTCAAAGGCAGATTTTCTATGCTTAAGCATCCAATGGACCCAAAAGAGCTAAGTGCTTGTTGTCGCCAAGAAAACTGCTTACTGGGAGTATCAGTAAACCATCGCCAGTTCCAAACATGCTTTCCTACCCATTTCTTCTACTCAGGCCTACAGCAGAGAGGGTCTGGAGGGGAACAGAGGCCAGGTGTCTCAAAATCAGATATTTCAGCAGGAGCTTCCTCCCTGCACACCGGGATTTTGAACGGATGCCCTGAACTCTTTCCCCTGGAGAGCATGAAGTCATGACAAAGATATAAAGCAGGGTTATTGGGTTATTCGTTTTGACAGAGGAATACGTAAGTTTCCTTTTCTGAGCAGCTCATTGAAATTTCAAGCTTCTGATTCCATCAATGTGGAAATACCTTATCTCACATGTCAGGTAAGATGTTTGTTTAAGTCTAAACAACTATCTGCTTACATGTACAGTTTTTCTTTCTGGGGGTAATCTATCACGGTTCGTTTGAATTAGTAAAAACAGTTCTACTATTTGGTATTCAGAAGAAACCATTCAATGCCAGTTTCTCCAAATCTTGGTTGAAATTTGTTTCCGGAAGGCCACTATGAGAACTTGGGAGAGAGCATGTTGAACTGTGCTCACGGGGGCTCCAGAGTTTCTACCTTCAAAAGCCTTCAGCAGTCACCAAAACAGTATGTCAAAACTACTGGTGCCTTATAGATTTGATGAGAAACACGCCTATTTATGAGACTAAGCGGGCGGGCTGTGTTCATACAGTCCTACCCTTGGCAACAGGGATACTCTAGGAAGAGATTAGAATCAGAGAGCTCCCTTCCCTGCTTCTCCCGAAAGACTTCAATGAAGCAGGTGCATTTCTCTTTGTGGTGGGTCTATCTAAAGATATACCAGGAAGAATATAGACCTGTCTTTCTGTGTTTCCTCCCATTTCATTTCCATTTAGATAATGACTCATTATTAGCATTTTAGTATAATTTCAGTCATCAGGTGTTCTCATATGTTGTGTCTGGTTCCAGTGCGCCAGTGGCTAACAGTTCTTAATCAGTTTTTACTCACACCTTTTAG
Source organism: Paguma larvata (assembly GCA_030068075.1). Lineage (NCBI taxonomy): Eukaryota > Metazoa > Chordata > Mammalia > Carnivora > Viverridae > Paguma > Paguma larvata. Next base: position 7,855,955 of record CM057826.1, read on the forward strand.
CCAAGAATAGGCTTGACTTTCATCTTGCTTCGTCCTATTTCCATCGTGCCTGCCATTTATCGGGGAAATCATAACCTGTAACCCCTTCCTCTTTCAGAGAACTTTAAAAAATCATTGCGATTTCACTCTCTGCTGTTCACACCGGATACTACTTTAAGACCATTTTGGGGTTGCCAGGTATGTATCCTGACAAAGTGGTCTTATTCAAGAATAAAGTTTTTTGAGGGGCGAAAAGGTATCTGAGTTTGAAAATGTCTTCACTGTTATTTCCTTTAGACTGGTGAGTTCATTGATCCCCAGGGAAGTTCAAATGGATTTGTGGCTAGAACTCAAAGGCTCCATGTGAAAGCATGTCATTAGAACATATGTGAACAGCTTGTGTCCCTATGTTAATTCCTGTGCCTGTTTGTTGAATGTCATCGTGTTGAGTTTGAGACAACCCTTGCACGTGGAAAACGTTTTCCTCTAAGTATCAGGTTACACTGTTATGTCGAAACTTGTTTGTGACCCATAACTAAACAGAAAAAAACCCTTTTTCCATATGGTCAAATATTTTTGGTCTTTTTTAACTCTAAAGTTGATGAAGTTACTATTGGACAAGTTTCCTAAAACAGAAAACACAATAAAACTTAACCTGACAGTCTTTTCATGGTCACCATTTAAAAAATTCTAGAAGTACTTCCAAACCTTTGTCCAAACACATATTTTTTTAATGGAGCTGTCATCGTGGCCTATTTATTTCTTTTGTCACTTAGTATGATTATAAACATTTTCTATATTTTGAGGTGGCCATCCTACTTACATTTTTAAATCAAAGAAGAATATCTCTTTAGGGCTTAATAATATTCCCTTATATATATGTAGTATATATGTATATATATTGTGTATATATGTTGCATTGTGTATTGTGTACATATATACATATACATATATATATATATATATATATATATATATATATCTTTATTCATCTAATCACAGACACTAGGGCTGTTACCATAATTTGGCTATTGTAGATAATGCTGCAACAAACATAGGGGTGCTGATATCCTTTGATTAGTGTTTTTGTAATTTTTGGGTAAATACCCAATAGTGCAATTACTGGATTGTAGGGTAGTTCTATTTTTAACTAACAATGTTTAGAATCGCTGAAACACTACATTGTACACCTGGACACAAATAGAGCACTGTATGTCAACTATACTGGAATTAAAATAAAAAACTTGATAAATAAAAAAATGAAACGCAAAGAGTATCTCATTGTACAGATGAACCATCACGTAACAGAAGGAACATGTCTTTGTGTCTTTCGCTCCACCCAGCTGTCTTTCTTTCCAGTGTTGATAATGCTTCAGAGAACAACACCCCGCACAGAATGCTTTCTCCTATTAATGAAATACATTCTCGGATTGTGCTCTCTGGATTGATGCAAGGGGCCTGGGAATTAATGGTGCTCCTCCTGTGTGCTGCCTGTCATCCCTTTGCAAAATTTTGTGCCTGTTTACAGTATTGTTGTGGTAAACAGAGGTTTACCATGTTGTCTGTCTTTTGTGTGATCGCTCTGTGATGGAATTTGTCCTTTCTGCTCCTGTTTTCTTTAATGTACCTCTTTTTCCTCTATCTTCAGTTTGGAAAACCCCTATTAAATAAACGTCTTCAGTGTGACTGCCTTTTATAGCTCCAATGACAGTGCTGCGCTGAGAGCAGGAAGCCAGCAGGAACAGCGGGGGCGCCGTGCAGCACTCTTGGCAGTATGTGCGCGACGCCATAGCCTCAGACCTGCGAATCTTCGGTAAAATCTCATTCTTCATTAACGTCTTATATGGTTAATTTTATTTTTGAGAGATGTGAGCCCTGGTTACCTCTTGAGGTCAGATGATTTCTGAGTTGGACAAGAGCCCTATCTGGTTCTATGGGCACACATTCAGCCTCAGGAGCCCATGTCAGCCCACAATCAACAACCGTAGGGTTGGCAATGCTGGCGTTGTGGGAGATTCTGTATTTTGGATTTATTATCATTCTTCAAAAAAATTTTTTTAAGTTTATTTTTGAGAGAGAGAACGAGCAAGCATGAGCTGGGGAGGGGCAGAAAGGGAGAGGGAGACACAGAATCTGCAGCAGGCTCCAGGCTCTGAGCTGTCAGCACAGAGTGGCAAGTGGGGCTCGAACCCACGAACTGTGAGATCATAATCTGAGCCGAAGTCGGATGCTCAACCGACTGAGCCACCCAGGCGCCTTTACGTTATTATCATTCTTATGAAATAGTTTCTTTCCTACCCATCCACATTTAAGTTCATCCAGCAGACATTTTGCTCGGTTCTTACTATGCATTAGGTACTGAAGGGATGATAAAGACAAAGGTAGCTAACGCTCGGATTCTTCTTTAGAGCTTAAAGTGCTGTCCCACGTATTAATCTCTTGTATGTGATATGAGTTCTGCTCAAAAATAAATTATGTGACATAATAAAAATGCCTCACGTAACTGACGTCTGGAGTTTGCACAAAATGAAACAGGAGCGAGAGGGGCAGGTGTTAACGTTATCATGAGAGCAGGCTTTTAAATGAACAGAAGACAGTTCTTCAAAACAGCAAAATGGATTAGACTTAATGCTTTATATTAATGAAGGGATTCCGAATGAGTGGTCATGTATTTTTTAATAGAGCAAGAAAAATATTCTATTCAGAAAAATAAAGAAGTAAAGTGACTGACAGCTTTACTTGCCTATTTTTGTCCTTTCCTAAATTTACTTCTTTCTGGAGAAAAGAGTGATAATGACAACCCACAGAGGTGACGGGCCCTTGGGGTCATGGGTTTGCTTTGGGGCTGCAAGGAAAGCTTTTGTTTGGATTTGCTGGCATGGCCTGTGGCAAAGCAAGTCTGTAATTTGAGCTCTCGAAATAGTGTTCAGTTCGAGGTAAGTAAAAAAAAAATAATAATAAGCATCTGTCTCTTCTGAATACATTCTGTTTTTGACAAACTCTTACCAGTTTTGTTGTTCATACGTGCTGAGGTTGTATGGAACTACATAAACGTCCTTGGTATTAACTCTTAAATTGAAGCTCTCAGGAAAAATTAATTCGTGATAAAACGAGGGCTGTGTAATAAGGATGCGTCTTCAGTGGTACCTAGGATTCAAAAAAAATTTTTTGACAATACAAATGAGACAGAACATGCCGTGATAGTGTATCATGTGGCTATTTCTGTGTAGTCATGAGGCTGCTCTATTTCGATTTTGAAACCTGCATGGATGCTGGTGGCCGGCTTCCAGATAGAACCCGGTGGAAGGGGACATCCCGAGGAGGATTCGGAATTGCTTCGCTACCTGGTAGTCCAAGAAAAATCATCCCAAACAGCTCTGGCAATTTACAGAAGACTCTTCAAATTCAGAGAAGTTGAGTCTGTTGAATATAAAAAAGGAGGAACAAAATGGACTCCCTTGTGGAGGGGATAGCTCTCTTACGAGGTGAAGGAATGTGTACACTCTACGTGGACCTTCAGAATTCTTCCTGCTCCAGAACCCCGGCAAGGGGAATAATTGGTTTGTAGCCAGCAAGGAGAGCAGTGGCTACGAGGTTTGCTCGGCTAAGCTGTCCCTCCTGGCACATATACATGCAATTGCTCGTGAGTGGGAAGGGATGGTACCGAGTTCCTCATTAGCACTTGTTTATGAGGGAAAAGCAGCCAACACACACTTACTGAGAGCCAACGATGCACGAGACACCCTGCTGGGGTCACCGTGCGGCCCATGAAGGAGTGTACAGAGGGTCCACTTGTCTTGCCTATAATGGATAATTAAACAGCTTCATTTTGTGTGATACGTTTAATGATGGGGACGAGCAGAGGAGAACAGGAGTAGTGGAGGGGGGGTTTCCCAGCGGGCGTGTTGACACCAGCTTGCAGGGGCACTAAGACACTTACCTCGTTCCCTTCGCTGTGGCTGGGTGGGGCGTGGGTGGACGGGTGTGGGGGCAGGGTCTGGTCTTCACGGCCCCTCACTTCATCTCAATCCATTCATTACTTGGTGCAGTCAAGTACTATCTGGGTGTCGCTGCATGAGTGTTGGCAGGTACTGTTTGGAGGACTGAGGCCGGGAGAAGGTAATGGCTAATCTGAGACTTCAAATTCAAGAAAGAAAATCTAGGCAGACGTTGGAGCCTCTGGAGGAGATCAGAGACCAGCGGTATGTGGTGTCTAGGCAACAGTTAGTCTTTGATCCAGATGGAAAGAAGGGGCGGGGTGCTGGGAGAGGAGGTAGGAGAAGTGCCGACAAGGGATGAAGACCCTTATAAGGCACTTCAACCTTCTCCTGGAGTCTGAGTGGAGTCACGGAAGGACCGTCACCAAGGCTGGTCCATTCCAGGGAGGAGAAGGAGGATAGAAACAGGCATGTGAGCTGAACGAGCATCGTGGAGGGTTTGAAAGCATCCAGAGCAGATGTGATAAAGGCCTCGACTGAGGCAAAACCCTTGTTTGTTACAGCATCTTTTGCAAATTGCATAGCGAACCGGAAGAGCTGACTTTAAAATATGCCGGAGGAGATTGCCAGTATGAATCCAAGACAAGATCTGTAACCGCCAATTAGGGCAATTGAACGTGTTATTGATTCTTTAATTTCAGGCCACACGGGAATCATGACATGAAGTTAGGAGACTTCAGGCTAAATTTAAAGAAATCTTTGCATTTTTTTTTTTTAACAGTGGATTCGTCTTAGCATAGGAGAATGTTTCCCTAGAGCTACAAAGAGATGTCTGACAGAGACACAAGAGGTGGTTAGGACAGTCAGGCTAGAAGGAAAAAGGAGGAAGTGACCTCCCTGGCGTTTCTGTCTTCGGTGCATTTATTCTTTCAGTGTGACGGTTAATCCTGTATCTGAGGATTTGTGCATCGGCCATCAGCCTCCACGCTGGTTTCCTTCCCTCCCTGCTAACCAATGACTGGGATGTGGCCGACGGCATGTTTTGCATTCTCGCTGAGACCCTGGACACCACTGACGTGTGGAGGTGTGTAATGGTGTCGTGTTAGGACTCTTCTGGAATGTTTAGGCTTTAGAATCTAAAGTTTGAGCAACAGTATATCTGACTTCTCACCAGGATGTAGCAAAATTTTAGAGAGTCCTGGTGACTGTCTCTAATCCACAAGCATGAACGTCCCTGGTTTGGTAGCATTTGGAGTTTTGTGACCAGGTCTAGTGCCCAAACCAAAGAGGACTGCCCAGGAAGAGGTGGTGGGCTTTACTTTGATATGAGAAGCTCTGTTCTTACTGAAATGGCGCTTAGAGCGAGCACTGGCGTGTCCTCCTTGGAGGGTCTTTAGGAACCACAGGAACCAATTCCTGCACGCACGGAGACCGCAACAGGTCTGAGCGAAGAGGGTGGGCCTCCTGACTTCTCAGATATTTCCAGCCTTAAATTTGCACCTTTTATGAGCCTTTTATTCAGCCTAACACAGGATCCAACGAAATAAAGTTTTTGAGAATAAGCTTTTGAAATCAGTGTGTTGAGTTATCGCAAGACGTTCTTTGAATAACGAAATGTTTTATTTTTGAGAGCCAGGAAAGAAACACTCACCAGTCTATTACTTCAGATGACGTCACAGTCCCATGACCGTCGTCACGGACAGTAACGAGAAGGCCGTTGTCGTGATGCACTAACGAGGGGCTGCAAACGGAGACCTGTCATTTTCGTTATTCTGCTGGCACATATGGTTCCTCAGTTTCTGGCTTTTGGCGCCGTGGTAAACAATACTTTGGTCGGGGTTTAAAAAGGGGTGCATCTTGGGGCGCCTGGGTGGCTCAGTCGGTTAAGCGTCCGACTTCGGCTCAGGTCATGATCTCGCTGTTTGTGAGTTCAAGCCTCTTATCAGGCTCTGTGCTGACAGCTCAGAGCCTGGAGCCTGCTTCGGATTCTGTGCCTCCCTCTCTCTCTGTCCCTCCCCTGCTCATGCTCTGTCTCTCTGTCTCTCAACAATATATAATGTTAAAAAATTTAAAAAAATATGGGGCACATCTTGGGGGAAGATTAAGTCAAGGTTTAGTGTCTTTGCCTCGACAATGATATGTGTCATCTTCACGGAAGGTTCATGACCGGTGATGGGGTCTAGAATCATCTCTGGAACAAGAGGTAAGTGCTAAATGGAAGCAAATTTTGATGTGAGCTTTTCATAGACAGAGGGAGGGGTGGGGTGGGGACGGAGAATATACAACACAGAGGGAACAGAATGTGCGATGTGAGGCTGTTGATATTTTTTCCTTCAACAAATATGTATTGTGATCTGTTCTATGCCATATACTATCCTCAGCTCTGGACACAGCAGGCAGATTGCATGAACAGGTTCCTCCCTTCCTGGAAGTCTGACTCAAGTGACAGTGCTCCAAGAATATTAATCGGTACGAAGCACTGGATACCAGACAGGTGGGAGGTATCACGGGGTCCATGGTGACAGGCGGTCGATGCTGGGCTGGGGAACACGGGCTCCACTCAGGGAACTCCCCTAGTAAATGTCTCCATGGCCCTGGCCTGGCTAGTAACAAAGCCCCGATCACTTCTTCCAAATTCGTCGGCTTGTTTCTGGGAGCAAGTCCCTTGAAATGCCTCTCACGTGGCTGCACAGGTTTTCCACAGCCGTTCCCAGGCCGTCTTTACCCAGTTCTGCCTTTCCCGTTGTGGCTCGGGCTCCGTCGCGCATGCGAGGGCCTACCGAGTTCCTGGCGAAAACTGCACTCCGGCCCCACCATTCAGCCCTTGCCAAGATGGGGTGAGAGGGCTCCGGCCCCCCCCCCCGAAGGTTTCGTTCATCAGGGCTGGTTTCCCTGCAGAGGTGGCTCAAGACCCCGACGCGGAAGCTGCTAGCTTTTTGCCCAGATGGCTTCTTTCTTTACCATTCCGAAACACCCAAAGGGGCCCCCGGGGAGCGTGAGTGTTTCAGCCTGAGGGCTTGGTCTTGGCTCACCTGCACAAGTCAGAAATTCTTGGGGCAGCTCTCTGCTGCTAATGGATGGGGGTTGAGGATAAATACCTCTACTTCTCTGAGACTTAGGTATGTTGCTCTGCAATTTCTGCCTGCACTGGCTTCCCAGTCTGGAGCCCTGGTCTTGTCACCTTGGGGAGACTGCTGGTTTATTCGTGTCCCCCTTCGTGCAGGCTGCAACTTTCTAGGCAGTAAGGCTGGTGCCACTGTAGCTTCCTTCTCCCACGGCCCCTGTCTGAACTGCCTGTTGTCTGTTGTTTCATGAATGTTGTCCAGTTTTCCAGTCATTTAAGGGCAACCTCAGTCCCTATGACTCCATCACGATGAAAAGTGGAAAGTAGAAATCTTTGATGTCAGCGTTCAGTGAAGAAACAGACCTTTTAACAAAAGGTGCTGGAACAATGACATACCCTTTCAGCTTTAACGTTCACTGCCACCATGATACGCATGAACAAATAAGAAAAAAAAAAAAACCCAAAACGAACAAAAGCAACAACTTGAACTGGGTTTTAATGGGTTAAAACACATTAAATATAATGACGAAAACAATTTAACACGGAGAAGCAGCAGAGGAGAAAATCTACACCGCCTTGTGGCAGGCAAAGATTTCTTAGGACACAAAAACACTAATCATAAAATTAAAATAAAGATAAATATTATCAAACGGGAAAAAAGTTTGGTCTTCAAAAGGCACAGTTAAAAGATGAAAAGACAGGGGCACTTGAGTAAGCGTTCGACTTTGGCTTAGGTCATAATCTTATGATTTGTGGGTTTGAGCCCCACGTCAGGCTCTGCTGACAGCTCAGAGCCTGGAGCCTGCTTCGGATTCTGTGTCTCCCTCTCTCTCTGCCCTTCCCCTAGTTTACACTCTGTCTCTTTTTCTCAAAAATAAATAAACATTAAAAAAGTATTTTTTTTTAAAAAAATGAAAAGACAGACTATAAAGTTGGTAAAAACATATTTTTAAAGTTTACTTATTTATTTTGAGAGAGAGAGAAAGAAAGAGAATGAGCAGAGGAGGTGCAGAGAGAGGGGGACAGAGGATCGGAAGTGGGGTCCCTGCTGACAGCAGAGAGCCTGTCATGGGGCTCAAACTCACAAGCTGACAGATCATGACTTGAGCCGAAGTCAGTCACTTAACAGGCTGAGGTAAAAATATTTACGTGTATATACAGAACGAAGTACTTGCATCCAGAGTTTGTAAAGCCCTCTTATGACTCAAAAACAAGAAGTTAAAACAGTAAAAAAATTAGGATCAAATAGTTCATTAGTCTTCTTTTTTTTCTTTTTTAACATTTATTTATTTTTGAGACATAGAATGAGCAGGAGAAGGGCAGAGAGAGAGGGAGACACAGAATCCGAAGCAGGCTCCAGGCTCTGAGCTGTCAACACAGAGCCCGACGCGGGGCTCGAACTCACAGACCGCGAGATCATGACTTGAGCGAAGTCGGCTGCTTAACCGACTGAGCCACCCAGGCGCCCCTCATTAGTCTTCTAAAAGAAAACAGTATATTGTAAGAGCCAGTGAGTACATGAAAAGGTGCTTGATGTCTTTATCTGAGAAACGAAAATTAAAACCACAGTGAGATATGAGTAGTCACCTACTAAAAAAGGTTAATATTTGAAATCTGATACCATCAAATGTTAGTGAGGGTAGGGAACACTTGGGGCTCTTGGATATTTCTGGAGGGTGGGTATATCAGCAACCTCTGTTGAAAACAATTTGGCAGTTTCTTATAAAGTTACACATGTACGCATAGCATAACTCTGAAATTCCGTTCCTAAGTGTATACCCGAAAGAAAAGAAAATACGTTCACCTTCCCCCAGCCCCCAAAAACCTCTAGTACACAAGGCTCTTAAATGTTTTCTTCATAAAGGGCGCCAGACTGGAACCAAGACAAATGTCTGTCAACAGGTGGATGGGTGAGCAGGGTGGCGGACCCTGCCGATGGAATAGTATTCAGCGATAACAGGGATGAAGTCCTCAGGCACGTGGTAAAGAGAAAACAAAGTGGAGGCCACAGCTCCAGTGTACCCCTAAGCCAACCTTACTCGTAGCCGCATCACCAAGACTTAAACTCTCTGATTGCCCCAAATCACTGACTCTGACCTTCAACAAAATTTAAACGTTCTTTATGTTGGCACGGCCTTGCAGCTCCCTAGACGATAAGCGACAAGCAAGTAAGCGAGAGCAGTGTTACGGCATCCCTCCGCCCTGACACCTCCTCTCCCCTCAACCCTGAAGGTGTTTAGTTACCAGTCATGCGGAAAGCTTCGTGTGTCCTCATTCAGGCTTCGTTAACTGAGCTGTAACCAGGAAGAGACAGCTTCCCCACTTTCCATTTTGAAGTCGCCCTATTTGCCAATCCTTGTTTCTCACTCAACAAAATACCCCTATCAAATAAAGCTTCTTCTGACACATGTAACAACTTGTGTCAGAAACAGTAGGCTGAGCAAAAGACATGAGCACTATTATACAATGTTATTTCTTGAAATTCTGGAATGGGCCAAACAAGACTACCGTATCAGACTTGCAGATAGGTGGTTCCCTGGGGTCAAGGGTCGATGACAGGTGTCTGGACGGCAAAGGAGCAGGAGGGATCCTCAGGGGGGTGGCATATCTATTTTTAAATGTTTATTTATTTTTGAGAGGGGTGGGGGAGGCGGAGAGAGAGAAACAGAGGATCTGAAGGGGACTCTGTGCTGACAGCAGATAGCCCAATGTGGGGCTCAAACTCCAGAACCATGAGATCATGACCTGAGTCGAAGTCTGACGCTTAACTGACTGAGCCACCCAGGTGCCCTGGGGGGTGATATTTTATATTTTGATTGGAGTAGTGATTACATGGGTGAATATATTTGTTGAAAGTACTCAACTGTTCACCCAAGCGAGTACAACTGTGCTGTATGTAAATTATACTCAGAGTTAATTTTAAAAGAACATAAAAATTGTAGTATGCATCATTTTAGTAATCTCAAATATTTTTGCTTGCTAAGAATATTTATTTATTTATTTATCTATCTATCTATCTATTTATTTATTTATTTAAAGTAAGCTCCGCCTCCAACATGGAGCCCAACATGAGGCTTGAACTCATGACCCTGAGATCAAGACCCAAGAGTCGGATGCTTAACGGATTGAGCCGCGCAGTCATCCCTATAATTTACTTACTGAGTTTATTATCAGTTGGATGCTAAATGGTTTTCATTAATTATTCCATACTGCATCTGAGAGGGAAACACTATTATCATTCCCATTATGTAGATAGAGAAACTGAGGCTTCAAGATGTAAAATAAGCAGGAAATGACCATTGAGGTCACTGTCACATGGGTGGAAGACAAGATATGAGCATAGTCTTTCTGCCTCCAATGTCCTTGTTCTTAACTGCTCTGTGAGTGGCCTTTTTTGTCACAAAGGTTGTAATATCGCTTCCTCAGTAAAATCAAGAATCATTCGCCTCTTTAGTTTCCGCGCTTCGGGGTGCTGGCTGGGACACCCTGACCCTTCCTCATGGCGCTGCAGGAGCAGCAGCCTAGTGTCCCCATTTCTGGCCCTTCCTTTGGAGCAGGGATGCTGGGGTTGGCCGGCCAGACACCGTGGACATGCAGCCCTTGGAGAAATAGTCCCAAGGCTGCTCTAGCCAGCGGGGGGCTGCGATTCACTGCAGCTGCAAGACCCCTCAGACTTAGAGAGGGTTCCTCTGCACCTGACTTGCCACCTTCCTTTAGTGGTGTCATTCTTCACCTGTGACTGAAGTTACCCTGGACTGTCCGTCAAGGTGGGGCCCAGACCAGACCGCTGTGCTTGTAGGGACCAAAGTCTATATTTGCAGGCTCTGCTTACTTCACTGACCACCCAGGAAGACTTGAGCCTGCGGGCAGTTCTCACCCCTGGGGAGACGGGACTGTATCAGGAACACTCTTCTCCCCCACCCCGACTCCTGCCTCTCATTCCACTGTCCCCAAAATAGACTAACAGCAGTGATGTTCTGTAGCCTGAAGCCTGAGGCCACCCTCACCATCCATGAGGAATCAAGGAGCACTTTGAACTGAAATCTGTTTGGATGTGGAAAAATTATAACGGTTCTTGAACTCCTGAGAGCATAGGGACTATGTCATCCATCTCTGCATACTCAGTGGTCTGATGTGCTGTTTTTGGGGATTTTGGTAGACCATGGAGGGATGGGCCTTCTACACTGCAGCGACCCGCTAGGTTCTAGATTTTCCAAAAGAGAAAACGCCATAGGAAGTGTTGGCCCTTTGTATGAACTACAACATGGACTCTTGCCTGACTATTTGCAATAGCTCTGAGCCCCGTGTAGGGGAGACAGGGGAGGTCTCAAGAAGGCTCAGGGGCTAGAGAGAGGGGATCACAACTTCTTTAGAAGTGCCTAGGGAGAATTATGTATTCCCCTAAACTTGACTAAATAAGAGACACTCAGAGGAAACGGGTACATGGGGATCCAAGACAATTCAACACAATATTCAAATGTCTTTTGAATTGTTTTTCTACATCTAACTTAACTCCAAGTCAAAGTGCAATGTACTTGAAATATACTAAGATACAATGTCTCCTATGAGAATGTTGACTCCAACTTTGCTATTACTCTAGAGGCAACATAAATAGGGGGAGATGCATGGTACTTAGCTCTGCACCCATCTCCTGACCTCGCAATTTGTATCACAAACAGTGACGGAAGAAGGGAGGGAACCAGAAAGGAATTAAAGGGTTGGTGGGTACAAAAGCGCAGATCAGAAAGAGGAAGGAACGAAAGAAGACTCGTCTACCTGGCGTGGAGGGAGATTGAAGAAGGCTGAGGGGTTAAGAGGAAATAATTGTGGCCCCTTGTGGGTCTGCCTTGAAAGGGGTCACACAATTTCCTTATAGGTCCACTTCCTGGCCACCCCTCCTATCCCAGACTCATTTTCTTTGAGTCATGTTCTTTCTTTCTTTCTTGTTTTGTTTGTTAAGAGAAGGGCGTAACTCTCCTGCAATGGTAGAGGAAGAAGACAGGCTTGCTAAAGAGCTTTGAGCCTAATTACCGGGCCCCTTCAGGTATTTCACTGTTTCTGTGTCAGCAATCCTGAGTCCATGTTACTTTCCTCGCCAGAAGCTATTTTTTAATTAAGTTAAGGCCGTCCACTGTCTCATTGTTGATTTTCATTTTTTTTAATTGTGCAAGACCTTCTGTAAGCAACTGCAGAATATCCTCCGTTCACATCGAAGGCGGCAGTAATTAGGCCCAGATCTGCTGAGAATGTGGGAATCTTACAACCAAAGTGATCTTAATGGCGTTTTAATGTCTGAACTCTTCTGTCTTTATGTGTGAGGTTACTAACTACATAAAAGAAATGGCTTCAACATCCTGACACTTATTGGAGTTTGGAAAATGCCCCTGAAGGGTGGAAGGTTTGTGAGTTTTTCTTTACTAACTGCGAAACAGTTAGATCACCAAACCTGTATCAGTATCCACAGCGCATTAGGGTTTTTTGGGTCTCTTCGCACTTATGTACCTTGCAGTATTCTTGGGTAAATGCTTATGTCAGAGTAAATAAAGATCTTATGGATGACAGTACCCTTGCAAATCAAGAAACAATTAGAAAATGTCAAGTTTCAAAGGTTTATAATAGGAGATATGTTGTGTTTTCAAAGGAGAGGTTTGTGTCCTTCAAATAGAGGCACTAGTATTTTGGGCTTATTTGAGAAGACTTCACATAGGATTTATTTCGTCTTATGAAAAAAACCTGCTTCATAGAATAGAAGTCATTTTTATTGCTGTTACCTTCACATATGATTTCCTATTGATGGTATGAGTAAAACGGAGAATAAGCAAAAAGAAATTAACCGAAGTAGTAAATCACCATTTTTTCAGACTGTTACCTGTTAAAATATTTCCTATTTTAGGGGACCACGGACTGTGACCTGGCCAATATCTCTATCAGGCGATACTTCTGTTACCCGAATCCTACAAACTTCACTTCTAATTAAACAACTCTAAAATTCTTTGCTGGTTGGTTCCTTTGATAGGTCCAAGACTTTTCGAAGTGTGGGGATTTCTGAGCAGAGACCCACCTCATTATTTTTCTGTAAGCAGCCCATTATCTCAGTAGCTTCCCTGCCTGAGAATCGCACGACACCTTTTTGTGTCGCCACATTTATTGGGCACCCGTTATGCTCCAGGCATTGTGCCAGGAGCTCAAGGCATCGACACGCCCAGGCTGGACCTCGAGCTGCCTTATCTGTTGAGAACAGCCAAGCAAACCAATGACTATGATGCAGAGTGGGAAGGACATAACAGAGGCATGCAGGTGGCTCTGTGGGGGCTGAGAAAAGGGATCCGAGTCAGGTCATAGCATCTGAGAGTCACTCCAAAAGGTGACAGTATTTAGTCTGAGCCTTGAGGGATGAGTGGGAGTCGAATGATGACGTGCACTCCAGATGCAAAGGGCAGCAGGTCATGAAGACTTTGTGTAATGGCCATTGACTGGGATGGACGGGGCCACAGGTACGGTAGGAAGTTGCAGGAGCTATGATAGAGGCAGTTTCCGACTGTGAAGCGTCTTCACATTCAAGTTTTATGCTGGAAGTTCTCAGGAAGGAATTGAAGCAGGGCACCAATATGCATGGATTTATGTTACAGAAGGCTAGATCTAGCCAAATTATAGATATAGGTTGGGAAGAAAACCATTTTAGACAAAGGGAAGCCAACGAGGATGCTGTTTCAGGAATCCAAGTGAGAAGCAATAAGGACTTGATAAAAGCAGAGACTGGAAGAAAAGGAAAGTGTAGGACTGAGAAATATCAAGACAGTTGAATGGATAACTGATGTGGGCAAGACTGAAGGGAAAGGGTTTAGAATGATTCCCATTGCTGCCTGGGTGGTGGGGCCATCCTTTGAGCTGGGGGATGGAGAGAAAGGGAGATTTACAAGCGGTTGGAGGGACATAAATCAGCATGCACAGGTAAGAAATGCAGGGGAGAAGTTATGAAGGCAGTCTTACATTTGAGTCTGGGCCTTGGGGCACAGGTCTTGACTGGACACATGGAGATATGAGTACTCATCAAACAGCCGATAGTTGGAATTACTGATTTATATGAAGGGAGGGAACAGACAGGAAGAGGAGAGGTTTGAAGATAATCAACATTTGGGAAGTGAATGGAGGAAGAAGAATCCAATCCAATCCAACACCAGGAAAGGAGTTGTCAGGGAACTAGAGGGAAGACCGGGATTGCTCCAGAACTTCCACTTCATATCCCAGATGAACCTCTGTGGAGTTGACAGAGTTCTCTCCACTGCTGATAACTCCTTTTTTGAGTTCCTCAAGAACAATGGAAATATTTCCTTTCACTGTACAAGTCCTTAGATTTGGTTAACGTTCTCTATAATGACAGATCCTGTCTGTCAATGACCTAATGAATATATGGCACCATACGACAGTAGGCTTTAGTTCTATGTCTCAAGAAAGGCCACCTTCTTAGACTTGGGATATAATTAAAATTACCTTCTACTGGAACAAACTGGAAAGGCACATTTCCAATCACCAGTAAATATTTTTAAAGAATAGTGCACAGTTTAGGGAAAATTAAAAAAAAAAAAAAAACATCCAGCTACAGTTAATCTTAACATGCCTTAACACATCTGATCTAATTGTAGAAGTGTTGTCAATCACTGCTCAGTATGGTGCTTCTTTTCATACAAGTTTAATTAATTGACTCTGATATGATTGTATTCCTCAGCACTTGTCTTTTATTAAAAGACCCTAAACCAGTTTTTCCAGGTGTCAACACCCTGTAGCCTTTCTCTCGCCCCCATTTTTACTTGTGAAGGGAGCTCTGAGTACATTATATGCAAACCCCTGGAGAACAGGCATTTTAACTTCTTTGTACTTCCCTAACCTTCTCTACTGGAAATTGTCAATGAATATATACGGATACATTGATCAATACATTGGTTGACAACTTATCAGGGAAATGAACGGTTGGCCCTCCCAAGATTCTAACTCTTCGGCTGCTTGTTGGTTCATTTTTAGACCCAGCAGAAATAGAAAAACAAAATTACACACTAAGATACACTGGTTTATATGAACACCTTGAGGAGATTCCTTTCTGATACGAAAGGAACCTCATGTAAATTTCACTAATTGTTATCAGGGTTTTGCTCTCATTGGATATTTTTATTTAAAAAACTATTTCTTAATGTTTATTTATTTTTGAGAGAGAGAGAGAGAGAGAGAGACAGAGTGCGAGCAGAGGAGGGGCAGAGAGTGAGGGAGACAAAATCTGAAGCAGGCTCCAGGCTCTGCTTAGCCGACTGAGCCGGGTGCCCCAGGATATTTTTGACTTTCATCTTTAAAATTCGTTATCATGGGGCGCCTGGGTGGCTCAGTCGGTTGGGCGGCCGACTTCAGCTCAGGTCATGATCTCACCGTCTGTGAGTTCGAGCCCCGCGTCGGGCTCTGTGCTGACGGCTCAGAGCCTGGAGCCTGCTTCCGATTCTGTGTCTCCCTCTCTCTCTGCCCTTCCCCTGTTCACGCTGTGCCTCTATGTCTCTAAAAAATAAATAAACATTAAAGAAAAAGATTTAAAATTCGTTATCTTTGGATATATACAGGACTAACGAACTTGGGAGTCTGTCTTATTTTAAAGTCAGTTTTGGCATTTTCAGAAAATGCACCCATTCCATCATATTTAACCTGAAGAGAGTGAGTTAAATAACATTCAAAATAGAGTTAAAAAAAAAACAACCACTTCCCACTGTTACTCAGTGTGCTTTAATATCTTCTAGGTAAATTATTATTTAAAATAGTCATGCAGGAGAGAAGTCTGGTGGGACGGAGTCTGTATTAGTTTCCTACTGCTGCTATAATACAAATACTACAAACTCAGTGTTTGAAAACACCACAAATCCCAGATCTTACGGTTCTGGAGATAAGAAGCCTGTCATGAGCTTCACAGGGACAAAGTGCACCGGTACAATTGCATTCTTTCTGGGGCTTTAGGCTAGAATGCATTTCCTTCCCTTTTCTAGCTTCTAGAGGCCAGCTACATTCTCCATCTCTCTCTTCTGCCTTCCACTTCTGCACGTGCCCTATTCTTACTCAGTCATTTTAAGAGGACCTAAAGAGGAGTAATGATTAGATACCTTTAATATTTCAAGGGAATGTACAGCCTGCACATGATAACACAAGTTCTCAAATCTGGATGAGTAATGAGACAAGATAGGGGAGGATACGGGGATCCTGGCAGCCTGACAAATGCCCCCTTGTGCGCTCGGCAGCAGGCGTGACACCACGTCTCCATTGCAGTCCCAGAGCGAACACGTTTATTGATTTTTATGTTTAAAAATCTTGTTTGTTCAAGTAGCATATTTAATATTACAAGTATAATGGAAATCATTTAAAACTCCAACAGACACAAGTACTATAATATCTTAAGGAAGAAGTAGCAAGTTGTGTCACTATCTGTAAGTTTACTTATAAATGTGTCAATTTCTCAGTTATCCATCCTGCTTCTCCCATTTCTTAGTAAACAATGTAAGTGCTCTGGTCCAATTTAAGGACAATCACTCTTATTATCATACAAAAGCTTGTTTCTGGAGAAGTTTCTTCCCACACTTGCTGGGGTCCTTGTTCCCGCGAATCTAGGGGTCCACGAAGGATGGATGGTCAGGCAAAAGGAAGTGAGAGAGTCACGAGATAAGTGTAGTCAAGCAATCTGGCGTCTTCTCTGTCCTGGCAGATTCTTTCCCTGCTGGTCTGTGTCTTTATTTAAAAGGTAGTTTGATCTCTTTAACAAGAATCCATTTTTACCAGCAGGGTGGTAAACCTCCTTAATCCTGTATGTTGGTTTTAAGATAAATTTAGGGTGGAGGGAGAGAGCAGGGTCTTTCCTTAAGGTCTTATAAATCTATCAAGGTATTGTGCTCCAGGTCCTTCCCCTTTACATTCCTTGGGGCTGAGGAGAGTAGCTCAAGAAATCCAAGCCCGCCATTTTGGCTAGCTGGAGCTTTGCATTAACCACTTTTCTACACAGGGAAGGGTCTCAACCTGTGAGCCCAAAACGGCTCCCAACACACACTGATTATTTGAGAGTGCCAATTCATTTATTAGAGTTTCTATTGGGATGCAAAAGACCTCTGTTAATAAATGTTTTTTTGATGGCGCCTGGGTGGCTCAATTGGCTGAGTGTCTGACTTCGGCTCAGGTCATGATCTCACGGTCCGTGAGTTAGAGCCCTGCGTCGGGCTCTGTGCTGACAGCTCAGAGCCTGGAGCCTGCTTCAGATTCTGCATCTCCCTCTCTCTCTGCCCCTCCCCCACTCATGCTCTGTCTCTCTCTGCCTCAAAAATAAATAAACATTAAAAAAAATAAAAAAATATATTTTTTAAGTCATTTAAGTCCAATGACTTGGACTTAAGGGGATTTAAGGCCAAAATGAGAGATGCTTGTCTCATTACCAATAAATATTAATAGAACGAGGAAATCTCCATTCATCTGTTATTCCCAAAGATTGTTCTAAGCACCATGTAAAGTGTTTCCCCATCTTCCCTTTCTCGCTCTTTCTGACTCTCTGTTTACCCTAATTCCCACTTCATCAAGTGTCGATGTTATTATGCAGCCCCGGACTCTCCAAAGCCATCTGATGCAGAACCTCGCTTGGGCCATCCCTTCCTCTCTACGCCCCTCCAACAACTTCCATGAAACTTGGGAGATCTTACGTTGGCAGAAATGTCCTCAGGTTCCAGTCATCACCCATTTCATAACCCAGTTTCCGTTAATCTTTCTGGAATGGCTAGAAATATAATACTCTAACTAGGATTCCTTAGAACACAAGTTTCCTAGCATGAAATATTTGTCATGTAAAAGCTATGTTTAGTTGCCAAATAAACCTTGGAAATTCATGATGTACGTTGACATGTGTGAAAACAAAATACTCAGATAACTTGTCTAATGTCATTCAGTACCTTCCGTGATATTGTTTAAAGAATCAGGGGCACCCTGAGACCACACTTAAAAGATCTTTAAAAAATGAGCCGTCTTCCTGAGTGATGAGCAGGCAGTAAAACATTTTGGGGAGAATCAGCACAAAATGAGGCAGAGATATTACTCATCTGGTATGTCAGGAGGATTTTAATAGCAAGTATTGGAAAACAACCCAAATTTTGGCGAAAAAGAGAAATTAGACATTCACATCTTGAAAAACTTAAGAGTACACTTGTTTCAGGTGGGGCTTGGCTCTTCGATAATAAGTAATAAAAAAAGTCAACTTAATGTTGAGTCAGAAATGGGGAATTATTGGTTCATTTATTAAAAAACCCAAGGTGAGGCTTGACCAAGGCTTTCTAACATGACCAGAAAGAACAAGGTTTCTCTCCATCTCTGGCTCTGACTTCTGTTACGCTGGCTTCATTCTCAGGACTCTGGTGATCTTTGCCAGCATCTGACTCTTATCTCCTGTATTGCTACAGAGCACTCAAGAAAAGTCTTCTTGCGTTTCATTGGTTCTGGCTGAATGACGTGCTCATTTCTGAATCATTCGCAGCGACGAGGGAAATCTCATACCCTGGTTGGTCAGATCTGAATCCTGGGGCTGGAGGCAGGGCCAACTCCACGCGGTGCACACCATTAGAAAGTGGGGGAGGAAGTGGTGCCCTACAGGAGAATTGTGCCATTATTACCAAAAGCAGAGTGAGTGGATGCTTGGTGGTCAGAACTTGACAAATATGTACTGCACCAGAAAGGGAAACATTAGCTAGCATATGTCTTTGTCTGCATGTATTTAAAGCAATTAAATTGTATAGTTCAGTACAAAGTGGTTACTGAATATTCCCAGAGTAGATTAGCAGGTTGGTGCTGTGGATAGTCAAGATGCCTGCAATCATCAGAAAATGCTAGAGAAAGAGGATGTGCCCAGGATAGGGGGCAAATCTTACCCTCTGAAAATATGACTGTCTAAGACTTACTTCGCAAGGTGTGAGTCAGAGCTACGCTCCTTCTAGGCTGATTTCTGTAAGGGTTAAGGGTGTCATCTCTATCTCTCCACTTAGCATAATGCTTGGTGCCGAAGCGCTGGTGAGAAGACCATTTTAGACCCAATTAATGAATACATTTGAAGAAGTTACTCAATGGATAATCTTTTTAGATTTTTTTAAGTTTCTTTATTTATTTTGAGAGAGAGAGCTAGAGAGAGCACAAGCAGGTGAGGGACACAGAGAGGGAGAGAGAGAGAGAATCCCAAGCAGGCTCCACACCACCAGCATGGAGCCCTACACGGGGCTTGAACTCAGATACTATGGGATCATGACCTGAACCAAAATCAAAAGTCCAACATATAACCAACTGAGCCACTCAGGTATCTCAGGGATAATCTTTTTTAAAAAGTATGTCTTAAGATGCTTGGAAAACAGTCATGTCCAGTCAAACGGTATACAGTTTTTGGACCATGCTGTGCTAATGGAGAAAATCTCTAGCTAATAGCTATTCCTTAACATGTCTGAAGACTGTGTAAAGATAAGGAGATAAGAATATTGGTCTAGGAGGAGTGTGGGAAGAGAGAACAAGGGCTAGAACTTTTCAGAATCAATGGGAGAGGTGCCCTGTCCAACCTAACTCTCTGCAACTGCCTTGTCTCCTGTATCTGTGCTACAAATTCAGGCCTTTTTGGCTCTCCTAAACTTTGAGCTCTCTTCTACTCAGACTGGTCCTGTTTTCCTCTGTTTCCTGGCCATGTGCTGATGTAATTGCTGGGCTCCACTCGTTTCCTTCCTCTCACGGACCATAATCCTGTGCAGGCCTTTATCCAAACTATTTGGATATATTTGGTCTAGTCTTCTAGGTGTATAAGGTTGGGGTAGGGGTTGGCAGTGGTAAATCCAGACTCTGCTACTCCATCTTGGCCCTGGATATTTACAGTGGATTCACTGGATGGGACAGAAGTTGGGCCTCGGGAGAAACATGGAATAGACAGAAGCCGCAGGATGAACTGGTTGGCTACAGAGTTCTGACTGCTGGCTGTCTTCTCCAGACCTTCTCCTGGTTCACTGATGAATGCCCGTGGGTAAGTGTGGTCATTTATCAGGTTTTGTTAGGACAGCTTTGCTTGGATTTAGCCTAAGTCCAAGCCTTCTCAAGGCAGAGACCTGAACACTTGGACCCTGAGCAGTCTTCGAGACAGCAGTGTAGACGTATGACCTGAGTTCAACCCAACAGCTTCTGCCATGGGATGTTTCAGTTGGGAAGTGAATGACTCAAGGAGGGAAGTTCTGGGCAGAATCCATTCTCCCACGGCTGTCTGGCAAGGTCCCTCCCTGGTGCAGAAGTCACGTGGGTGGACTGTGCTGTCAAGGCCATGTCCTCTGTGCCTGGGCAGCTCCGTAGCTGGGTTTTAGGCACTGAATCCTGAACCTTACCCACAATTCTGTTTCGGTAGCCAACAATCCTGTAAACACCTCCTTTTTCTTCTCCATCAGCCAGTCAGCTACACTTATTTGGAAAACTCATTGTCTTGGTTGTATTATTATTTGATTGATAGTGGATTATCACCAAGAGCTAAGTGAAAAATTGAGTATCGCTTTATCAAATAAAGGAAGGGTAAGTTTAAACAGCTTCTTCCAAGTAGATCAGAATCCTTACTTGAATTCCATCTGTGTATGTCATGGACTGATGCGGAAGACCAGAAAAAACAGAAGGCATTACTTATTCCAGGTCTTATCTCTTGCGCTTGTCAATTGTATTAATTTTTTGGTTTGAAATAATACCTCTTGTTAGTCGGTGATTGTTATTGGCTATTTTAATGGCTGTGTCAGCACTATACAAATCATATATTTTCTGAATAAGTTTCCAGGCTCCATCAACATTTCCATAGATGGACGTTTGTAATCAAGCTACAGGGCCGATTCAGTTGACAAATGGCCTTCTCTAATAGGAGATTCGAAACAGCATCTGGTTTCATTAATTTTGTATCTTCTCATACCCTTACGTTCAGCCATGTACCCACTGCTGTTGTAATTCATTCTTTTGAAAGATGAGCCCCCTTGGCCTGGCGCAGAGACAAGGGCCCGTTTTTTTTATGGGTAACGAAGCAGCTCTTCGTTTTAAGGCAGCGTGCACAGCGGTGGTTTATGAGGGAAATCCTGACGGGCTCTCACGTGCGTCAACTGAGCCAGGATGCCGGTGGGGAGAGCAGCTCCCAGGAGTCAACTAGACACAATGTGGTCACGGAAGATAGGAAGTGCTGTTTTAACGAAGTACCGTTGACTTTTTCTCTTTTCAACAGAAAATAACTTATTTCTGGCCTGCGATGAAAGCATAGCACTTGGGGTGAACTGCTCGGAGCGGAGGGATATATTCAAACGTCTAAATGGTCTGCTTCACTCATCACCAAGAGATATTTGGGGACATTTATACGGACAGAGCAGAAGCTACGTGTGTTCTGCAAACCTTTGAAAGGGGATCACAGAGAAGGAAAAAATCAAACAGCAAGTAAATGGATGGACTGTGAACATAATAGATGAGACACTGAACTAGCTGTTGTTTATATTTGCGGGAAATTGAGGGTGTTTCTGAATCGTGACTGAATTCAAAACCAAGGCATTATAACGAGAAGTGAATACTTTGTCGAGGTTTTTGTTGTGTGAAAGGCCAAACTGTAGGTGTCGGAATAAATTCATGGGAAGGGACCTTAAGGTCTGTCTAGTATAATACTCTTATTTTGCCAATGGGGGAAACAGAGGTTCTGACAAGAAAGTAACCTGTCCAAGTTCACTTAGGAGTGAGACAGTGCCAAGCTTAGAAGGCTGCCTCACAAAGGACGGAACATTGTGACAAGGTTAAGACTGAGGCGCTGACACCTCTCTAATGTATCTGTTGTAATGAATAAAAATCTGGGGGACAATTACAAGCTGAGGAGAACAAGTTCTCCATCCTGCAAGCAGCAAGATGAGCAATATTCTCTGCTGATAAAATCGTTCGATTCTGAAAAGTTGCCTGGACTTCCACATCCCCGAACAGGCTCTCTCCTGTTGAACACGGGACCCGAGTGAAGCCCGACAAGGTCAGGTTGGTGACAGCGACGAGTGCTTCAATGCTGACTCAAGAGGCAAAAAAGGCAGGGTTGAAACAAACAAGCTAGAATCCAAGTGCCACTGAGATCAGATGCACAGATCCAATTCAAGGAGAGAGCGTCCTGATGATAGTAACTCGCAGGTGGAAAAACAAAACCAGCCAAAGCTCCCAAAAGAGAAACAACCTGGAGTTTTAGTTGACTCAAGGTTAGGATGCACCAAGCGCATGATGTGACTGTTGAAAACGCTGAAGTAAAACAGGCTGAATGAATCGGGCTCAGTGTGTAAGAGACCTAGACAAAAGAATTTACAGGAGGAATAGATGCTAGGTCAACATGAGAGGGAACTTTCTTGCACCTTTTTGTATTAGTTTGGGCTGATGTAATTGGTATGCTTCCCCGGAAGGGGGACAACGTCTGGGTGTCTGTCAGGGATGCTGTAAATTTGACTCTGTCTTGGACTCGATGGCCCCCAAGCTCCACCGCAACTCAAGTATATGAGTCCAAAGGCCGACATACCTCTCCAAATCTCACAACTAACCGTGTGAACTTAGACAAGTTATTTAACTTCTCTGAGATTCTCTTTCCTTGGCTATGTGATCAAATATTTTTTTAATATTTTAAACCATTTTTATTATCAGAATTTTATAAAAAACTAATGATAGGTGGTTAAAATGAATAATATTAATATATTAATGTTATATAATGTATTATATTCATATTAATACAAACAAAATTAATTATTTGAGGGGTGTGTGTGTGTGTGTGTGTGTGTGTGTAGAGGCATTTTATTTAAAAATGAACTGCTTGTATAAATCAGTATAAATCCATTACCAACTTCTCAGTCACAGGCGACCGAGAGAAGGGTGTGTGGTACTTTCCTGGGCTTGAGGTATGAACCGACATGGTGTTTAAGCACTTATCCAGTTGGGGTGGCCTGGGTGGCTCAGTAAGTTAGTTTGGGTTCAGGTCATGATCTCACAGTTCGTGGACTGACACTGGAGAGCCTGCTTGGGATCTGTCTCTCTCTCTCTGTCCCTCCCCTCCCCTGCTCATGCATGCGTGCGTGCTCTCTCTCTCTCTCAATAAATAAACATTAAAAACTATTAAAAACAAGAACTTATCCGGTGGACAGGGCTGGTCGGCACAACCTCTTGACACCTGTTCTCCCCCGCGGTAACAGAGCCCCACCAACAACTGAGTCCTTAGTGTGGTGGTTGGCACATGGTGATTTGTAAACAGTTCATGTCTCTAGAGCTTTCCATTCTTCCACCTCTAATAACTCATTCAGGAATGAGCATGTGAGCCCACAGTGACTAATGAGATGCCCCAAGATTTTTTGCTGTGGCTTCTTTGACCTATTCTGGCTTCATGGATTTAAAGCTGAGAAGACAGACTTCCAGGAGGTTTTATTACGTGCGAACTTGGATTTTGCAGCCAGACGGGTGGAGACAACTGAGAGATACAGACAACTGTAACTTTATCTGGTCCCTGAATCTAGCCATGCCTGGAGTCTGCTGACTTCTGGACTTTTCGTTTACAGGAGTAAAGTGTTTCCATTTTGCTTACTGCAGCCTGGGTCAGGTTTTCAGTCGAGTGCAACAAAGATCCGTGACAGACGCAGGCCCTGAGGGAGGCATTTTCACATCTTCATTGACTTATTATTATTACTTGATGTGAAGTTTTGACCTGGCCGCCACTCCTTTCTTCCATGCGAGGAGCTGGAGGAGCCTTGCTTTCCTCAATCATCTCCGGTAGGAGCCCAGGGCAGCAGCCGGCTTTGATACATCAAGGACACATAGACCTGAAAAGTTTACTTGTTATTTTTGGTGGCTCTTGGCTTAGAGATGGCACCTTTGAAACCGTAGCTGCTTTTTCTCTCGTTCAACCTCCAGGTGCCAAAAGCCTGATCAGTAATGAATCCCTGAAACGTCTTCAAACTTCATTTAGCATCTGGCCCAAAGAGGTAAATGCCAAGCCTGGGCCTTGTGGCCAGCCAAAGTTGGAACAAAGACAGAAATGCTGGGAACTGCTCAGTCACCATGTAGACTCACAGGAGTCTTTCTTTTTTTAATGTTACATTGCTGCCATCATCTGCTTGCTAATTAAGTTAAACTTGTCAAAACCGATACAACACCACATCGATGGGGCCATCGTTGGGCAAGGTGGTCAGAATCGCTCGGCTCTTTCTGGGGTCAGCACGGGGATACAGCAACCCGGCAAGCTGGTAAGTGTGATGGAGAATGTCCTCACGAATGCCGAGGAGACGGGGAGGCCTGCCGGTGGACTTGCCCTTGAAGGTTGGAGGCGCAGGTGCTGGGGAAAGCTTGACGGTCCTACAGATTTCTGCGCGTCTCAGTCCCTCCGTGTGGGCGCCTTTCCCCAAGGAGCCTCTTCCCCGTTAGTGTTGTGTGGTCCCCTGCAAAAGCACAAAGGACTCCCACCCCAAATTCGGTTTCCATATATCGAGGTCGGTGACTCCCATGCACTGAGGGAATTTGAGAGGCTTGTTACTCATCCAAAGGACTTCCGGGAAGCGCTGGCGGGCACAAGCGGGTCCAGGTTGACTCAGGCAGAGAGGAGGGAGTGAGTCTGGGCCTTTGTAGTGAGTGGTTAAGGGGCGGAACCGCAGGAAATTTCCCAAGTAGGGGAGGTTGAAATTTCCCACTGTTCCAAAGGAGGACACGAGCTCGGGGTCTTCTTACGAATCTGTCCAGATGTAACACCAGACAGGAATGGAGGGTAGACAGAAAAGGGAATGAATGGTCAAGAATGAGGTCAGGGGCGCCTGGGTAGCTTAGTCGGTTAAGTGTCTGATTTCGGCTCAGGTCATGATCCCCCAGTTTGTGGGTTCGAGCCCCGTGTTGGGCTCTGTGCTGACAGCTTGGAGCCTGGAGCCTGCTTCGGATTCTGTCTTCCTCTCTCTCTGCCCCTCCCTGCTCACGCTCTGTCTCTCTCTCTCTCAAAAATGAATAAACATTAAAAAAAATTAAAGAATGAGGTCAGATTCTCCATTACAATTAGATGCAGTCTTACCTAAACACATACGTTAGTTTCCTGGGATTGCTATTGCCAATTACTGCAAATGGAGCACCTTAAAACATTAGAAATGTACCCTCTCACACTTCTGGAGACTAGAAGTAAGCCATCCATGTGTGGGTGTGGTTGGTTCCCTCCAGTCGCTCTAAGGGAGAATTTATTCCACGTCTCTTCTTAGTTTCTGATGGCTGCTGCAATTGCTGGTGTTCCTGGGCCCGTGGACGCATCCTTCCCGTCTCTGCCTGTACCAGACCATGGGATTCTTCTCCGTCCTGTCTTTTAAAAGGCCATGCTCTTCGGAATTGGGGCTCTCCCTAATTCTGTATGACCTCATTTCCACCTTTATTTTGATTTTATCTGCAAAGACCCTATTTCCAAATAGGCTCACGTTCTGAGCTTTCAGGAGAACATGACTTTGGGAGACACTATTCCACCAGTAAACAAAGGTAAGGCTCTTTGTTACGAAATTAAAAAAAAAAAAAATCACATTCTCCATCTCACTTATCAGATTGTTGACTTTCCGCATCCCCAAGCGGGACTGGAGAGAACGTTCACAGGCTCCTGGGGGTGCCCAGGAAAGGCATGATCCTTGAAGAGGGCTGGGGGCTAATGGGAGGGTTTGCACAGAGTGGGGGCTGAAGGGGAAAGGGGGAGATGGGGGTGCCTGCCACCCAGGGCTCGCCTGGAGCTGGAGGTGGAGAACACAGACCCTCCCCGCCTGTCTTCTCAGTGGGAGCACGGGCTGACTCAGGAAGTGCTGTGATGTTTGGGGAAGCGTCAGGAAGCCCAGTTTCAGAAGCTGGGATGTTCTTCAGTCACCTGCTGAATGGCCTCAGGACCCGATGTCAGCCTGCTTTCAAATACAGCTCTCACCCAGCACCCATCAAGACTAAGATTTGTGGCTCGAGGGCAAGTTTCGTTTTCGACTTTTCCATGGGCTGATTGGCTTCATCGATGTCCCCCGCTGATCCCTGTATTAGTCAGCTCCAGCTGCAGCCGCATCACACACACCAGAGGCTTAAACAACAGAAATCTATCTTCTCAAGTTCTGGAGGCTGGGATTTGGAGGCGTCGGCAGGGTGGCTTTCTCCCGCGGCTTCTCTCCTTGGCTCGAAGGGGATCATCTCCCAGGTCCTCACTTCGTCTGCCTTCTGTGCGTGTCTGTGTCCAAGTTTCATCTCATTTTAAGGCCACCCGTCGTAAAAAAACAAGGCGGATGGGGGTCCGCCTCAGGGACCTCATTTGAGCTTACTTACCTTTTGAATGATCCTATCTCTGAATAAGGATACATTCTACGACGCTGGGGCTTATGGCTTGCGTGTGTGAACCGGGGGCACATTTCAGTGTAAACCAAGCTCTTTCACATTTTGTTGAAATTGACCCATTTTCTTGACCCATTGCTCTCACTGGAGTCAAAGAAGCCTTTAGACATGAGATGGGAGGGCGGTGGGGCCAAGCCAGAGTGAGGCCTCGGAGTCATGACTCAGGTCGGGAAGCGGGGCTCTGCAGGAATGGTGGGGGGTGCGGGGCTCACCTCCGGGGGCCATGAGAGCAGTTTCTTGCCACGTGTCCTTAGAGAGCCAGGCTGTAGGGATCCCCTTTGGACATATACCTTGACTCCTGCCCATGCTGGGGACTTTCATCCACTCCTGCAGTCAGCAGACCCGACTGCAAATAAGCCTATTTCATTGTACTTTGGATGAGACTTAAAAATATAAGGCTCCTCATTATAATTGTGATTTCCCGTTCAGAGCAGAATTTAATATAAGCCACATTCATCAACTCCATGGGGGGGATCCTTTCACAGAGGATGCATATATTGCATCGTGACACTGTACATTTTAAATATCTAACGATTTTGGCAATTATACCTCAATTGCTGGCAAAAACCTCAAATGCTGGGGCCTTTTGTTACACTTCTGCGAGGGCTTCCCTTTCCTCTACCTCCTGTTCCTTTTATTTGCATTTAATCTATCCTGCCCCCCTATCTCAAGATGTATGAATATTAATTAACATAAATAAATTTAGCAAAGGAAATCTTTTTTTGACCAGAAATGTGTATGAGAGTTTCCGCCTGTTCAGAGATTCTGGAAGTATACTGCTATAGGAAATAAACGAGTTTATGCCCCTCCCCAAGAATTTAATATCAACTAAATTGTTTTAGGGCTTTATTTAGGAATCTAGGTTTTAATACAGCAAGAAGCCATTTTAAGGCTGATTTTTACACGGACTCAATGATGATATAGCAAGATCTCGATGTGGTAGATTGAATAAAGACCCCCCCCCCCCCCAAAGATGTCCACATGCTAATCTTTAGAACTGGTGACTGTGTTACCTTACGAGACAAAAATGGACTTTGCAGATGTAAGTTAAAGAGCTCTCGGGTTGGGGAGACTATTAATGGCATCAGAAGGGTCCTTATAAGAGAAAAGAGCGAGGTGGAAGACAGACAGAGAGAGAAGAGATTTGATTGATGATCCCGTTCCTCCGGCTCAGTTGGTGCCAAGGAACACAGGTGGCTTACAGTTGCTGGAAAGAGTAAGAAAGTAGATTCCTTCCCATAAAGCCTCCGAAAGGAACACACCTCTGCCAACCCACCTTGGATTTCTGACCTCCAGAACTAATAAACATCTGTTGTTTTAAACCACGAAATGTGTGATAATTTGCTATAGCAGAATAACCGGGCGACATTGTTGCTGGTAATGGGAACTGTTGCCACAATGCACCCAAGGTTGCAAACAGTGTTCCATTTCTTTATTTTTCTAGAAGAAGAAGTGTGATACTTTAGTCTCATGGCTGCTTGCCCTTCTCTGGGCTGTTCCAGAATCCGAGGCTTATGAGCCCTGCAACACGGGCGGTCCAATGGCACTAGATTGGCCTTGTGCCGCCTGCTGCTGGTCTGGGCGGGGTCCAGGCAGGGAGGTGTCCCAGGGTGTCACCTCGTCTTCTGCTTTGCCAATCGCTCTGGAACACAGTGCCTTTCCTCGGTTCTTCTTCACTCACTTCCACCAGCAGGCTTTCCCGTCCTCTGTCCAGAGCCTGCGACCCTGCTGACTGCTCTAGCCCCACCCCGTGAGTTTCCCAACCTTCCTCTGCAGGTGCATTTCTCCTGCCAGCACAGGGCTCTGTCTCTGCTGTCCCTATCCCTGCCCCAGTCACCATGGCAGCACCGCCCTCCACCTGCCGGGAAGCTGTCTCCCTCATGAGGCCCTGCCAGCTTGGAGAGCTGCAGGTGGCTCTCAACAGCACTGTGTTCCTCGTTAGATCTGTCTCCCAAGGAGTATGGCATCATGATGCTTACATGGCAACTTAAGTAAAGGTTGGTTGAATGAGTGAGGGTTAATAATGTTCATTCAGACAGTCATTTATGGTGTCATAAGCAGTGGTGTGCAAGAGCTGTCCTGTAGAGCTCGTGAGACCAGATCGTCACATTTTTCAGGAATATGTAAGCCAGTTGTTAAATACAGCCATAGTAAGTATCACATTATATAAATGTAGGGTTAAATGAATTACATGTAAAAATAAAGGTAATAAATAATCAATACCCATCACAGCCTGATTACTTTACATTTTTATTACCTGTGCTCTTGCAGTGAAGTTATTTTGTCTGTTTTATCTGTACCCCGGAAATAACATGTCACCACTTCCGGTTTTGCATTCAGTGGCATCAAATCGGCAGTTTGAAATGGTTCATGGTGTGTGCACTTGCAGGACAGAAATCGGCAAGCATTATATAGGTCAAGGGCGTTCCTTTTTCTTTCTTTCTTTCTCTCTTTCTATCTCTCTCTCTCTTCCTTCCTTCCTTCCTTCCTTCCTTCCTTTTATTCTTTCTTTCTCCCTCCCCTTTCTTTCTTTCCCTCATTCCCTCTCTCTCTCTCTTTTTTCATTCTCTCTCTCTTTCTTTCTTTTTCTTCATTGTGTAGAGACTCCTTTGTTAAACACTTAACAGCATGCCATTGGCCATAAGCCTGATCTGATCTTCAAAAGAATTGCAAAACAGGAGCACCTGGGTGGTTCAGTCGGTTGAGCAACTGACTTCGGCTCAGGTCATGATCTCACGGTTCGTGGATTCGAGCCCCGCGTCAGGCTCTGTGCTGACAGCTCAGAGCCTGGAGCCTGCTTCAGATTCTGTGTCTCCCTCTCTCTCTGCTCCTCCCCCACTCATGCTGTCTCTCAAAAATTAAATAAACATTAAAAAAAAAAAGAATTGCAAAATGGAAGCAGAGCAGATATTATTACCCCCAATGTACTAACGGGGAAAGGGCGACCCAAAAGTTGACTGGCTTATGGAGACACGGCTTCTGAGTCCTAGTCCTACTTATTCGCCATTGTATATGTATATTTTTTTCACACATCTGTGATGATTGAGATTAATCAAGTAGTAAAGTCTTGAATTTAGTTTTACTTTTTCTATAAAGCATTCGTCCTTAGTAAAATGACGCGTGCAACTAAATTTTAATTTCAGGTAACAATGAATAAATTGTTTAGTATTAGTATGTTCCAAATATTGCATGGGACCTTACTTAAAGTAAAAATTTATTGGGTGTCTCACTGAAATTCAATTTTAACTGGATGCCTGTATTTGTATTTGCTGGACCCGACAACCTTAATTAAATGAGATCTATGTATACATATTAAGATGGGAATATTTCTTGATATAGTCCTATTAGGTTTACAAAATCTGATCTCTTCTCCTACTTACTATGGTCAGCTCTATCTTTCCAACTTTATGAAGGTCAAAATTAATGACATAAATTTCCTTAGATTACTTAGTACCTGGGCTAGTTGACTGAATTCCCAATGAACTTTCCATCAATCTTGTTTCTGACTCTTTCAACATGTCTGGCATAGTCTAAAACAAAATAGAACCGCTTAAAAACATAGTTTTCCTTCCACCTACCTCCATTTCACATCACAGTTTACCGGCCCTTTCTCCTAGCTCCTGAGAGCGCCTTGTCGATGCCGTCAGCACACGCCGGCATCAGTTCCATTATTGTCAGCTGTTTCTTTTTAAGTTTAAAAGTTCTGGGGAAAACAAGTAAAGCTGCCCTTCAGAATCCTGGGTCTTGAGTGAACAGAAAATCTGGTTGGAATTCTTCCCGAAGGCAGCTCGTGAACGCGTCAGGACCAGGGAAGCATTATTGGCGGACCCATTACGGCACCTGTCCTCAGGCGCCAGGCAATTAGAAACTGAAGCCATTCATCTGTATCAGTGTTTCATTTGCTTCGAATGCTCTGGGTGCTCTTTGTTGTCACAGAGGCCCAAGGACCAGTGTTGGCGAGCTCCCCTCAGAAGTGTGGGGCTGGGAAGTTGGGAAACAGAGAAGGCGGTAATGCCACAGCATTGGGAATGTGTGTGTGGGGAGGGTGTGCTAGCAGAAGAGGGAATGACAAAGGGCCATGGAACTTGGAGACATTTCCATTCTGACATTCCCAAAGACAAGCCAGCACAGAGGAAAGCTGCGTCACCGCTCAGTACACCTCACTTTTCCAAACTTTTAATCACCCTCCATTTGCTCTCTTTGGTTAGAGGTCCATGAACACATGAACAAAATTGCTTAAAAACCCCAAACCATCTGATATTGTTAGTGTACTGAGGCAACGGGATAGTGTCAAACCCATATGAATGTGCAGCATATTTTACTTGTGATTAAGAAATAAAGGGGCACCTGGGTGGCTCAGTCGGTTAAACGTCCGACTTCAGCTCAGGTCACAATCTCACCGTTTGTGAGTTTGAGCCCCGTGTCAGGCTCCGTGCTAACAGCTCAGAGCCTGGAGCCTGCTTCAGATTCTGTGTCTCCCTCTCTCTCTGCCCCTCCCCTGCTTGTGTTCTGTCTGTCTCTCTCAAAAATAAACATTAAAAAATTTAAAAAAAAGAAAAAATAAGATGTATTAGGACAACGGCTAGAAAATGTGTCTCTGGAATGTCTTTATGCTTACCAAAATTAGTACTTGGTTTTTTTTTTTATAATTCTATTTTACTAAATTTTAGGAAAAGTCTACTTTTATTCTAAGGAAATGATGACGTGAATATTTAACTCTTTACCTCGAGATTGCTTTCATGCATCCAGCCTTCTGTCACTTCTTAGGCGAGGGCAGGGGAAAGTCTCAAGAATTTGGGAATGCGTACACCAACTGCCTGTTGTGGAACATTCTGGGGAACTTGGTGGTTCTCCTGTTCTCTGAAAAGAGGGCCAGGTTCTTTCTATCTATCTACTCTGCCTTCCTCAGCTCTGACTTCAGCTTTTTCCAGGCCCCTCACGGTGACAAGATGGCTGCTAAGAATGAGTCCTGACTTCCTGGTTCTCATTCAGCTGGAGGAAACACAAGCCCAAGATCCAAACCCTTCCTTCTGACATAATTACATGGCCTTTTATCCCATTTTCATGAGTCGTATTAGTTGTTTTTAACTTCTTATAGTAAAACTCATTGCTTTTGCTGTTAAGAAATATTAGCAAAAATTTGAAAGAAGTTAAATCTATTAAGATAAAATGTTATCAGTTTTGTGGGAGACTGTCTCAAAAAGGCAACAACAGTGTTTCCATCCCTGCGTGCTCTTCTAGAATCTTCCCCCCACCCCATCAAGAGATATTGTCTATTTCCTTCCCTACCCTCTGGAACTGAGCATATTTTGCTAGTGCATTGACTAATAGGATGCATTTTGACTTTTGAGCCTGGTTCTGTCTCTCGGAACATAGACTTTGGGAACCTTGAGATGATGTATAAGAAGAATGGCCCCCTGAAACATCTCTGCGGGCCTGGCATGAGGAGATAATTCACAGGATGCCTGAGGAGCTGCAGCTCCCCCTGCCCCAGCTACCTGAGTCTTCTCAGCACAAGTGCCAGATACTTAAGTGATTGAGCCTTGAAGTGGTTCTAGTCCAGCCTTCCAGCCTCCACGGCTGATTCCCAGTGGAGTGGAGCAGAGCCGAGCTTTCATCATGGAGCCCAGTCGAGATCACGAATTCTTGAACAAAATAAATCCTTCTCTCTTTTCATTTTTTAAATGTTTATTATTTTTTAGAGAAAGAGCACGAGTGGGGGAAGCACAGAGAGAGAGGGGGACAGAAGATCTAAAGTGGGCTCTGCACTGACAGCCAAGAGCCCAATGCAGGGCTCGAACTCCGAACTGTGAGATCATGACCTGAGTCGAAGTCCAAAGCTCAACTGACCGAGCCACCCAGATGCCTCTCTTTCTTTTAAAACAACCACTAACTTTGGAGTGTTTTGTTACAGAGCAATAGATAAACAGAATGAGTCTAGATCAATTTTTAATTGTGTGATTTCTGACTCTATGCTTGATAATTAAGCGTTGTATATAAAAAGAGTCAGTGGTATTGTGATAATTTTTCCATTGGTGACAAGTTAGCTCGTGTAGTTCAGATTCACTTTTCACATGGCCAGTGATTCAGGTTTAATTCCAATAAAGTCCAGTTCACTTTGCTCTGTGACTTAACAGTGTGGTTATCTCGTAGCTCTCTGCTCTTAATTCTGAGACTATGAAGACACATTGGGGCCATTTGGAAATGGACACCAGGCTTCTCTGCTGAGCTGTTCATTAAGGGAGCTTGTGGTCATGGACTGGGCATGTTCCCCAACTAGAATTTCTGAACAAAAGCATCGTGTGGGCTCCATGAAGTTCAGGGTGAGGGTAGGTTGGGCATATGAGAAATGAGAATAGCCTGGAGCAGACGGAGGTGGGTGGGCTATTAAGGAATATCCGGCAGCAGTAACTGATGTGGAAGGCGCTGGCTGTGTAGGATGTGTGGTGGACAAACAGACTCTGGGGTCTGCAGACAGACGCCCTCCTCTCGGACCGCGGAGTCCCACTGCCTGCCTGAGACTTAGCCTGGTTCCATGGTGCTGAGTGATGAGTGGACCCTGAAGAATCAGGCTTTCCTCTCCCCATGGCCCCTTCGCTTCATGGACTCCTAACCCTATCTGAAGCCGCTGCTTGAACATCGCCTTCCCAGAAAGAGGCATCCTGGTACCAGGGTCTATGGTTGAAAAGCCTCGATTTTATGCCCAGCAGCAAAATTTGCCAGTTATGCGGAATCACTGCATCTAACTCCCCTCATCTCCCAAACAGCGCAGGTTATAATATGAGCCTACCTGGTAGTGAGTAGGACAAGCAGACAGCTATGAAAATACTGTGAAAACAGTAAAACGCTGCACACGTAGAAGTTGCTCTTAAACCATCTGTAGGAGCTTGGGTCCTTGCTTTACAAGTTGACTCTGCTGCCTAAAATAATTCTTCATTCCATTTGTGATTGTCTCAAGTCAGCATCTTGTCACAATCAATAGCTCATTGCTCAGCTTCTCAGGCCTCTGCCCCCTCCCCTGCTATTTACTCTCCTTAACCTGCCAGTGGAGCTACCTGCTAAGGCCCTGCGTGGTCTCCGAATTACCATACTCACAGGTTTCTTCACACTTGTCTTCCTTCTTGTCATCCTCTGTGCCCACCAGTGATACTCTCCACTCTCTTCATATGAAATTCCCCCTGATTTTGACAACAGTACCCTGGTCTTGTTCCCCCCAAACCCCGCCTTCAACATGCCATTGTGTCCTCCCGTATCATGCTGGTTGCCCATGAGCCTTCATCACCCCGCGATGCTCTCCTTCCTAGAGCCCCTTTTCTGTGACTGTCTATCCATACCATTTTTGACCTCTCAGCGCCAAATAGATGATGCCTAATCCTGTGCCTCTGGTTCAGAGTCCTGGTTGCATTTCCATTGCCTGCTGCAATGTTCTCCCTGGATCTACCATCAACATCTGTAATATGTCCAACATGGAGTGGATTTTCCTTCCTTCTTACCAGTGGGTTATCCATCACTGAGCTTCTGGTCCCCAAGCTCACATCTTAGAGGGATCATTGGGTTCCTCCATCACTCACCCAGTGCTCACCGAGTACTGTGAATTTGACATCTGCAACAGTTCATGTTAGTTTTCTCTGCCATGCTCCTAGCTCACATTCCCATGTTTTCTGGATCATTGTTATCAAATTTTAATGTTCTTATGACTCGTCTGGGGATTTTATGAAAATGCAGATTCGGATGGAAAATGCAGATTTGTATGGAGTGGCATTTGATGTTCTCCATTTCTGATATGCTTCTGGGTGATGCTGAGGCTGCCAGTCCCCAGATTATACTTTCGGTAACAAGGTTCTAGATTATTCTAACAGTTTCAGAAGTGATCTCTTTTGAGACCAGGGGTTTTCAAAGTATAGTCCTCAGAGAAGCAGCATCAACATCACTCGGGAACTTGTTAGAAATGAAAATTCTCTGGCAGTCCCAGCCCTATCCAATATCTAATCATAAACTCAATGTCTCAACAAAGTCTTCAGGTGATGTGCTCCAGGTGATTCTGATGCATGGTTTAAGAACCACTGGTCTAGAGCTTACCTTTACAAACCCCCCACCCCGAATTTTTATAAAGATGCTATGAAAAATCTTTAGTGTTTCTATAAAATGGCTTCCAGGAGCCTCACGTTTGTTCGCAGCCCGCCTTGTCTCTCTTTCCCTGCCCTTCCTGTCCACAGCTTAGAATTAATCTTGTTGCATGCTGTTCCCTGTCCATTCCCTATACTTCCCACATCTTCATTCGCGTTTTTCCAGAAACATCTCCAACATTGCTCATTGGAAGCCTATCCGTCCTTTAAGTTCCAGCCCGCCATCTCTGGGTTGTGTTCTTAGATCACCCACCTGGGAGTGCATCTTTTCCCTTCCTTGTGCTCAGTTGTAGTCAGCACATTATGCATTGCACTAGAGCAGTGGTTCTGGCTGTGGCTGATTTAGCCCCGCCCCAGGGGACATTTGGCAATATCTGGAGGCTGTTAAGACTGTCACGACTGCAGGTGGTGATGCTATGGACATCCAGTGGGTAGAGGCAAGAGATACTGATAAGTATCCCACACTGCATCTCACCTGCTCCCCCGAAGAATTATTCAGCCCAAACATCAATAGTGCATGGGTGGAAAAACTCTGTAGTATTATGTGTATATTCTGTCATCTCTCATGATAGGTGTCAGCACCACCCTGAGGTGATGCCTCAGTTACGCACGCACGTTCCATCACAGAGTACCAGGTGCTGATTCATCA
This sequence comes from Paguma larvata, assembly GCA_030068075.1. Taxonomy (NCBI): domain Eukaryota; kingdom Metazoa; phylum Chordata; class Mammalia; order Carnivora; family Viverridae; genus Paguma; species Paguma larvata. Next base: position 7,891,121 of record CM057826.1, read on the forward strand.
AAGCTTTTGTTTTCGTTTTATTGAGGAACCAAGCAATGAAATACTGTGAAAAATTGTAAACGTGTGATGCTAATGTAGTCACTGTTGAAGTCACGCCAAGAATTCCATTGTCTTAACTGAGGATCAAACCCTTGACTCAAAACCCCACTTTCACCATTACCTAGTACGCTCAGAAAGGGTTGTTTTTTTGCTTGCTTTTTTTTTTTAACTACTTCATTTTTTGTGTTTGAGGAGACAGTAGGTGTAGCCCGGTTGCTAACTATTGAATGGTGAAGACACAGCGGTCGCGTGCCTGCCTTGACAGTCCTGAACTGGGTACTTACACTGCTTGTCTGGTTTGAGGAACACGGGCTCATTGCTTGGGAGTGTTGTCGTTTGTAAGGAACTGGAGGTCCTTGGTCTCTCAACTTCATATGGCCAAGGATTGTCTCCTCATTCCAGATCCTTCTTTCTATTTAACTCTGTGGGTTACAAAACAACATGTGGCCTAGAGAGGTAGTGATATGCATACGTTCTTCCAACAAGCTCTCTCCAAGGAATGGAGCACTTTCATGAAGATCCTGACCTGAGAGGTGTCACTTCCCCTCTGGAGGGATCGACTCATCAGGCAAGAAGGAAATCCATTCTCAAAGCTGAACAAAATACTCAGTATCTTCAGCCAGCCCAACCTCACTTCTAAAGGGCACAGTTCTCAAGGATGGGGGACAGTATCAGGCCCTAAAGAAGAGCTGAAGTCAGAGAAATGAGCAAACCAAATAAATTGAGATTTATTTTGCTACTGAATTTAAACTTTTTTTTAAAAATTTATTTAACAGCAGGTGTCCATAATGTGCGTCTTGTTCATATGAAATGGGTCATCAGTGGTTAACTTTCACCTAGTTTGCACCAAGTGTGATGTGATATCTGTGTCACCCTAATTTTTATGAACGTCTTTGGTATTTTATCATCTAACTCACAACTGATCATTTGGATTAAAGCATAAATGTGTGACATTAAACCTGAGTCAGTATAAAAGATTTTATTTTAAAATATTAATATCACTCAAGGTGGTATAGTTTTAAGTGTCCCTTTAATCAGTCCTTGGTGGTCAAAACTCTCAAGTGAAAATAAAAATGGGTCTGTTTTTTATACATAATGCCCAGATTCTCCAAACTATTAAATGCACAGGGTGTACATATGGTCCACTATAAGGACTGAGTGGGAAAAAAATTTCTAGTTTCCTTTCTTCCCTCCTTTGCTCTGAAAAACACCATTCCCATCCCAGTAAATAATCTGACAGCTGGAGGCTCTTGTAGACCCAAGAGGCAGCTATCTGTGGGGACTTCGGGGGTGGTGGTGTCACACTTGGTCACTTCAGTACAGTGAAAGCAAAATCAAATCAAAGTTCCTTGCCACTTAGGGCTTTTATCCAATATTATCCAATTTGATAATAAATTTACCAGCTAATCAACGTTTGTTGCCAAGGGAGCCTGTGGGGGCTTGAGGTCATTTCACAGTTTATGTAAAATCTCACCTAACTGTTATCTACCTAACTGTCTACCTATCTAGCCAGTATCTATCATCTATCTATCTATCTATCTATATCATCTAGTCTCTCATCTATCAATCATCATCATTTATCTACATCTTCTATTTATCTATTAATCATTTCTCACTCTCTCCTCATTTGCTTCTGTGTGTGTGTGTGTGTGTGTGTGTGTGTGTGTGTGGAAAGGAGACTAAGATTGTTTTGAATAACTACAAACACTTCTAATTTTCTTTTTCCTACCTCTACCTCGAAGCCAGAGGCTCCTGGTTGAATTGGTTCATCCCAGCCTGCACAGCGTGCTGTCAAAGAATCATGGGCAGCAGAGGCATCTTTGGTCTTCCCAGGTTGCAAATGCAGAGAACGCTTGGACTCCAAAGTATGAAGGAAAATACAAAGTTGCTGCTAGGAGGGCTTTTTAGCACATGCAATAATTTCCCTGTGCACGACTCAAGCCAGGAATGATTCCTATGATTCACTTTTGGAAAAGTGAAACCAGCTACCAGGTTATGGATCAGTCGTGTCTATGCCGTAACCTCTGCCTCGATGAACTTCACTAGTTCACGGATGACGTGGACATGTTGTGCTCAGTGCTAATTTTCTCTCTCTCCACAGGGGCTGCAGCATTCCTGTGAGGGAACCCACACATGCCGAGTGCTGGAATCAACAGCACAACAGGGTCCGACTTGCAAGTAATTTATAGGACACTTCATACGTACATTTGTGTCTCCTGCTCTATTCTGGAAATCAGCCTTTCATTTGCAAAAATACACCTGAGCAACAAAAAATTTTTTGAGTGTTGCTAAATTTGGAGAAGAAACCACTGATTTGGGACTTCGAGCTGAATTCAACTATGCAGCGTGAAGGGGAGCAAGTTTTAAAGGAAGATGGCAGCCAATTTCTTTTGTTATTTAATTTTTATTTTTTCCAAGAACAGTTAACATGTACTAGGCACCTACTGGCCTCAGTCACTTGCATCTAAAGAGCAAAGCTGATTTACCCACAGCCCGTGTTCTTGTAAATGGTTAGCCTTATTTCTTAGCTCTGTTAACCACTATTCTAACATTGGCTTCAAGTTCAATTTTAATACTCTAACCCATAATGGTCCACTGCTCCCTGCCACATGAACAGAAAAGTTTGGGGGTAATAAGGCGAGCAGTTTACATTTCCTGTTGGTACTTCAAGTAATTGGCCCCAAAGTGAAATTATTGAGTTGGCCATGGTTTATTGTGTTCCCAGGGCAGAAAACGTGGAAGGAACTGGACCTGTAGAAAGAGGTGGTGTCCAAGAATGTGTGAATGTGTGAAAATCCTATAACTTCACTTCAACTGGCCTAATATCCTGAGTCACTAGATGGTCAGAAGAATAGATGGAGTGCGAGAAGAACAGAGTGATGTACATTGACACCGAAAACCAGAAACAAAGCTTGTACAGGATGAACAGCAAATGAAATCGCTTCTATCAAAATAAAATCTCACACAGGTCATTTTTATACATACGTGGACATACATACACACACCCACACACGCACAGACACACAAGCAAGAATGTGTATTTTGTAAGATAGGGTCCTTGGAAATAGACATTCTTAGCAAATATGGATGACAGATCAATTGTAATTTATTTTCTTTGAACACTGTATCATCATAAAGAAAACTGGTATAAATGAAAAAATCTATTTCAAATATCTACATCTAAAATTTTAGGCAGTGAAAAAGCACTTTGTTGACAAGGAGTGTGGAATGATGTATGTTAATTGTCAGAAACTGCTGAATGCCTTGCTTACTTGCCACAAACAAATTCACAGATCAGAACGAACAATACTGCTAAATATTCCTTTTTTTCCCATTTTTTTTTTGTTAAAACGTACTGGGAGAAAGAAAAGAAAAGAAAAACTGGAAATCCATACATCTTTCAAAAGTTTGAAATTGAAGCAATATTTAGAACCATAGATGAGGAAACACCGCCGCATGGTGTAATATACACAATGCGCTTTTCTTCTTTAATCTGTAATGTACATCAAATACTTTACAACAATGCATTAACAAAAGGCAAGAAACATCTTGCTGTACAGAGGAACCCCAATGCAACTTGAAGCCTAGAATCACAACAGATGAAGAGAGTAAACAAAGCGTGAGAAGCCGTCCCTCTAAAGTGTGTGAACTACACCGTCCCTTGTGCTTAACGGTAACCTTCACGCCCCACCACCCCGACCGTCTCCTCTGCTGCCTTCAGACACATTCAATATAAAGCACTTTTTATACTCTACAGCTCAAACTAGAAAGGTGTTGCACGATGTCATATTTAGGATCACTTTAGCTTCCTATTGACTTCCGAGTTAACTTTCGTTTCATTTAGCTTTCTAAAATAGCTCTTAATATTTCCTTACTGGTTATCACAGCCTTCCTACGGAACAGGCTTGAACAAACTAAATTTGCAGGGGGGAAAAAAAAAGCAATGTCTCGTGGTATGCATGCACATGCACTGTTCCCGGAGCGCCTCGTGCCGCCCGCTCCTCACACCCAGGAGTCGGGGGAGGCCGGGTAGTGGCTCGTTTCATAGTTCAGTTCACTGTAGGGACGGGCAGCTGAGTAGAAGTCGACATAGTTGCCGGTGGACTTGAGTCCCAGGTGCATGGTGTACTCACTGGCGGGAGGGCGATGGTGGACCTGGTCCTCGAAGAACGACTCGTCGTAGTTTCTCGTGGAATTCTGAAACGGCTGGTAGGTCTCGTAATCTTTCCTGCTGGGCTCCTGTGGGACTGGCTGCTGTGCTGGAACCTGCACAGAAAAGAAGATCCACGTGGGCTGGTTCGCTTTCCCTCCATGCAGCCTCCCCATGGCCAAGGCGCTCAGGCCTCCCATGTTGAGGGCTGGGCCGCCACCCGCACATCCCCCAGCATGGCGCTGCTCCAGATACCGCCAACTGCTGATCGCCCTTCCTTTTACAAGTTGGTTCCTGGGTCCATGCACTAGCATTCTGCATAATCTTTTTAAAAAATTATGATTGTAGTAAAACATACATTAACATATAATTTGCCATCTCAACCACTTTTAAATGTACAATTCGGTGGCACTAAGTATATTCACGTCACTGTGCAGCCATCACCGCTATCCATTTCCAGAGGGTTTTGAAAAAGTTTATTTATTTTCAGAGAGAAAAAGAATGGGGGTGGGCAGAGAGAGAGGGAGAGACAGGATCCTAAGCAGGCTCCTCCCTGTCAGCAGGGCTTGAACTCATGAACTGTGAGATCATAATCTGAGCCAAAAATCAAGAGTTGGACACTTACCTGACTGAGCCCCGGGGCACCCCATTTCCAGAACTTTTTCATCACCCTAAACAGAAATTCTGGACCCATCGAGCATAACTCACTATTTCTTTCCTTGCTCCAGTCGACAGCAGCCTGTTCTACTTTCTGTCTCTCTGAATTTCACTATTCTAGACACTTCATCTAAGTCTGATCATATAATATTTGTCCTTTTGTGTCTGGCTTCTTTCACTTAGCGTAATGTCCTCAAAGGCCATCCATGTTGTAGCATGGGACAGAATTTCCTCCTTTTTTAAGGCTGAATAATATTCTGTTGTACGGGTAGGTTTTTGTTTATCCATTCATCTGTTGATGGCCACTTGGGTTGTTTGCTCCTTCGGCTATCTTTTTAATTGTTTGTTAGCATTTTGTTTATTGTTGCAAGAGAGAGAGACAGAAAGTTAGCAGGGGAGAGGCAGAGAGAGAGAAGCAGAATCCGAAGGAGGCTCCAGACTCTGAGCTGTCAGCCTGGAGTCTGACGTGGGGCTTGACCCCACGAATCATGAGACCATGACGGCTTAACCGACTGAGCCCCCCAGATGCCTCTCTTTTTGGTTATCATGAATGTGGGTGCACCAGTATCTGTTTGAGTCCCTGCTTTCAAGTTTAGGGGCATGTACCTAGAAATGGCATTGCTGGATCTTTTGATAATTTGATGTGTAACTCTTCAAGGAATTGAAAAACTGCCACAACAGCTGAATATTTTACTAGATAACCTTTTAAATTAAAGAGGCCTAGACCAGAACTAACTAGTTGATCTTCCACTTTTCTGGATTTTTTTTCTTTTCTTTTCTTTTTTTTAATTTTTTTTAATGTTTATTTATTTTTGAGACAGAGAGAGACAGAGCATGAGTGGGGGAGGGGCAGAGAGAGAGGGAGACACAGAACCCAAAGCAGGCTCCAGGCTCTGAGCTGTCAGCACAGAGCCCGACGTGGGGCTCGAACTCACAGACTATGAGATCATGACCTGAGCTGAAGTCGGACGCTCAACCGACTGAGCCACCCAGGCGCCCCTGGATTTTTTTTTCTATTACACCTAGGTTTTGCAATCCCAGAGAAAGAGTCACTGAAGCTGTCTGAGATCTAATGGTCACTTGGGTATCTTCCCACCTCACGGTGGGCTGTGATCAATACCGCTTTGGAGGACGGAGGCTTCCCACTGGTAGGACCATTCCCTCACACCTGCCTAAATGATCAAAAGGTTGCACAGAGAAGCATGTGATGAAAAGAGGGAGTTTGTTTCAAATATAACATATTCAGGAGGATGAAACTGTTCCCCAACTTGGTTTATGTAAGAACCGATGGAACTTGAGAATGATGTGGGATTATGAAGCTTTGAGTTGAGGGGGAGGGGTTTCGGTAGTGTCTCGTATCCCTCGGCCCACCTCTGTGCTCTTTGTTTGCCCTCTTGTCCTTTGCACGTTACCGTCTGATGCAGGAGGCTTTGCAAAGCTAGAGGGCTCACATGAGCCTCTGAGACGTGTAAAGTCGAGAACTAGTTCCATCCGTTTGGTTTTAAGGACAGTAACACCAAGACAGTTCACCAAGACAGGCTGATAATTCATACCTATAGGTGGAGGTCTGGTTCTCTTCTTCCCTTCTGACTGCCTCTGGGGTCCCTTTTCTAGCACTATGCCCCTGAAGTGAGCGGAACATCCCCACAGCTGGTGCACACAGTCGTGCACAAAGCTCTGCTCATGTGCAGTCATTGGGGAGGAGGTCTGGTGTGAAGGATAGAACACTTCTGAAGAAACACAGTATGATCGCCTCCAAGCAGATTCAGTAATTCCCTATTAATTTAACTAAAGCCCAGCATGGAAACGTCCTATAGAAATTGGTCCCAGTTAATAGATAATGACTTGCAATTAGCACGTTGTGTGTAAATGAATGCTTCTAATGACCTGCACATAATTCTTCTTTCAAGTAAGCAAAACTCCCTCTTTTACGTGTAATTGATTTACACTAGTAATCGACCTGTTCTTCATCATAGCTGCCATCCACCATGTCCCACACTTCTCATCAGTGGTGGCGGGTGAACGAGGTTTTGGGCTACTCACGAAACACGTTAGCCTAAGAGCCTGGCCATGAGAGGGATGTTTGGAATTAATCTGCACCATCTGTAATTAAACAAGGCCAGGTCTACCAAATCACCGGGCTAGGCTGAGGCGCCCTTTGCTATTCTTTGAAGAGCTGTGTGCTATGCTGAACTTCTGTGCTCCAGCACTGTGCTGCTACCTAAGCATCGAGCATACAGAGGGTAGGAGCTGGGAGATCTAGAAAAATCACAGGGGGAGGGGGCTAGAGTTTACTATGCTTTCATGTCAGTGGGCACTATACCCAATATTTAACAAATTCCTCTTTGTTTTACCTTTAAATAGTTAGAAACATGCATATATGCATGTATATGTCTCTATCTATCTCATCATATATCTCTCCTTCCCTATCTTCCCATCCATCCAACCACCCATCCCTCCATCCATCCAATTCCCACTTTATAGATGAAGATACTGAATCTCAGAGAAAGTAAGCAACTCCTCCAGAGAAATTAAGCCACTGTCATGGCCAGTGGTGGTGTGGGACTGGAATGTGAATTCATGTCTGGCTGACTTGGAAGTCATTCTCTCCACCACACAAACACAGTTTCAGTTGAGCCTAACTGGCTAAACCTGAGGGCCAGCCTCACTGAGTTGACCCCAGGCTCTATGATAAGAAAGGAGGGTCAGGGACGAAAGGAACTTAGAAGAGCTCCCACTTCTTCGTGCCGGTCTCAGTGGCCAGAGACGGGGAGATGTGCAGGGAAAATCACTCACAGGCTTACGGCTCTTCCCCACAGTGGCTGCTGCTTTCAGGCTTTTGCACAACCTGTTTCAAACTTCTTACGGTCGCCATGTTCTCTCTGGTTGGTGGACGTTTTTAGGTTGGGCAAAGTTTATCTTAGTCTCTTACTTTGAGAAATTGCCCTTTTCAATTCATCTGTATCGGTCATAAAGTCTCTAGTCAACCCTTTCCAAGATTTAGTTCTGTGGTTCTAAGAGAGTGTGTAAAAGAACTATCCAGGATGGGTGACAGGGGGCGCTGCTGCGTTTGGAGGGATTAAATTTGCTCATTGGCCTGGTGGTGCAGATGTCAACTGTGGATGCACATTCGCAGTGGAAGAATGTTGGCTTATCATTTACTCTAAGGGATTATCTGACAGTATTCAAAATCAGACAGATAAAATGCTCCCCAAGAGAAACCCTCCCCATAGAGGAGCTAAAAATAAATGCTTTTTTTTTTTTTTTTGGCATTGCACTGTTTGCATAAAGCAGACTTCTATGAAGGAAGTAGAATGATGTTCATATATAGCAGTAGTGTATTCTGAATTCGAATGTCTGTTGCGGCTCAGCGAAGCCCTGGCACAGCCAAGGAGCCTGAGGCTGTCTGCTTTTGCCTTAAGGCAGTGTCCTTCCTGGGCAGGGAAGTTGTAACCAGCTGGCTCACACGGGGAGACTGGGCTCTGTCCTGTGCCTCCTGCTCCCATAAAGTCATCTTTGTTGAACTTTGTTTAGTTTAAATTATGAAGGATAGCGTCACTTCTCTACCCTCCAATTCTGTTAGCATAGTGAGGAAAACCTGTTTATTCCTCACTGTGTTTGCCTACCACCTGCATTTCTTTCTAACACAAGGGAAACAGCTGCCCCTTACAGATCTTCAAACTTGCCCACGTGACAAAAGTTGAGCACTCCGGTGTTAATAGACAATGAAAGAAGTCATGTGGTAAGGATTCACGGCTCTCAAAGTCTGGTTCCAAGACCAGCTGCATCAACATCACTTGGAAGCTTGTTAGAGATGCAGATCGCCTACCATGTCAGAAACTCTGGGGTTGGGGAACCAGTAATGTGTTTAGTAAGTCGTTCCGGAGATTCTGGCTCATGTTCAAATTTGAGAACTACTGGTAGAGAGGAGAGCAAGTGGGACAAGAAGGCAGATGCACCAGGTTGGAGTCTTTGCCTCTTCTGAGCTGGGCGACCAAAAGCAAACCCTTATTCTCCTTGAATCTCTGAGGACAATTTTATCTGCTCTGCCCGCCTGGCAGTGAAACTGAGGACCCCAATCAGGACCTCAAGATGCTGTTTTGATGTCAACAGTAATAATGTGAATGGTGGTCATCAAAACACCAAGCCTCTTTGTCTCTAGTTTATGAACAAAACATTCTGTTCCTAGCTAGATATGTACAGTTAAATAAGATATTTTTCTTTATAAGTATGTGACAGGCTAGTAGAAGCTCAATAGGGGCTTTGGAGAGTTTAAGTAGTTAACTCTTAAAATGATGTCTGCAACCGGTTAATTGGGGACATAAACATTAAGGACCACAGACGTTATTTCAGACTAACGGCTGTTTCTTTGAGGAGTCGTGAGGCTCAGAACGCAATGAAAATGAGACTGGAATCCCAGGTAGTCTCATGGGGAGTGCCACAGCCGGGCAGCCACCTGGCTCCCTTTCCACTGAGTCATGGAAAGCCTGGCTTATGGCTATTGCCCTGGACCCTGCCTCGCCTGCCCATGCAGCTGGGGCTGAGCCCTCATTCCCAGCTCTCATTGTCTTTGCCTCCTCTTGGAGACCTACCTCACGCCACTTTCCCTCAGTGAATTGCTTCTTCTTGGAGATGAGTCACTGTCCAGCCTCCTCTGTGAGGCTCATGAGGCCCAGCTGGTGACTGAGACACTCAGGAGACTAGAGTGCTCCACGGAGGACAAGTGTCAGCACTGAAATGGAATGGACTCTGGCACATCCCTCCTGGTTAAATTGTTCAAGCTGGTCTTTTACTAGCTGTGAGGTTGTGAGGTCACTTTGAACCCAGGAAACTTCCAAAAAATGAAAGCATTCCATCCATCTGGAATGACTGGCCATGTCCACAGGGCCAGAAAATCCCAATCATGGAGGCTCTGTACCAGGGTGTCTCTAGAACTACCCAACTGGAAGAGAACCAAGTCTCCTTCTCATTCGAATGAGTAGGATGGTCATACCTCAAAACAGAGCCAACGTTTATTCCATTAATATTGGAGTTTCCTGGAGCATCATAATGCTTTACTTGGAATACTTTTAGGGAAAAAACAATACTTTCTGGTGGATATTTTTAATTGCTGCTTGATAGTAGAATGGTGTTAGTCATCCCCTCATCTACTTCCGTTGGCTGGACCTGCTCAGGGAATAATGATGGCACTGAGATCTCACTGAGGGACTCAGCTCAACCGGTGGCCTGTCTACAGCATCTCCCTGGTGCTGCTAAGTGGCACAGAGCTTGCACTCCATCCCGGCCGGGTTTCCCAGCATTTGCCAGGGGCACCGTGGCCTTGACAAGTCACACTGAGGCTGAGTACGTTCTGGGGCATGCTGGGGAAAAAGGCTACATCGCGTTGTGCTCTCCCTCCTGACAGGGATGCCATCTTCTTAGTGTGTTAATTCCATTGGCTTAATTGTTTAGAGTAGACTCGGGAGAAAAGAATCGCCCCTTAGAGCTGCTGTGGACTTTCCTGTAAATATAGGTTGCAAGCAGGGCTAGGAAACTATTGCAGCCGCATCGTAAGATGCCAAGGACCTCTGGGCCACACCAGGACACTTCTTTGCTGCCGACGATAGTGGAATCCCATGGAAAGAAAGGCTGGTGTAGAATACATCAATTCTTGTGATGAGCTTGTCCTAACCTGAGGAAACTGAAGACTATTCCTCTACTCTTGGATGCAAAGTCAGGGTCCGATCACATCCTGACAAGTATCATTAAGAACTACAGCCAGTTCTCTCACTATACCTGATATTTGCTAAAAGATAAAGGTTGGTTTCCATAACTGAAATTGGCATTTCCAATACATTTTGTTTCCCTTTTCTTTTGTGTTCCAGCAGGCACGTTGACATGCGGATGGCTGGTGGCCACCCCTGGTGATCTCTTGTCCAGCGCTCATACACCTATTTATTTATTCATTGACCTCTTTGCTTTTAGCAAAGACAGGAACTGAGGGAGGCCAAGCAGACGTTAGCGACGTGTCAGGCAGGCTGCGGGGCCTGGGCACTCACCGGGGGTTTGCAAACCACACCAGACATCTCCCGGAGTGGCTGCGCATGGACTGGAACATTGAGGGCAAAGGGATAACTCCTCTACCTGTTACCATTTCTCCTGCTGATGGGTGATTAGAGGAAAAGGTAATTTAAGGTCGAGGAGATACTTTTCGTATCCTCCTTCTTCTTTTGGCAATGGTCCTGCACAAGATATCTACTTGCTAGAAGGGAGTCCCTTTCCTTTTCAAAGATGCTGCCCCACAAGATGTTGAGAAATGTTTAAAAACAGCACATCTAACTTCTGCATCATCTGGTTATTGCGATCAAACCATCAGCTTTCAGATTTATCTTTGAGCCCAACTTCCCTGACCTGCGGCAGGAATCCAGAGCACCAGCAGAAGCCAGCTCTGGCAGTGGTTACCAGTAGCCAACAGTGATGAGGAATGACCATCTTTCTGTCATGACCACCGCAGGGGACAAATGTATGAAGCCGTCAGTCAATAGAAGAGCGAAGGCTGTGCCTTTTGCTTTGATAGCTCCCACAGAACCACTGGGAACATGAGCCTTCAGTGAATGTTTGCCAAATAAGACAAACACGCACAAACTGAGAGCACTTTTCGAAGGAGCTACCTCTAGCGTTCCTCAAACTTGAACATGGACGTGAATCGCCTAAACATCTTGATAAACTGCAGCTCTGATGCATTTGTTGCATTTGATGCAGGGGCAGGGATCAGAGAAGAATCTCCCCTGTGTTTCGGACAAGCTCCTGCACGGTGCTGATGTTGCTGGTTCCCCAACTGACTGAACAGCGAGGCCCTCCTCGACGCACTCTATTTTGTAGTTCGTTATTGCGCTTGTCTCTATTTTATTGGAAACCATCATGTATAATGAACCGTATATGAACTGGCTGGGTTACAGGAGCCACCTAATCCCTGTCCAGTAATGACACAGTATGTCTACGCACTAGAATCTTACACTTGTGTATTTGAGCCTTTTGGTTGTGGGTCACAGTAGGGAACTTGCTTTCTACCAGGCGCAAGTGGCCGTAGTGAAATCGAAGCTTGTTTTCAACTTTGAGGCTGTTCTGATGACCACAGTCACCCCACGTGTGGTATGTTAAATGTGAGCGGAGAGCAGAGGGAAGATGGCTTTCTTTTTTCGGTCCTTTATGTATGTTATGCAGAAGTTTGCTTATTTATTTATTTATTTATTTATTTATTTATTTATTTATTTATTTATTTAACAATTCCAGGCTATTTCACACGAGTCGAAGGGGAAAATGAATACAAACGTGTGTGTCTCCTTTACCTGGTTATGTTTGATGTCTTCAGCGGGCGCACCATATGAATTCCTATACAAAGTTGAAATTCCAGTGTTTTGAGCTGCAAGCAAAAAGGAAACAAAAAGTATTAGCGAAGAGAGCAAGATTTCAAGTGAGGAATGATGGTTAGTGAGGCGAGCTCTTGCCCTGACAAAGCTTGGTTTCTCTGGGACCATCCCAAGTGCCATTGCTAAGTGGAAGAATTCTTTGGCCCTGGACACTTCATTTTACGTGCAGATATTAAGAAAGATGAACAGTGATTCTATACAATCCCCACAGCATGTGGGTTTCTTGCAATAACATTCGGACTGTAGACAGGGCCAGGGCAGGGGCAGCAAACAGACGGCCATCTTGCCAGGGTGATTGCCTTTTTCTCTGGTGAGAACTGGCGGGTGATAAAGGCTTGTCTCCCACACTGAAGCATGCAGGAATCTCTATGAGCAGCTTCAGTTTGAGCTGGAGAATGACAGGAATGCAATTTCTAATTTGGGCTCACAGAGTGCTTAATCATCATGCAGACGGTTCATTTCTCATCTGCCTCTGCCCTGAGCTTCTGGGAGGCTGTAGCTTTGGAACCCAATAGACACAGCACAGGAGCCCCTCACCCTGTCTTGTGACCGGCCTGTGGTCTAACTGAGAGGAAGGAAGGTCTCCTCCAGTGGCCAGCAGCTTCCAAAGGCACAGGCACGGTTTGCCCACTTCCTCACCGAGAACCCTCCTAGAACCTTCAGGACTCATGCCTCAGGCCCAGAGGAAGGCCCCAGGGCACCACTCCCTTCATAGCCCTTAAAAGGCCATGATTTAAGAAAGCTCTGGAAAAAATTATCAAGGTCAGTGGGGTATAAAACACTTTAGATATAGAGAAAAGTGTTTCTTCAGTTTCCTGTATCTATGGAATAATAAAATAGTGTGACACACCATAGTTGTTCTCTCACAGATACAGTTACTCTAGACACAAAGCCAATAGTACCTATCACCCCACCCATGACTGTTCCTAAAAGCACAAAATAACTGTGCAGTAAAAGCCCTCTCAAGAAATTCATCTTAGGAAGTGAGAGAGCCCATTCTAAATTGTAAAGACCACCCTGACATATTCTCTGGTTGGGTGTATAATGCTTCTCTCACTGTACTTTTGCCTAGACCATGGCTGTAGAATCTTCCTTGACAGCCCAGGTTTCACCCTGCCCAACACCGCTCCTCTGCCCTTCCTGTTGCCAAGAGCCGTGTGCCATCTTGCTTGATGGACTGAATTATGTCACTGCAGTGCCCTGCCAGGGTGATTTTGGCAAAAGCTACATGATTGGGGCCCTGTCCGATTTTCCGCAGTGTCTCCCTCCATTCCTCTCTTGTCAAGGAAGCCCCAGCTATGCTGGCCCTCTTTCCTCACTCAAGCGTGCAGAGTTTGTTTTGCTTCCAGGATGTTGTGCTGGCTGAACCCTCTCCCTGGACCTGGCTTCCCCCCACCTCTGGACTGCCTTGCCTTGTCGGTGGCAGGTAGTTTAGTTGAGTCTCCATTTCAACACTGTGAAAGCAACCCCGCCCACCTGGCACCCTGTGGCTTCTGAACCTGTTAATTTCTCCATCACACTCAACACCACGTGGTCCTAGCTTGTGGGTGAGCTTCCTCTGGTCTACCTTGTGTGTCACCTCTCTTCGCTATGACAGCAGACATGCTGTGAGGCCAGAAATCAGTATCCCCGCATCTGGGACACTGCTTGGACTCAATGGATGCTCTTGAAGCAAGTGCTTTATTTGTGGAGCGAACAAATGAGTGAGTAACCCTGAGAAAATATGCCCTCAGAGCTATGGTTTGCTGATGGAAAATGTCACATCAAGGTGAAATATTTTTATGGTAGTCAGAACAAAATGGACTTTTTAATTGGGGGGATCATGCACTATTACTGTCCTTGTCCCCCTTCCTGTCATGTTTGTGGCTTCTGAGCTAAAGATATTCCTACTGGAAGTTTTTTCCTCCTGCTCTTTGGTCTACTTCACCTGTTTATAGGAGGCTGTGTAGCTGAGATTGAACTTGTAGCTTCTGCAGACACATGAAGCCAATGTCTTCATGGATGCTGTGCCCTTGTATGTCTGACCTAAAAGCATACGCATGAGGAAATGCCTTTCTTCTTTTGTATAGGCCCGATTTCCAACTGAATCAACATATTGAAGATTAGAATGGCTTTAAAAAAGCGTAAAAGAGACACTGACAAAAACGGGCTAGACCCTTTGATGTAAAGGCATTTGGGAAGCTGAGATGGGAGGGCAAAATCCCCTGGGGTGAATTTTACAGTCAGGCCATGTAGTTGCTGGGATCACATAGCCCTCCTCTAATGCATGCTTCTGAACACGTAATGTTCCCAGGGAATCATGACCGCAAGAAATAGCTATAACCGTTCTGCATGCCTGAATGAAGGGCTGACATTGACTTTCTGCAGGCTCCTCAGTGGCAAAAGAACACTAAGGGAGAAGACATTTTAAAAGACTCCATCTCAGCTAGATAACAAATCCAGAAAAGGTGGGTGGGGGGAGGCTGGCACAAAGACCCTGAAGGGTCTGCATCTATACGGGCTCAGTAGAGGAGATTTGAACCCAGGCAAGGACCTGCTTCACTTTAAGCTGTCCCATGTTGCGTTTTGAGGGTGAAGCTTCCCATGGTTTTCCCATGGTGGAGGGAGTGCTTCCTTTGGGGGATATGGTAAGACAGGTTCTGATGTCTTAGAAACAAGGGAGATGACAGTTTTTCAGATATCTTTCAATGTACTATACTAAAAGTGTCCCCTGGATATTTGTGAATGAGAAAAGTAATGCTCTTGATGTGGAGGTTACAAGAGCTATGACCTGCAGGTGAACGCTGAGGTGATGGGCACGAGCAAAAGTGCTGTGGAGCAGGGGCTGCACATTCGTCCTTTCCATTCGTCTATGAAACCTTGGCTCCCACCTGGCATGGCGGGGATTTATTCGTGCCACTGTGGAAGGTGGTAAGTAAATACCTCCTCCATCTACCACCTCTTCTGTCACCAGCTCCTCCATCATCTCCTGTATCTCTTCCATCACCATCACCACCTCTACCATCACCGTCTCCTGTGTCACCACCATTATCGCCTTCACCATCACGTCCTCCACTGACACCTCCTCCATCACCATCACTATCTCCACCATCAACATCTCCCTTGTCACCATCATCATTGCCTCCACCATCACTGCCTCTGTCATCACCTCTTCCACCTCTAACATCTCTACCTCCCCCATCACCATCACCTCCTCTACCTTCACCATCACCGCCTCCACCATCACCATCTCCTCTGTCACCACCATTACTGTCTCTATCATCACCACCTCCACCCCCATCATCACCACCATCATTGTCTCCTCCATCATTGTCTTTTCCATCCTTCCATCATCACCTCTTCCATCACCACCTCTCCACCTCCACCATTATCAACTCCACCATCGCCTCCTTCAACTCCACCATCACCATCTCCTGTGTCACTACTATCACCGCCTCTATCCCACCATTACCACCATCATTGCTTCCTCCATCACCACCTCTTCCATCACCACCTCCACCATTGCCATCACTGCCTCCACCATCACCACCATCACTTCCGCAACTCTACTACTACTTCCACCATTACCCTGACCTTCGCTACCTCCACCACCACCGCCATATTTTCACTACAATTGTCTCCACTGCTACCTCTTCTACCACCATCGTCACCTCACCACCACCATCACCTCCACTAGCATCTCCACTATTGCTACCACCATCACTATAGATAATAGCAACTAACTTTTACACAGAACTTGGCTGAAAGGGAACCATCCTGTATAAACATATTATTCAATAAAGAACTCTGTTCTTCTAGGCTTGCTAGATGATTGATAGTGTATTTTTGAATTGTTTTTTAAAGTAAGTTAGAGCAAAGATGTTTAGGCCTCTTAAGTAGGTTTGAAAAAATACATATATCTCCATACTGGATTTATCGAGATCCCTGCCATTTTCTAGGAGATTTTATTTTTTATCTTATTATGTGTGCAGGGCATGATCACGTACCATTGGAAATATTTCAACATAAAAACACCCACATTTAAAAGCCTTTTGAGGGGTGCCTGAGTGGCTCAGTTGGTTAAGCATCTGACTCTTCGTTTTGACTCAGGTCATGATCTCACAGTTTGTGAGATGGAGCCCCACGTTGGGCTCCGCAGCCACAGCATGGAGCCTGCTTGAGATTCTTTCTCTCTCCCTCTCCCTCTGCTCTTTCCCTGGTTGTGAGCTCTCTCTTTCTCTCTCAAAATAAATAAATAAATATTAAAGAAAAAGCCTTTTGAATAATTATACTGGGCAAGAAAGAAAAATTAAACAATACAGTAAATTTCACAATTATGCTTATAATATAATCTCAACTGGCCATCCCAGACGGCCAGTGATATGGCTACCTAGGGCAATAATAACCACAAACCGAATGGGGCAGGTGAATTTGGGGTCACTACTCCAGAGTAATTGGTACAAATTAGATTCTCTGCTGAATGTGTTGGCTGTAGGGACTCGGCTTTCAGATCCATAACTTTCTTTGTTCGTGCTCATCTACAACTGGGCCAACATTTAAGGTGGGAAAAGCAGCGAGTAAGAATAAGAAGGTATATCTCGCATAACGAGTTCAGGTGTAAGGCTGAGCTGTTCCCCGGTGTGGACTGTACGTGGAGGCAGAGTGCTGACCCCGGGAGTTTGCATCGGGAGCATCTGTTTACTGTGCTTTTCTTTTTCTGCAGTCATGCACGGTTACCATGGAAAGCTCTGCCTCTGGGGTAAGTGCATTTACCATTAGAAAAATTTGTCTTAGACGGCCTGGGTCCAGAAGGCATCTTAATAAATCATCCAATTTGTCTCTTCTGCTTCCCTGCAGGAGTACACCTAAATAATACCTGAGAAACTCACACTTTGAAGGTCTTGTTGATAAGAAGGTCTCAGTGTCTGTTTAGGAGTTTTCCCTTTACACCCCAGTTTTATGAATGGCCTCATCTGGTCATGTTCCTCACAGCCTATTTTCCAGAGGACTCCATCTCCATGTCCACATGGCAAAAAAGGGCGTGGAATTCCTGTTAGAGATCCTGATGGCTCTGGAAGTTTTACTTTCCAGGCACAACCTCCTCTACAGCAGTACCTCCAAGTCCTGTTTCTTGGAGGAGGGGAAAACCAGGGCATGGGCAAGTGTACGGAGAGCCTGGAGGGGACGATGAATGGGAACAGCAACCCCACCCCAAAGAGAGTTGTTCAGAGCAGAAGGGGCGTTAAGGTCAAGGCTGGTTATGAGAAAGGCTGGGTGGTGCATGCTGGATGGGTTGTGCCGGGCACCAGTTTTGGCCTTGGAATCAGAGTCCAGCTGATGAGAAAGGAGAGACAATGAGTATGACTGGGGTGGTAAGAGAGAGGGGCGGAAAAGATCAATGCCTCTGTATAGAAAGTGTGATTATTGGTTCTAATGAATCTTCTTGGGAGTTTGTCACGATAAGAGATTGGTTTCGTGTCAAGAAGAGAAAATGTCTCAACAGGAGTTCTGAGAGCGTCACTGAAATCCCTTCCTTTATTCCCCTCCTCCCACTCCTCCCTTCTTTTCTTATCCATTTTCCCTTCCGTCTATTGAGAATGGCAAAGCTTGGCTATAATGCACCCTACCATCCTGGGTCCTCTCCACTCTGGATTATGTCAGCTAAGAGGAAAATCTATGGTGACTCCTCTCTCTCATTTGCAGGAATATTATGAGCTGAGCAGATGAGGAGGAAAGGGGTAGGTGAAGAATGAGAATAAAATGTGTGTAGAGGACATTTTCTCTTAGTTATTTTCTGGTATAAGATGCTCAGTTTTTATTCCTCTGGCTTAATCTCCTCATCCCCATTTCCCGAGAATCTTTTCTGTCAAGCTCTCAAGTGACCCTCTAGCTGCTAAGTCCTGCTGAGCTGTCAAGTCTCCCATCCCGGCCCTTGGCCCTGTCCCAGATCAAGTCACCGGCTCTGAGGAGAATGCGCACGAAGCTGAGCTCACCTGTCATGGTGTCTTTCCTGGAAGTGTGTTCTCCTTTAGTCCCGTGGTAAGTGGCATTGCTGCCAGTGGATTCATAGTCTGTTTTCCTTTCCTTGAGGCTGATCATTTCCCGAGGTGAAGCTGGGGCACTTGCTACATAAAGAAATCAAAAGGAAGACTTTGTGTGTCTCACTGCGCAGCATGGATAGCTTTTCACACCAACAGCTAAGGGCCTGAAGACACGTGGCTCAACCTAAAGCAGTATGTGTCCTTGGACCTGCTGATTTGTATTCTTTTGGCTCTTGTCTTTACCCCTTCCCCTCGTCCTTGCCATCTTGTGCTTTACAGTTATGGGAGCACGCAGCTTGGGGGCAGGTAATTAAAGGCTATCTCCGGAGGCCATCTTTCTTAGAAAGGCATCCTGACGGGGATGTGGCCCTCCTAACGTGCATGGGACAGTTTTCAGAATGAGGCATGTTTTCTTTCTCTTTCTCTTTCTCTTCTCTTCTCTTTTCCTTCCCTTCCCCTCCCTCCCTCTCCCCTTCCCTTCCCCTCTTCCTTCTTTTCTTCATTTCTTCCTTTTTAAAAATTAGGTGTGTTTCCGAGGAGCTGTTACTGATACTGATGAATCCCTGATTAAAATAAATGCAGTTTTACCTAAACACCGAGTGACTCAGAATCTGTCCTAAAGGATGCCGGAGGAAGCAGCTGGGATGTTTCGTGGGGCTGGCGTAACCCCAACTTGCACAGATCAGCCTGTGGGGTGGGCTGGGGCAGGGGTGTGCGGAGAGCCCGTTTCCTGATGTGACACCCTTGACCAGTGCCCCCAGCAATCTCTCACCTACACCTTGCACCCTGGACCCAAGGGATGAGCCCTGTCATCTCTTTGTGTCTCCATTTCTAAAATGATGGGTTGTAATTAATGGATCCCCCTGGGAAGTCCACTGAGTTTTTAAAGTGCCCTCAGAATAGAGGAGAAACTGAACTTGGAGGTAAGGAAGCACACAGAAAAAGGTTTAGATTTCTTAAAAGATCGATGGATCAGTAGCAAGTAAACAGCCCTGCCAATGCCGAGGCGGGTTGGAAGAAGTGCAGGTCTAGGTGTGTGTGCGGCAGCGAGGCAGCCGCTGTCTGTGCTCCTCAGTGACACCACTCATGTCTAGAGCTTAGTCAGTTGCCTCTATCTCAGTAGGGCTTGGGCATGGTACTCTTCTGCCTGCCTGTCCCCAGCCTCCATGCCTGAGGACAGTGCTTCCTAAACTTGTTTAACCTCAAGACTCATCTAGAATTCAGAGATTCCAGGACCCCACCCTGGACCTTCTGAATATGGATTTTCAGTGGAGGGGTCTACGAGTCCATATTTAACGAGCATACCTGGTAATTATTAAGGCTAGGGGAACTCTGGGGAATTCTTGATTTTTTGGGGGATAAAGCCCTCTTTGCTAGTATCTAAGCCCCTTCTGGTCAAACCTCAGTGTACCTTTCAACTTATCATTCACACCCTCTGCAGGATCCCACAGCTCCAGCCTGCTGGGCCTGCCTGTTCCCTCAATGTCCTTTCCTTTTCAGTGTCTGAGCCACTTGATGCATTTCACCAAGCTTAGTGTCCCCTGTGGGCAAATCCCTATGCTAGACACTGGGAACAGAAACATGAATCATGTCACTTTCTGAACTCGAGGAGCTCAGGAAACAGACATGCAAATAAACCAGTATCAGAGGCAGAGTGCTTAGCAGACATCACAGCCAAATGCTGAGGAGAGAAACCGAGGGAGCCTTTGCCCATCCTTTCCGGAGAGGCACCCTGTCTACTTCCAAACCTACCCAAACAAAATCGAGGCTCACTGCTCAGCTCTCAAAACCCTGAGAGGTTCTCAATCCTGGCTTCCCGTTAGAATGAAATCCTTAGAATACTCTCAAAAATACTGATACTTGAGGGGCACCTGGGTGGCTCAGTTGGTTAAGCATCTGACTCTTGATTTTCAGCTCAGGTCATGATCTCAGGGTTTGTGAGATCGAGCCCCGCACTGGGCTCTGTGATGACAGTGTGGAGCCTGTTTGGGACTCTCTCTCTCTCTCTCTCTCTCCCCCTCCCTCTGCCCCTTCCCCACCCACATTCTCTCTCAATCTCTCTCTCTCTCAATAAATAAACTTAATAAAAAATATTGATACTTGAGCGCCACCCAGAACCTGTTGGATCAGAATTTCTGGATCTCTGCATGTTAAGCCTATTGGGGAGACAGAGAAGAAAATGGTGTTTGGTCTACATAACATGACTGGGCTGTGTGTATCCAGTTCCTGGATGTTCTCAGAACATTGGCCACTGTGTCTCACTCACCTCCTCCACCTCTGCCCCTCTCCTATCTTCTGTTCTCTGTCGTCCTCTCCTGTGATAGTCCTTTTCCTGCCCTTGCTCCTTCGCTTCTAGGTCTTCCAGCAGAAAGGCTAGCCTTTTATCATTCACAGCCAGGAAACCATGAAGGGACAATATTTTGGAGCGTCTTGACCAAAGCTCTCAATATTAGCATCTAATAGCATGGAGACGGTGGGTTTATTAAACTATGTCATGTGTGTAATTCTCTCTCAAGACCTCACACACAGTGGTCCGAGTCTCTAGTAAAGTAAGATTATACTCCTGGAAAAATCCAATCATGCAAACAAGTGTTTACTAGGTGTCTCCGATGTGCCTCACTAGGAAATATCGGGGGTGCCCTAGCTGAATGGCTGGGACAGCGTCTTGATAGGCCATTGCTTCTCCTTCCAGGCATCTTCCAATCCATTATGTCATTCCGTCGTCCTAACACTGACGGGCTCTTCATAGTTAGGGCTTTAGAAAGCACCCAACCCTCTGCTTCCCAGACTCACTGGTCTTTATCTTTTTAAGATGTATGGAGGTAAGGGGCGCCTGGGTGGCTCAGTCAGTTGAGCATCTGACTTGGGCTCAGGTCATGATCTCAGGGTTGGTGGGTTCGAGCCCTGCATTGGGCTCTCTGCTGTCAGCACAGAGCCCGCTTCAGATCCTCTGTCCTCCTCTCTTTCTGTCCTCCCCTGCTCATGCTCTCTCTCACAACAAATAAATAAAACATAAGAACAAGGACGTATGGAGGTAAGACATGTAAAAGGCCACCCCTGTGCTTCTGAGGCAGGCGGAAGTTTCTCCAGTCACACGGAGGTTTCTGATTCTCATCTAGTGGGGGACTAAACGTTACCGGCAGTAGCATCACACTAAAAACAGAAGCTTTCATGGGGCTGGGAGAGCGTCATTTATTTCAGCCAAATTTTCCCCATTCATGTCTGATTTTCCTCATCATTCTGACAGTAAAGTGTGGTGTGAAGTTTTATGGCAAGTGATCTCAAGGGCAGAGGAGCTCTCTCCCACCAGGCCCACAAGATGGGGTCTCGTGGCTCCTCGGCAGGGTGAGGGCAGCAAAGAGCAAGGAGAAACTCTTCTTAAATGAAAGCCTATATAGCTCTGTGTGTGTGTGTGTGT
Source organism: Paguma larvata (assembly GCA_030068075.1). NCBI lineage: Eukaryota > Metazoa > Chordata > Mammalia > Carnivora > Viverridae > Paguma > Paguma larvata. The sequence goes on from CM057826.1 coordinate 7,912,814, forward strand.
GTGTGCGCGTGCGTGCTTGCGCACACACACACATATATAATTATTTTTTTTACATATAATTATTTATGCATGTTTCCTTCTTACAACAAAACCCAAAATGCAGAAATAAAAAAAATTTAAGCTTACACTTTGAATAAAAACAATAAAGACGATATCACTTATATATTAAACGAAGTGCTCATATTTTGCCTTTATTTTTTTTTCCTTAATCTTAGGCAGTATACAATGTGACTGTGAAAGGGGATAAAGTATCTTCATGAGCAAATAAGAGCAGTTAGTTCAAAATCTAAGCAATAGAAATGTGATAAATTAGAAAAAAAATAAATTGAGTGACCTAAAGTTATGGTTTTGTTATAATAAGACTTTATCGATCATTTGTCGGCCGGTTTAAAGGTAAGAACAGGCTAATTAGATATGGGGGAGTAACGAAACCCTCAATGGGATATTCAAATGTATGTCATTCTAGAGCAAGAAACAGCATGCCCTTTCTCCACTGCTCTGTTATTCCAGTTACAAGCAATACGATGCACTCAAACTCTTTCAAGTTGGAAAAAGGTCCACAGAAAACCCTGATTTGCAAACATCTGACAGCTGTCTTTATTCTTGTTGCCCACTGAATGCAGGTCTAACACCTGTTAGAGATTTTTTGAAATCTGTTAGATTTGTTCTGAGTCTGTGTAAACAAAACACGAAGTCACCACTGCTGTAAAAGAAAACAGACTCATTTGATATTTCTAGCCAATGTCCCAATCGGGACGGCTCTCCTTCTCTGAGGGTCACCTAAGAGGCGGGAAGGAAGGTTCTGGTGCCAAGGGACATCAGGCCTGGCTGGATACTGACATCTCTTACCTGAGCGGTTGTTGGGAGACACGCGCACAGGGGAGATGGAGGGCGTGCGGGAGGAAGAGTAGGGCCTTTGCCGATCCCTCTCGATGGTTGAGGATGAGGCTACAAAGTGATACTGTGACCATCCATCCTGCAACAGACAGCATGCTCCCATTAAGTGGGGAAGGTGGAGTGGTTCTTCATCACCTGACATTTCGAAGTTCCAAACATTCGATTCTGCAAAACACTCCTACACTCTGTCCAAAGAGATCGCTGAGCCCTGCTCAACCCATCAAGGTTCACAGAGACAAGTGTGAACAGAGACCTACCTGGCTCCCTCCCGACAGCCTGACGTGGGGGGGGGGAGGGCTTTTAGTGCATGCTTTCCTCCCCAAATGTTGAATAAGTGGTCTCTTTGCAAACCTGCTTTGGCCGGAAGATTTTATTAAATGAAAATTAATAAATTTTATGAAATGAAAATATGATGCTAAAAATGTCAGACGACCTGAAACTGTCTCTTCCTTACCTAGCTGGTTCCAGCTCTGTCTGGCCCTCTTTTCAACTGCCTTGAAGCCTTCCAAGAGTATTTACTCTTTTTACCCACGAGGCCGCATCAGCTAGCAGTCACAATGCCGGGCGGCCTCTTCCCCTCCAGTCGGTCTCCCTGTTTTTGCTTCAGATTTCCTTGGCCACAAACGCCCCAACCCCACCTGCTCAAGGTGTCTGGCGTGACTGTCACTGTGTCTTCACACCCAGACGGGTATGTTCTCTGGTTTAATCCAGGAACCATATTTTTCACTTCAGAGCATATTTGCAACGCGTCCTACCAATTACTCTTCCAGTAAGCCTTCTAATAGTTAATATGTAAAAGTGCACATACACCATTTTTTTTCATTATAAAAGCCAAATAAATACACTGTAGATCCTATTTTGTGAACTTAGAAAGCATAAGGAAGAAAAAAATTGCCAGTAGTTCCACCCTCCCCGACCCCTGACAGGAACTCATGTTCATGTATCTCCTCTCAATGTTCTCTCTTTTTTAATTCAACTTCATTGACATCAAAGTCATAGGTCAAAGGGCACTAAAACTACAACAAAGAAAAGCAGACATCTGCCTCATCCCCACTCCTGCTTCAGAGAGGCAACCACTTCGACTCTTCTGGTTTTTTCTGGTTTTGGTTATATTTAGACTTTTAAGGGACTCAATGTACTATAAAGAATCCTTGCAAGCGTAAATAGATGGAAGTTAATGAAGAACAAAATTCATACTCATTTCAGTATTTGTGTCTTTGTTTATCTAATTCTTATTCCCCTTCTGTTTGGCGGGTAGGGAAAAGCCAAGGTGAGAAGTACGCTGTTTTAAAAGCAATGATCTATCACTTCTCTGGCACTAGCTTTACTACCGGCAACATTTTCTCAACAATCTCTTAGGCCAGATACTATTGTTATCCCATTTTAGTGAGCTTTAAAGAGTTAATGGGCCAGCTAAGTCAAACACTAAGCAAGTAAAGAAATAATAACACTGGAATGTGGTATTATTGTAAGTATTTGAAAGGAGACATCAAACGAGGTGAGGGGATTGAGGAACACTGGTGGAGTGTGCTGGTGTGGCTAGTTTATGGGATATGGTAACGGAATGTGTGTGGCTCTGGGACCACTTAGCATTGCAGCAGGGACCTGGAGGATGATAAGGGGCCAGATACCGAAGATGTAGGCTGGGGTTTCCAAGCCAAGGGAAGAATAGATGTGAGGATGGGTGGAAGTGGGCTAAGGCGCACATGAGATCCACCAGAAGTCCTTCTGGCTGAGGGGTGATCAAGGGGCTCTAGAAAGATAAGAAGCCTTCTGAGTGTCTAGAACAGTTTGAGGAGAGTAGAATAGAAGCTATCCATAGGAGGAGGGAGACACAACCCTGGCTTGGATGGCGACTGATGATGGGCAATGGTCAGATGTGGCATCTGTGTTGGAGGATTTGCTGATGACGTGGCCATTAAGTGTAGGGGAGAGGAATCAAGCTTTACCCCAGTGTTTCTGGTATGAACAACAGAATACTGGAGGTGCCATTTACTGAGACAAAGAATACTGGGAGAGAAGTAGCTTTAGGTGGTGAAACCAATACTGCCGTTTGGGGCAACTTGGGTAGAGATGCCTGTTGTACATGAAAGAGAAGATACAGAATTAAACAGAATCTGCAAATCAGGGTTTCAAGAGTGATGTCAGGGCTGGAGATAAAATTTTGGAGTTGAGCATAGAGATGTTATTTGAAACAAGGAGAATGGATACAAGTATGAATGCAAATAAAGGAAGAAAACAGAGAGCAGGGAGGAGGACCAAGAGGGTGTGAGATCAGGCAAGATCAGGAAAGCCGATGCATAAATAAGAAGGCCAACTGGATGACAGGCAGGACCAGGAAGTGGCCAGAAGCCTGAGGAACATGGAAGCCATTATGACTGGGGCAAAAGTACTTTCTTCGGTCAGGCTGGCAAACATCTAACTGAAGTGGGCTCCAAAGATGAGAATTGATGAAGGAGTAAGGTGAGTACAGACCACCGTTGACGAAGTTTTATTATTAAGGAGAGTGGAGAAATGGGGCTTGGAGAGACTGAGTGGCAAAGAGATGTTTTCATAGATCACCTGGGAGATACTGAGCATTTCATTCATCCTTGGGAGTGACTCAACTGAGAGGAGGAGAGAGCCAGTGACACCACAGAGGAAGTAAGAAGTTGCAAGGAATTTCAGGGAGGAGTGTTGAGAGGATTTGGAACAATGGGTTACGGGCCACGGAACAGCAGAACTACAGCCAGGCTGTGTGGTCACAGATGCAGCGAGAAGGCAGTAGATTTGGTGGCAGGAGGATGAGGACATTCTTGTGTTTTCTTGCATGTGGGGTGAGAAGTGAGGTCATGAGTGGAGCATGAGAAACAGTTGGAGCTTAGGGAATAAAAGCGAGGAGAGAAGAGAGGAGGACAAAAGAGAGGAAGGGAGGGAAAGTGTGAAATAGTTCTTGAAGTAAGTGGGGGGCAAGTTGACCATTGCCAGGTGGTCTGGTGGCCAGAATGCTGACAGGAGACTTGAGGCATGTGGCAATGAACTTACAACGAGACCAGAGGTCAGCGTCATTGCTTATTTTTCTCCACCCAAGTTCAGCTGCCCTGTGGCAGGTGCGGAGTTGATTGAATTGGATGGGGGTAGTCAGGAAAGTAACCTGGAAGGAGACAGGGAGTGCAAATAGAATGTCATGGAAGCCCATGGAACCTAAGCCTCGGACAAAGGAAAGTGTAAATGTTGAGGAGATGGAGAATGGAAACTAGTTGGCAGCTGCAGATCCTAAAAGGGTCATAGGCTACTGGGATGAGGGTACTTCACAGATTTTTTTTTTCTTAAGGAGGGGGATGGGAAATGAAACAGCCACCACTTGAGAGGGCAGCACAGTTGGGGGGCTTGGGGGGATGTGTTCAGGGATAGCCCAGTGTCAGAGCAAGAAGAAGGGTGGGCAATGCATACCAGGGATTTTGCTGATAGCAGACCACGGGTTAAAGGGGGAAAGGAATGGGAAGCAGATGGAAGAAAAGTGGGATATTGGGGCAGATTACTGGCTATCCTGAATCTTTAAATGCTAATGGTCCAGTAACAACAGATGACCCAGGAGTCTTGAGCAATGCAATCGTGGTGACTGTGGTCATCAGGGGTGGAAGGCATAAGTCCTCCTCAGGGAAAGGTGGGAGTGTGGCATGGCAGGTAAGGGGTGGGTGTCAGGTAGGAGGAGAAAATGTCTCCATGGGAATTTGTACATTTCCCATAAATCCTCTGTCAGGTGGTGGCAAGGATAGGGAAGGGGCAGTCTTACAAGAGCATGTGCAGGATGGGAGCTATTTCCAAAGTGTATGCATCCTCAAAAGTGTACTCACGTACGGGAACAATTTGAAAAACTGTTTAAAAAACGTATTCCTTTATCTTAAAGGTAAAGCTTTGTTGGCCACAAAAATCCTTGAATACGATCAACAGAGGCAGATCGTGTTATGTTCGTTTCACAATTTAGAAGATATACTTTGGTGTTCCACACAGTGAGCGGCTCAGGAAATAGCTTTAATCAAAACCTCGGCTTCCTTGGTCATGAATAAGTCAGGATGCTCCACATGTCACTTAAGGGAAAGAAAATATTTCCCAATAAGAACACTGGCGAATATTTCACATGCTTTAAGACCAAAGGAGACACTAGAGAGAGAAATGCGGCACAGTGATAGACCTGGTTTGGTTTTACTTGGTGAGATAGCAACGGATTACTCAAGATCTCTTATGCAGGTGATTGGAGATCTCTTTTGGTCAGCAGTTCAGATTCCATGATGCTTCCAATGGGACCGTGTAAGTACTGGCATCTCAGGAAATACCAGGAAAGTGCATACGAAAACTGCTGACTCAGGAAGAAACTCCTGTTAGGATGCACCAAAAAAGGCTTTCAAATCCCTCATAAGCCTCAGTTCTGGGAATGCAAAGGCACGACAGAGAAGTGGCCTTTCGGGGAAGCTGTCTGTGGGTGATGGGATTAGCACACACTTGAGGAGGATGAGGGGTATGTTAAGAGGCACCGAGAAAGCCACCCTGGTTCTGACACCTCTGTGCCTGGCCCACGACTGTATGCCTGGTGAGCACAGAAACTCTGAATGGAGGTGGGAAGAGGAGCTTAGGGAACAGGGCAGAGTGGAAAACCAATTAAGGCTCTTGATTAGAGCAGTGTCCGGAGGCACCGCAGGAGCAAGGAGACGTGACCTGGTGGTGTCCATCTTCTCTCTCATTCACTGATCCAGAGCGAGAGGTGCTGAGGCTAAAACATGGAGCTCTCACATTGCTACATCCCACCATGCTAGAAGGGACACCACGGTTTTAACTTCGATGGTAGGAACTTCCCAATGTCACGGAAAATAGTGTTCAGATGCTAGAGATGGGGGTACAGACCAATCAGTAAGTTATGTTGAATGATTAATTACCGTGAGGAGAAATCTCATGGCCCTCCAGATCTTTTAGTATATGAACTTTTTTTGAAATTTCAAAATCGAACATATTTTTTTTCTGAAAAAAAAAATGTTTTGCTTTCCAAAGAAGGAGGGAGATGAAGACATATTTTCTTTGAGAAGTTATTGCTAAGCTGACATTCCTTTTATCCAAATAGCCATGCATGTATTTGTTATCTAGCCAGCTTGCAACCAATTCATTATTCATTTACTTCCCAGGGTCTCTCAGGAAAGCTTGAAAGTGGAGTACGTAAACACACGCAACTTGGGCACAGATCTTTTACATCACCTGCCTCTTAGATTACTATTTTTTCTTCTTAAAATTTTAACTCCCTGTAGACCAGAGGCTTTTTCCAGGATTTTAGTCTATCAGGTGCTCAACCCCAGTCCCCACCACCTCTTTGCCTTCTCGGGATTCGATAAGAAACCTCAAGGAGGAAAAACAGAATGAAGAAGAGTCGCAGCATAGAGGAAAGGGCCGTTAATCCTTCATATTGTCGATAAGGGGCTCTTTCAATGTCTGTCTTTCGCCCCCAGCAGAATGACCGCGAAGTTGTGCCCTTCAGCTCAAGACCCAGCCGAGCTGTCAAAAAGGTGATATGATATCTCCGCCTCGAATTGGTTTTTATTTTTAACACATTAAACTTAAAACTGGAGGTCGTTAAATTGTTCCAAGTAGATAGAGATAGAAACCTGAAAGAGAAGAGGAGTTCAAAGTCACTGAACTTTAAATTGCCGCCAGGACTAATCCGATTTTCTTTATCTTCTCCTTTTACTGTCCTTCTACCAATTTCGGTCTCTGGGTTAAAGTTCCCAGCCTGTTTCTTCACGAAACTGTATCATTCCCAAAGCTACTATCATCCGTATCGGTACTTTCAATGGTCCGGAGCTCGTGAGTATCTGGGCAACGTTCTTCTTCATGGGCTCGAAACTGGTCTTCACCACATGTGTGCCTGGTGGTCACTCCATTTAGTTCCTACGCATCTTCCCCCTTAAGTATTTGGAGGTCTCCAATATATAGCAATATTAAGTTTATCACCATCCTGTAAATACCTCCAAGAAGACTATCTGACTGTGGAGAGACTTCCACCAACAGATTTCAGATGAAGGGACTAAGTGGCTTCCAGATTGGTCTACACGAGGGTAGTGTAACGCACACTGCTCCCCCCCCCCTCCCCCGCCCAGCTTCTTACTCCGGAAAGCGTGTAGGACACCCAGCACAGACCAGCACCTGATCTTTTAGGTCTGCACACCAAGGCTAGCGAGAGCCCTTTGCCAAGGCTGAAAACTGCCTTCGCCTGGGGTCTCTCTGTCACCAGAGAGCTGAAACAAGAAGGCCACTAGGCATCGGCCCTTCTCCCCTGGTCTATGTGAGTATCACAATTCCTGGTAAACTCTGCTTCCATTTCTTTTCCATAAATTAAGGGCAAAAGTACTCCATCAGCTTGTGGAGTTTTCAAAATAGTAATGCCTGGGCCCCAGGCCCTGAAATTCCCGTTTAAATTGTTCTGAGTCGGGCCTGGGCATCGGTAGTTTCACAAGCCCCCTGGGGGAGAGAAACGAAGAGCGGGGAGGTGACCTGCTGGTTTGAAGTTTCTGTGCACCGGCTGCCGTGACTCAGAGGGATGCAGAATGCGTCTTCAAGTGCTAAATCCTGGGAGGCCCTGAATGTCTGACTGCACTGGGGAATGCAGGATAAGGCCTTCTCAAGGTTGACTTCTACAGGAACAAAAATAGGTCCCAGCCTCAGAGCCGAGAGGTGCCACACACACACTGAACCCCAGTCACACCCCATTACCCAGCAACCACCAGCTCTGTGATTCAATTTCACATGTCTACACCTCTGATCGGGCAGTTCCACAACCTGGTACAGCCCCTTCCCTACCTCTTCCTGTCAGATCTTCTGGATCCTGCACGCTTTTGTGCTAGGCAAACAGGAGGCAGGTAGTACATGCTCATGAAATCACTATTGCTAAATGAGTTATGTCTCCAAGATTTGGGGGGAGGGGTGCTTTAGCATTGCTCTTCTAAGAGTTTTTGCTTCACTATGAAGAAACTACTTTGACACGACACTATAGACTGCTGTGGTCCCGTCTCCCCAGCTGCGAGGTAGGGTTGGGCCTTGTTTATTTCTGAAGCCCTGGTCCCCGGCAGAGTGCCTGGAACACAGAGGAGCCTAACAAATGCTAGTCAGATCCAGTGATTTAAGAGGACTGCAATAATTATTGTAAAACAAAACGATAATCAATGTCCTAGGCTTTCTCGCGAGGCTCTATAGCTCTTCTACTCTATTGTCCTGTAACAAATGAAGGTGATCTGATCTTTACGATGTTTTTATTTTAGCTTAGAGCAACCTCATCAGTATCATCATTTGCTGTTGGTATATCTGTCTCTTATGACATGCTTACCGCTGGGCTGAAGGCTGTGTTAGTTTAGGTAAAATGGCACTTAAAAAAAAAATGGCCTACGGCTTGCCTGCTCCATTTTAAATGGTAATTTCTTCCTCGGCTGCTGCTGTTTCAGTGTGAGGTATATAAAACGGCCGCCTCTTTAACCAGTCTTGTAGGTAATTGGAAGCACGTCCTACCTGCCGCAGCTGGCCCCAGATGGGTGCCGATTCCATTCGTGGCTCTCAGAGCACGCACGGAGCCCACCCCGTCTCCACTGCTTCCTGCACCCTGCGGCGCAGAAAACACCAGCACCTGTCCCCAGCGCACACGCTCAGTTCTGCCCAAATGCAAATCCTCGGGAGAGCCAGGAAGGAAGGGGAGGAGGGACGGCGTGTCATGTTTTCCGTTAGTGAGCTTCACTCCAATTTCCTTTAAAGTTGGGTCCAGAAGCCCATGCCTACTGGCAGAACGTGCTCCCCGGACCGAAGGGCTGGTTTCTGAAGGGTCCCCTGTGGGGACATTCCTGGGCAGGGAAGACCGGTGCCAGAGTCACTGCCCCAGAAAGTGGGATGCAGTACACGCCAAGAGGAGGTGTGGAGAGCAGTTTGATAAGATGGAATGAAGATGAACCATGGGGGAGTGTTTGAGGATTTCTCCCCTCACCCCCCAACTTCCAGGGAACATCCTGTCACCCAGCTGAGGCCCCGACCTCCCGGCCTCCGTGCCGAATCAGAGAAGCGATGAGGAAGGACAGAAGGACACTGTTAGATGGAGGAGGAGGAAAAGGATGAGGGGGAGAGGTTACTCCGTGTATATACTACAGAGTTTTAGGAGATGGTGGAAAGGTAAATATCTCAGGGGCTGTTGAGAGGATTTGGTGATCAGAGAGAGAGAGAGCAAAAGGGTTGGGGCGCCTAGGTGGCTCAGTCGGTTAAGCATCTGACTTCGGCTCGGGTCATAATCTTATGGTTTGTGAGTTCGAGCCCTGCATCAGGCTCTGTGGTGACAGCTCAGAGCCTGGAGCCCGCTTTGGATTCTGTGTCTCTCTGTCTGTCTCTCTCTCTGCGCCTCCCTGCTTACACCTCTGTCTCTCTCTCAAAAACGAATAAACTTCCAAAAAAAAAAAAAAAAGAGAGAGAGAGAGGAAAAGGGGTTAAATACCAATCCTCAGTTAGTGCCTGAGATGAGATGAAAGGAAATGAAATTTCACCTAAATTCCCTAGAAGTCTCTGACCTCTGGAAGAAGGCACCCTTTGGACACGAGACAGCAACAGGTGGAGGGTGATGGTAACTTATCATTGAATGGGAAGTTCAATGGCAATGTTCCCGTTGACAGCTCCATTTTCCAAGTGAGTTTTGGAAGTCTTCTCTTCTATACTTAGAATTTAGATTTAACAAATCTTTTCTAACGCTCAGTGACATCTCCGACTTGGACAAAAGCTTCAGTCAATAATTACCCTTGAAAATGGGTAACAGTTGTTACTTCCACTGAGCTAGATCTCAGTGGGAACCCAAAATACATACGAGGACGCTGTTAGCTCATCTATGGTCATTGGCGTTTTTCCTCCCTTTTGCAAACAGCTCTGGAACTTCCTTAATCCGATGAGATTTTCTTGGCCTCTAAACAAAGATTTCTCAGTAGGCACACAGAGGCTATTTGATTCTGAAGTAACAAATACGAGTTTTTTTTTGCGCTAGCTGTCCTTGAAGGCTCTCAGTCCATAAAGCTTGTCAATTCTAATTTGCTCTGAGTGACCTGAGATAGAAAGGAAGTGTGGCAGAAACCCTTTGGGCTTTTAGCAACCCAAGCTCACTCGCTCATCCGAACGGAACACTTACAGCTTGTTTCTTGCACGCATTATCAGGACTTCTTCATCAGGAACCTATTTTTCAGACGAAAGTCAAAACATGAATTGTTGACATCCTTTGAAAAAGGTAACCAGCTAAGATATTACAGCTCCCTTATGAAAAACTTGATTGCTCAAAATTGTGCCAGTTTTCCCATCATTTTTAAGTGGAATACACCTATTAATGTAATCACATGAAGCAGAGAGAGAAGAGATTCCAAATTAGGGGTAGTTATGCATACGTACTTCTTACATCAATAAAAGGTATTATGTAGAAAAAATGGGAACTAGGGTATTCACAGTGGGTATGATTGAAGCCCTAGCCAGAGTCTGCATGTCAATGAAATCTCAGCTTCCCTTTGCTGTAATAAAACAAGCTTCCATCTCTTTTTAAGGAAAAGTGTTTGTTAAAGATTCATTAAAACTAATTCCATCAACAATTCTACAACAAAACCTAGTAGAGTTAAATATTTAAACTAAATCTTAAGGGCCGAAAGGGAGTATTTGCAGTTTAATACAGAAATAAATACCACCTGACATACCAGTTGCTTTCATTAGTTTGTTTCGGCTCTGGTGGTTCTAATGGAATTTAATTAAATTGACTTGGATACTTAAAGGTACAGTAAACACGGAGAAGCTTCTTCGAAATCTACAGATTTCCACCACTCTCCGAAAGTTCACTTGATGCCACTTTTCTCTCATGAAGGACCTACCTTAGGACTTGTTTTCACTAACTGGAAGAAATCCAAAGAGGATTTTCGCTTTTATGAAATGGTAATTGCTACTTCACTTTACGTGATTTTGGTTTACAAAAGGTTTTATAGGAGCCCTCTACCTTCGGATACTGGGGGAAACCTGTACTGTCTTTTTAAAATCAAATACCAACTAAATCTATTTCAGGAATTCAATTGACTGCCAGGGGTCTAATTCTAAAGAATTGATATCACTGAGAAGATTCAACAAGTTGGAGAGAAATTTATAGAATGCGATCAAAGAAAGCGTGCTACTTTAACTACCAGTAGTTAGCTGGTGTCAACAGAATGCAGGCAAAACGCTCGGGAAATTGAAATAAGACCACTTCAGGTCTTTTGTTTCCCTGGTGTCCCTTCTGAGGCCTTAAAACAAAGATCTGAGGTGGATGATCTTTCACCATGCCCTCTGTGTTCCAGTTAGTGCTGCAAAATTAAATTCGGGGTGAATTGAAGAAAGTCCAGTGTTTAAGTTTGACAACTTCAAATGTCTCGTTTCCAGTGCGCCCCATTCTGACATCTGAGAGGCCAAGTCTTTTACATCCGTGCTCATCAGTGATCAGCGAGTTCAAAGCTCAGCCCGGGTCCCAACCTTGACGTCTTCCCATCCCACCCTGCTGGAAAGTACTGCAGACCGTGGGCATGGAGGCAGAGTCACTGAATGCGTTCTCTGCTAAGCTTCCGCTCTGGAGTAAGGACGTTGTTGGATTTATTTAATAAACACTAATAAGTGCCCGGCACTGTTCTTGGGCCCAGGGGCTAGAACAGAGGGAGGTAGGAATGGCTCCTGAGAGGGAGAGGGAGGGGAGATAGACATTTAAGATATGATCGCATCACATTCCTTTCCTGTAGGAGCCATGAGGAAAAAGTACAAGTAATTATAAGGGTCTTTACTAGCCTTGGAAAGCTGGAGAAAGTCAGGGGAGATTTCCTTGAGGTAGTGACCATTAAACTGAGATGGAAATAGAGAGGGTGGCGGGAGAGAAGGCAAGGCACTTGTTGCTGAGGAATGAATCCACGCCCATGCAGTGCAAAGGCCTTGCGGTTGGCACAGTTTTGTGCCAGTAAGGAAGAGCAGAGACGAACTAGAAGGCCAGTGTGGCTGAAAGTGACTGAGAAGAGGTGGAGGGAGGTGAGTAAGGCTTTCTCCTGAGAGATACTGGAAGTTCCTGTGAGTTTTAAATCAGGACACTTACGAGGTTAGAACTGGATTTATAAAAGTGTACTGCGAATGCTTAAGGGACAATAGATTGAAGATGGACAAAGTAGATTCCACAGAACCAACCAGGCAGCCACTGGACCAGGACTAGTGACAGATGATGATGGAGGTTAAGATGGGAGAGGTAGCTGGACTTGAGAGATATTTAGCAAACAGACTCTGCAGGGCTTGGTGGAAAATACAGTGGAGATAAGGAAGAAAGAGGTACACTGAGGTAACTCCTGGATTTCTGAAAAGAACAACCAAGTGGGTTAGGTGTTCTTTACAGAGATGGGTGACAATGGAAGAACAACAGATTTGGGGGAGATGTCGAGGGCGGCTCGTTGGATGTGTGGACTTCTTAGAGCTGGTGATCTACCGAAGTGGAGATGTCACATGGTCGTTTGTGGCTTTGAGTTCAGGAGTGAAGAGCATGTAGAGAAATAAATGTCTATGCCAATGGCATTCCAAGGTATTTGTAAGGCACAGGAGCAGATGAGATCATCTATAACAGAAGGAATAGGGAGAAAAGCAAAGATGCCTCAGGGAAGACCAGGAGCCTGCAAAAAAGACTGAGATGGAGTGCCTTGGGAGGTCAGAGAAAGACCAGGCAGGAAAGAGTGGGGGCAGAGAAGCCCAGAGGAGAGCATGCAAGGGAGGAGGATATGGTCGGGAGTATTAATTGCTCTTCCAAATCCATTTCCTTTTGTTCCTGGACACACACCTAGCCCCCATGTTCCAGCTTGCCTTGCAGCTTCCTGGCCGTGTGATGGGGATGTACCCAATTGAGGGGGTGGGGGTGGGGATGTGCCATTTAAGTATGGTGGCAGGTCTTACAGCCTTACAGACAGTAGGACTCTGGGCTCCTGAATGTCCACAAAGAGAACAGAGGATCTGTCCACATGAACACCCGTCCAGAATGGTTGCAGGAACAGGAAAAGAAACTTCTATCGAGTCATATCATTGGATGTTTAGGTTTGCTTGGTCCAGCTGAGAGCCTTCCCTGATGAATGTGAAGAGTGGAACTCATTGAACACTGCGACCAGGAGCAATTTCAAGAGAGGCGTGAGGACAGGCATCATGTTAGACTTTGGGGGTGAAAGCATAACACAGAGAGTGAGAAAGTGGACATGGTGCACGAACTCCAAACTTTCTAGAAATGTGACTGTGAAGGGTGGGAAGTGCGAGGACAGAAAGTGATAAGGCAGGAGAGGACATTTCTTGTTTTTAAGACAGAAGTACAAAGAGAATGTGTCCCTCCAGAGGAAGAAGGATGAGTGGGAAAGGCAGAAGACACAAGAGGAAAATCAACACGGTAAGATTCTCACTCAAAGAAGATGTAACAAGAATAATGGATATTAAGTAAGAAAAAAATATTTTGGAATAGGACTCGAGAAAGATAAGCATAAAATAAAACAAGCAAGAAGTCATAGCTAAAATGCCATGATGTATTTGGAAAAGTTAATCCAATATGCAGATATTCATTCTGCATTTCCACTACCTAAGACAAAACTTGGAATAGAGTAGGTGCTCAATAAACATGCGGTGGATGAATGAATGAAGTAACTAGGAATGGCCATTTGCTAACAGGATTACGACGATGCCTCGCTTGCTGTTAAACGAGGAGGGAGAGACAATGGGGGTATCACAGTGTAGACTGGAGCAGAGAAAAAAGCAATTGATGTGTATTTTATATTTTTGACGCTGCATATTTTAGCTTCATCACAGGGGGCTGCTGACAGACTGTCAGGGCACTGTGCTACAACAGAACGAGAAGCAACAACGGGAAACATCTGAGGTGTATTCACATCCCACGACCTCCTCACTTCTTCCCTGGGGTGCTGCTAATATATCTTACACTGCTCAAGTGACAAGAAGCGTCTGAATAGTTGCAGTTCTTCCTCACTCCCCACTGAACTGGTCTCTCTGCATGGACCAAGAGTCACGGACTCGAGTCAGTTTTCATAATTGAAGCCAATTGAAAATAGTAGGAGGATTTTCAATTTAACGAAAGCACTGGGGGATCTTCTTAGGAATGTGGTTTTTATAAAAACGGGCCACCAATACCAAAAGGCCATTGATGTTGGTGCCCACCTCTCATGAATGTTGTGGGCGTAAGCATCTCATTAGCCATCTCTTTCATGTTCCCACTTTGCAATAAAAACTCTGTTTTTCAGTTAGCCTCATTCTCAGCTCCCCCCACAGGGAGGTGTGGCCACGTGACTAAGACCTGGGAATATTTAAGCTATGCCCCCCACCTCCCCCCATTCTTTTCCTTTCCAGCTGCTGGGAATGTGAAGCAGTGCTGGCCAATGGTGGAGAATGAACAGAGACTGTGAATACTGATAGAAGGAACCAGAAGCCCCGGTCTGGGAGCTGTGATGTCAGATCAGGACGGTCACACTCTTATGAGAGACAAAATACAAAACATGGTCTGCAGGATTAGGACATGTCTCATGTCCAGAATCTGCAAGATCAGGCTGAGAATTCACTAGAGGGCAGAAGAGCTTGCAAGTGGGGAGAGCCTCCTTGGAGATGGTTGATGTGCTTTCTCTCTCCTGAAGCCTGAGGAGTGAACTACCCATTCAGCACGACCATGGACTCTTTGGAGGGTGGGGTTTGCAGGGACTGGTGTCTTCGGAGGATACACAGACTCAGCAGCAGGGGTGGACTGATCATGAAGCTCAGTTTCCAGGCCTATCCACTGCCTGGGCCCCTTCCAAGACCTGTACAGAAATGTGTATTCACAAAGTATACCCTTCTTCTTAAACCAGACTTCCAAAACTACCTATGCTACAGAGACACAAAATCTGCACCCACCCTGACTTATGTGCAGTGGAGCGGCGAAAGCCTGAGGCTGATGGAGAAATCAGAACAGTTCGCTGGAGGAGGCTAGGTCCAGCCCAGGGGTTCTCACTTGGGAGGTGGTACTCCTGAGCAAACCACATCACTGCTCCCATGAGAGAAGGAACCAGAATATGGTCATCTCCTGAGAGCAGAGTGGACCAATGCCAGGCTACAACCACACTGGCCAGGCTTGGCTATGTTCTCCTCTCTTCTTCCTTCCCTTCCAGAGTCTGGTGGGCGAATGGGGTGGCAACAGGGGAAGGAACAGCTTAGGCGAGGGAGAGAGAGGAATGGGGAAGAAACTGATCACACTCTTTTTGCTCAAGCAGTTAAGGCTCTCACAGACATAAATAACATCATCCCAACTGCTGTCATCCACTGAAAAAGAGGGGATGTTTTAGCTAATTGCTAAAAGTAAGAAACAAGAATGGTTGTAGGCTCACATTAAACTTAGTAAGTTTTCTTGTTCCTGATTCAATCCCTTTTCCCTGTCTTCTGTCTCCGGGGTATTTTTGTGGGTTTTGATTTAGACCGTTATGGGGAAAGCCTTGTGAAAGAGTGGAGGCACAGAGGAAATGTTCGGTTTGGGCGCTGCCTTGCAGGATTTCCCGACGTGGACATCCATCCCGCAACAGCTATAACTTAGTCACTTCTTGTTTAGCAACTGCCATGTGCATCGATTTCCACTTTTGCACAATTGATTTTTGCTTCTGTTCCCATTTGTGCCTTTGTTTTTGGACAGATATCATATGATGAGTGTCTGAGAAGTGTCTCAGAGAGGTCAGGGGACCTCATGAAGGAAGACCTTATTTGTCGATATAAACGTCAACAAGCAAACGCCCGGATTTATGGAGGAGACGGTATCATGGCTGAGTTTAACCTCCGCCTTTTCGTTTCTTACCTCAACTTGACATCAAGTGATTTAGAAGAGAGAAAGACCCTGAGGAGTTACCATTATAAGTCTTGAGGATCCTGGGCTTGGGGTCGTTTTAGAATCTGGCTAGAAGTCCTTATGTCCTTCCAGTCATCTCTTGGTGAAGAATTTTCCAGCAAGGTAGAAAGATTAATACATTCCTGGTAAGCAATTTCCTTGATAAAAATGACAGCTCTACGTTCAGTAGTTTAATTTATGTCTATAGATGATTTACTGCTTTTCCATCAACATCTTACTTGCAAAGCAAAAATCTATTAATTCTCAAAATGGCAACACGTGAAAGCCCTTCTTACTGTAAAGCTTCAAGATCAAAATTTTGAGATTTTGACAAAGTTGTGGATTTTTTCCCTTGACAATATTTCAAAACCTCTTTCCAGTTTTCGCTGGGACCCAGGACTGAGTTTTTAAATGTCTAGCAGTTGGAGACGATGAGCCCATGACTTCCGTTTGCAGCAAAGGGACCATGGGCTCACCTGTGCATCGTGGCCTCCCCAAAGCAGTGAAAAACAACACAAGGGCTGTGTCCACTCGCTCATCCTCTACGGTCTGGACATTGGAGGAAATCTGCAGGCATCCCTCACCCATCCATAATTGCTTATTGATTTCTTGTTTTGTGAGTGCAGCGGTGGCAAGAGCCAATGAAATGAACACGGCGGCAGTAAGAAAAGGGAGCCCTGTGTGAGACGGGCCGTGAAGGGCATGACTCCTATCCTCCCCAAGCTCATTAGTCACTGACTGAATGGCGCGCGCAACCTGAGAGTCTATCTTCCCGACAATAAAAGGAAGGACATTTAAAGATTAGTTTTATGTTTTGTTTCTCTCATCCCAACGTCAAGAAGGAATACAGTATCTCTATCCAGAGAAACATGACCTTACTCGGTTTCAAGCACAAGCGGTTTGGCATTCTTTGAGACACCAGCTCCTTGGGAAAGATACGGATGTTTCTGGGCGGGGACCACTATAGGAGTAGGGCTGTAAAAACACCAGGCAGGGAATATTAGTGGAAAGAGTTAGTGTGGTTTCTAACCCAGATGATCGTCAACAAGAGTGTGCTTCTGACATTTGATCTGACTTTGATTTGACTCCTGCATTTATGAACCAAGGATTTTAATTCACTCATGGACAGGTCGGGTGGATGCTACTCTCTCTGGAGCCCTTTGAATTCTTTAGAGCAAACTAATAAGCCTCAGTATCAGAAGCTGAACACTGGAAAAACTGGGACCCCCTATTCGACAATAGGGACTTCTCTCTCCCTTTCTACAGTCTGTTGTAAGGGCCCACCATGTTTTCTCAGCAGGAAGTCCAGGCAGAAGCAAAGGAATGGAAAACCAAACGTACATTCCCCTCATTCCTGAGCCTCTTCTTTCTGTACCCAATACTCAGAGGCATTTTCACGTGGTGGGCTGAGCCTTCCTGCAACCTCTGATCTATCTTAGGTTATATCTGTGCCTCGGAAGACAGAGTGGGTCCACTGTACCTGGAAATCCATGATTACTCATTGAGTGATTACACTGAGGGTCTCCCTGGCATCACATGATGGCCTGGGGTGACCCCAGGTTGCTAGTCAAGCTTTTCTTGCCACCCTCTGGGGTAGTCTTTGTGGGGCAGAGTGGCCTTACCAGCTGAGTCCCACAGAGACCCAGAGACCAACACGTGGGCCTGGAGGTGCAGGACACCGGACTAACAAAGAGCTACGGTGCTGAGCTGGAGACCTAGCAATGAGTCCCACACGAGACAGATGTCACTGCAGGTCGCAGGGGACCTCCTGGCTGGCAACCTGACCGAGGGGCCAACCACAATGAAGGTGGGAAACACCAGTCGGTGAAACATTCAGGCTTGCTCGTTGGAATTCCTTATTAAGAGGTCATTTTGCCCCAACATGAGAGTGAACATGATGAAGATCTTGTTTGCACGTTTAATGACTAAATATTAATGCAGAATTATTTAATTATAACTGAAGAAAGATTTGGATCCGAAGCCTGAAAACAAGGTGCTAAATCTCGTTCAAATCTGAGTCCCAGTGACAAACAAGCTTACATTTTAAATGACTGTGAGGTAAATAATGCTTGAAGGCAAAACAGGCCACGTACATTTTAAAACCCAGTCCTGTTACCAAATTTGTGTTCAGGAAGATCCAGAAAATTAGTCTTGGACCTAACGCCTCATGAAGACCAATAAAACAATGATCTGTACTGGCTAAGAATGAGATAAATTCCAATTTTCCATGTCATTAAGCCAACGGTTGCATTCAAAGCCTTCAGACATTGGCAGCCAAGAAAGGAAATTTAGAAGTTTGGAGAACAGAGTAATCAAAATAGTTCACGTAAACTAAGAACCTCAAGTTTTAAAAAAGTTAAGCCATCTGCTTTATTTTTCCGAGAGGCATAGATAGGATTTATTTTGTTTCCTTCATTCCTGTTTTCTAGCACATAGTAGTGCAGCCTCTTTCAGGTAGTGTTTGCTCACTTTTCATCTGATTCAGAATTTTGCTCTTTAGGTGTTGATATTTTTTAAAAAATTTAATGTTTATTTATTTTTGAGAGAGAGAGACAGAGAGAGAGAGAGAGAGACAGAGCATGAGTGGGGACAGAGAGAGAGAAGGACACACAAAATCTGAAGCAGGCTCCAGGTTCTTAGCTGTCATCTCAGAGCCTGACACCAGGGCTCAAACTCATGAACCAGGGGATCATGACCTGAGCCAAAGGTGAGCAGTTAATTGAGCCATCCAGGTGCCCCAGGAGTTGATATTTTAATTGTACTAGAGTCAGAGGCAAGATTCATTGCAATTTCTATGAAGAAATGACTTGTGATAGAAGTTCACAATGTCAATCCTCCCACAATTAATATTTGAACCAAGCAAGAAAATGGTTTTCTATAAAAGTATAAATATATCTGGGGCACCTGGGTGGCTCAATTGGTTAAGCATCCAACTCTTGGTTTCAGCCTAGGTCATGATCTCACGGTTTGTGGGACTGAGCCCTGCGCTGGACTCTGCGTTGACAGTGTGGAGCCTGTCTCCCTCTGTCTCTGCCCTTCCCCACTCATGCTCTCTCCTTCTCTCACAATAAATAAACATTTTTTTTAAAAAAAAGTACAAACAAATCTTATATAGATATTAAATACGGCACCTTCTGCTGCAACATTTTAAGCTGTAAGCTCAAACTATTCATAATGCTTAAAAGTTTGAGTTAAAATTTTTTTTTTATTCATTCAAATGAATCTACCTTCCAGTTATTTTAAATGATAAGGAATTACCTTGATTCAGCCCTGGAGAAGAGGTCAGAAAGATGACTTTCGGGGAAGCGATATATAAAAATGTAGGACAAATGAAGAAGATTAGGAGGGCAAGTGGGGTGGTGGGTGGGGTTGTGATGGGGCATGGGCTGTGGAAAAGTTTTGGAGGGTGGAGAGAGAGGAAGGGAAAGTGACCTGGGGACAGAAGTTCAGTACATCTGTTGGCTAAATATGGGCAGAAGGCCAAGAGTGAGCTGGGGAGCTAGGCTGAGGCTGCGCCTAAAAGGTCTCATGGGCTGAACTAAGATGTTTGGACTCCATCCCGAGGCAATGGGAGCCACTGGAAGGTGTGGCTTCCAGGAGTCATTTAGTCCAATTTGCTTTTTAGAAAGTCTGCCCTAGCTGCCCTTTGGAGATTGGCCTGGAGAGGAGGCAGCCCAGTGGTGGAGAACCCAGTTACAGGTCTATGGCAATAATCCAGAAGAAAGAAGCCAGCTGTTTCACGGTCATGACCATAGGAAGAAGTAGATGAAGGCAGAAGTGTGGGGCTTTCTGGTGGCTTGGATGCAGACAAGTGAAGGAGAGGAGAGAGCCAGGGATGGCTCCTGGGTACAGGCTTAAGTGAGGGAGGGTGCGGGACGAGGAGTCAAACCCAGGAAGGGAGGCCCGTTTGAGATCCAGTTTTGAGGCATCTGAGTAGGTTATCTGGCAGATGGCCAGATAAACAGACAAACAGACCCGGGAGAGCCCTACAGGTAGGCGGTAACTGAAGCCAGGGGAAGAGTCCAGACACCAGGAAGAGGCTGTGTGTGAGATAAGGAAGATCTAGACACAGGACCTGGGGAACATCAACATTCAAGCATGGACAGGAAGATGAGCCCAAGAATGGTGAAGAAGCAGCAATCAGACAACTTGAGGTGACTGAGGGGATGGCGAGGTCATAGGAGTCACCAGAAGAATATTTCTGCGTGTGATGCTATTTTACGACATTATTTTCGAAATGAAAAACACACAGGATCACAGCAGGGCCTCTTATCAGGGAGAGATGGCATGCTATTTACTAAGTCAGGGCTTGAACTCATGTCTTCTTATCGCAGTCCTAGATTCGTGATCCTCTATCTAACATTAGTCTTCAGCACACGTGACCTGCACACACACAGGCTGGCACTAAATGAAATAATAGCCTTCACCTCCCTTCTAAAACCATGGAGACTTACGTTGTCGTTAATGACCTCCCTGTAAAGCCCTGTGTAGCCTGATTTACTTATACCCTTAGAGTGTGAGCTGGGGCATCGGAGAAGCATCTAGGAGCCAGGAGAAGAGAGGGTAGGGAAACCAAGGGGAAAGAGAGCTATGAAAATGTGGAAGCCAATAATGATGATGATGATGATGGTGATGATGATGGCCAAATGAAACCCTTGGATACAAACATCCTGTGAACAGAATGCCAGAGAGGATTTGTCAGCCAAATGGCATGAACAATGTTTTAGAATTCCCGTGGGCATATGACTTTCCAGTTTACAAAGCTCTTTGATGATTACTGTCCCATTGGGCACAATCAGCTGTCCTATCAGTTATGCGTATTGGTGCTTACTGCATGGGGGAGAAAACCAAGGGGCAGGATGGGACTGATGGAGAGATGCCTGCTGTCTCCATCAAAGGATGTGAGGGGTCTTTTGACATCAGACTGGCACGCAAACCAGAAGGCAGGCATCAAGGAGGCCCAGGCCTCCCAAACCTGTTGGGCCCCGAAGTCATGTCCAGATGCCTAGAGAGAGCATTCCGCCCGACAGAATTGCCACAGACCATTTTAAGAGGCTACTCACTTTTCTCCGCATTAGTAATGGCTGGTGACCAGTTTCAGATAATGGATATAAGACAATGCCAGCACGTCTGTGAGCACTGACAGCGAGACCTGGTGAACTGACAGTCTGCGTGCTGTCTGCCCACAGGAAGGCACCACTGAGCTGCGCAAAGTCAATCCCTTACCCGATAGGCAGGGGGGTCTCGAGGGGCTTGCCTTGTCATGCTGTTAGTAAGTGGCAGGCTGCACCCTGAATCTCTGGCCATGTGATTCTCAGTCCTGTGCTCTTCGTACTTTACCAGGTAGAAGGATGAGCCTCTCAGTAACTAACTTGCTCTTGAATCTTATGGGCAGTTGAGTGCCCAGAACCAGGGAAGGATAGTCTCACTCTCTTTTTGCTGCTTTAACTAAACTTGGAGGAATATTCTTATTTTGGGGTGCCACCTTACAGAAAGGATCCTGACCAACTTGTGTGCATGTAGAAAAAAGAGTCACGTGAAGGTCATGGAAATGCTGATATATTAGAACTGAGCAGGTCTGGCCTGAGAAGGCATGACCTCGTGGAGATGGAATGGCTAGCTTCAAAAACAGGAAGGCTCTCATAGAGAAGAAAAATTAGACTTTTCAGAAAGGCACTGGAGGGCAGAAGTTGCTGATCAAGAGATTCTTACTTAATGCAAGTAAGAAGTTCTGAATAACCACAGCTACCCTAAAATGGAATAATACGCCTCATTAGATAGTGAATGCAATTGATATTAAATGTATTTGAACACAGGGAAATGACTACTGGAGCTGATACTGCCTTTTTTCTGCCAGTAAAATAATCACCTTCCTCCCGCCATAAAGTTTAGCAAGGATCACGGCTGCTCCCTTTTCCCATCCTGTCTCATAGCTGGGTGTGGCCATGCAACCGAGTTCTTGGTGCTGGGATGTGAGCAGGAGTTCAGCACTTTTCGTATCCTTGCTTACAAGGACCTCACTGGCCCTCACTTCCCCTCTCTCTCTTCCTGTGTGCTGGAATGAAAGATGGCCAAGCTAGGAAACTTTGCCTACAAAGGCAAGGATAACAAGACAAAGTATGGCAACAAGATGGCTCCCAGAATCACCTGCTGGCCCTGGGACACCTGCCTATAGTTCCATGAGTGGGATGGAGATACCTGTTCAGGTGAGCTTCTGAACACTTTTAAGTCTTTCTGTTAGAACAGCATAGCCTGTATCCCAACCAGTATAACTAGGTCTGGGAGATGCCATACAGATTATTAAGGCATTATATAGGGGTTTGTAAACAATTATTTCTGCAATCTTATAACTCTATGTCTCCCCACCACCCCAATTTTGTCTCCTTCCTCCTAAAACAAGCTGTACCAATGGTCTTCACCAGGGTCAAACAGAAGCACCCCATTATGTCAGTGACCTCAATTTCCTAAAGTACTGAGGTTCAAAAAAATTCAGAATCATTGACTTTCAGTTTCTCTTTCATGCCTATATCAAGTCTGCTCCTAAGATTCGTCTTCTTTTCCATTAGCAGATAAAGAAATTTTAAAGTTCTATTTGTGGTTATCCAAACTTAAGGACTGGTTAAAAAAAAAAAGTGGCATATGAGGTATGTGATAAAATTCTTCTGCAATTGTTGATTTTCCTTTAGGAAAAAAAAGTCCAGGTCTCACTCAAGTCGAAGATTCAGATAATATAAATATGTTTTGGCTCACCATGTATCAGGAACCAAGCATAATTGTGTATTGGTCAACACAACCAGCCAGAAGACTATTCTGATTTATTAAATGTGTCTCTCTATGTAAAATAAAGTCGTTGAGCTAATGAAATGAGATCCTGGCCTCTGTGTCTGAGTCCTGGGAGGAAATTAGCCAGTGACAGATGGACCTTTAATTCTGTCTGATAGATATGCCATTTCGGTTTCAATTTCTCTCTCTCTACTCATGTTTTCCTCCTATGCATAATGCCCTTAAGTCTTACCTCCTAATTTATGCCAACTCCATGAATTCTTTAAGATTTTGCTCTATAATTTTCTTACCCCTAATTCATCCAGTAAGTCTATAGTACATATTTCTGAAACTAATGAAGTTACCAGTAATTATTCCATTTTTCATTTTTACCCACATTAGCTACTTCCCATGTCTTATGTTTTCTCTGAAACTCTTCTTTCTTTAAGCCTACAATGGATGTTTAATAAACAGATTTGAAGTGTGGAGAATTAAAAGATACGAATCAGACATTTTTTCAATGATATGGAAATTATCAAGGAAGAACAAAAAGGAAATCTATTTCCCCACTGATTAAAAACAATTCATAAGCATGAATGAATCCGGTCTTCTCACCAAAGGATTTTTCAAAAAGAAAAGCTTTTGTGAATGTTGAGTTTTGCTATTATGATATTGAGCATAAAGGTCCTCATTTCATTTCACAACTGCATAATTTGGAAATTACTAAGAACAGCTCTTCCTCAACCTTTTAAATCATAGATCAACTAAAAACATCACCATGGGTCAAATGAAAACGTCAGCGTCAGTTTCTCCAGCTCATCCTCCTTGAATGTCCTCGCACGAAACACATTTTAAACCATCTCGAGTTCTTGATTTTTAGCTCCATTAAATTCCTGTCAACACATTTTTCTCCTTCATGAAAATAAAAAGACAATTACACTTTTTGAACCCTACTACCAACACTGAAAGAAACTAAGATGGGAAACTCATACTAGTATTCAACGAATAACTTCTAGAGTCTCTAAAAGCAGTTTCCCTTCAATGCACATAAGTAGGGGAAGGCATATTTCAGCAAGAAATGTTCAAGATCCAAGGGAAAGTGGAGTTTATTTGAGGCAGTAATATTTCATCGAGCTTCTGGAGTCACTGATTCAGAACGACCACCTCCCTTCTAATTTATAGCGTGTTCTTCACGTCTGGCTACCTGTTCAGCTGAAGGATCCTGCCCTGGGAGAGAATTCGTCTGGCTCCAGGAGGAGTCCAGGAAGGAACTAAGTAGGGATGCTGGGATGTGAATTTCAAGCAAAACAAAACGTAACCCAAAACATTTGAGAGAAGGGCTTACCCTAACGTGCCAAATAGTTAGAAAAGAATATAATTAATCTAACACACTCCCTTAACACTGTGTTTTACCGTTCCTGTTTCAACTTAAACATACTTGCTCTTAGCAAATAGGAAAATCTTAAAGAGAAATATATAGACTAAACTTTGTAAACTCGAAGTGCAAAGTAATGAGAGCCTAAGAGAGATAGAAAGACCTTGGAGGAAGTCTATGAACAGGCTCTAACCTAGTAAAACCAGTTATTACATATTTACTTTTTCCCACTGGCTTAGAAAAAGACAAATTTCCCTCTGGCGAGATGGCTCTTGCTCTCTCTCTGTGGTGTGAACCTCTTGCTCCAGCAAGAGGGGTCGTATCCCCGACCCAAGAATGGCAGGCTGGGGATGAAGGCAGCAGTGACTTTGACTCCTTCTTCTCCATGCAGATGGCCAGGAGGGTGTAAGGAGGTGCTCTCAGCACAGTTGTCGAGGAAGCCCATGCCCCCTCCCCCAGTCCTGTGTAAGCTTTCCGAATCCCTACAGAGATCAACACCTACACTATTCTACCTGCGGATTAATGATGGCCTCTTCTCCTATCCGTTCCCTCAGATCTATCATGGAATCATCAGTCCTTTAAACTATCCACATTTGCTGGTCAAGTAACACTAAAACCAACTTCTGAGGCACATTGGTAAAAAATACTCCCCTTCTAATCCAAAAAGGAAACGTTCTACACCCTGTATTTAGCCTCGCTTGGAAATGAGGTATGGATCAAAATTTCTAGATGTGACATTTTCCCCTTATGATTTTATTTTTGAAACCATTTTGGGGATGAATACCCTTGTGACATGTAGGATACGAACTCCCTCCTGCCTCCTGAGAGTGTGCTGGACAAATGCCCAGCCTCTGTCTCCTCATCTGCAGCTGTCATTAGGAACATTAGGCCTTTCCTGCTGGGCTGTAGCTAGGTGACGGGCGGGGTTAGGTGTGTGGGCAGCCTCTTATCCTCGTTGCTCTTGGGCTGTGATACTTCTTAGCTTCCTGAATTGCTTTTTACATTTTTTTTTCTGTCTACTTTCCACCATTATTGTTGATGCCTATCTATGTTTTTTCTTTGTTTGGCAAAATCGCTCAGCTCATTAATTTTTAGCCTATTGTCCAATATGGAAGCTCAGGAAAACAAGGTTATTTTCTTGTCTGTAAGACGATGTAAGGTAAGACCCTAAGAAAACGGGTCTAATCCAGAAGGTTCATGGGTCTTAGTATTTTTTCGGGGACACTTATTGACCCTTCTCTTCTGCTTCTTCATCGATTGTCTTGCTTTAGTTGTGTTTCAATTACTCAGACTGTTGGACAAGTACTTTCCATATTTATGGTGCACCTTGTTATGACCAGATATTATGTCTTTTGGCTCAGGGTTTGTGTGACCCAGAGACCAAGAAGGTAAAGCAAATCTTACCTTTTTGTAGAGACTCCTCAGATCTCGGTACTGCCACATGCTGTTTAGGACCTGAGATGCGGCCTTGACCACTTTTGGAGAGTGTCTGATAAAGAGAAGACAAGTTAGGTAAGATGGTGAGTCGGGCAGCTGGGCTTCAGACTGACAGTGACTCATCAGGATCCAGTATTTACAGAAATGAACATCCCTCTGGCCCCCTGGCTCTTTCGCTCTCAGCCCGGGGAGTACAAGGAACGGTCTACCAGTCTCCAGCTTTACTCTCATCAACACCCCCATGAGGGCGAGAGAGAGGAACACATTCAATTTGGCAAAGAATTTTCAAAATGCAAAAGGAAGAGCAGAGCCTTGAGTCTGAATGCAGATTTTTGTGTTGGACTATAAAGTAGAACAGAAAGAAGAGAAAAATAGCAATCAAGAAGGGCCAGACTCTGGAGTTTTAATGGCAGTGTTGCGCTATAACTGTGTAGTAAGAAGAAAAAAAAATATTCATTTTCTCACCTGAAGCATGAGAGCATATACAGTGTTGGTTCTACATGCCTACGTGACTACAGCGAGCTGTTCTCCATTTGCTGACGGTGCTACGCACAGGAGATTGGCAGTGGAAGGAAGATGTGTGCACATGCTCACATAAGCATCTATTTATACACAGGAATGCATAAGCATCTATAAATAAAGTCCTGTGTACAATTCAAGTTCCATCCTGCAGACCAGTTTTTTGAGTCATGGCTTTAAAATCATTATGGAGGGGTGCCTGGGTGGCTCAGTCGGTTGAGTGGCTCAGGTCATGATCTCACAGTCTGTGAGTTCGAGCCCCGCATCGGGCTCTGTGCTGACAGCTCAGAGCCTGGAGCCTGCTTCACATTCTGTGTCTCCCTCTCTCTCTGCCCCTCCCCCACTCATGCTCTGTTTCTCTCTGTCTCAAAAATAAATAAACATTAAAAAAATTAAGAAAAAGATCGTTATGGAACAAACAATAGCTAAATATCTTGACTTTTGGGTCAGTGCCAACCTGTGTCTCAAAACAGACATGAGGTCAATAAATCTGTGTTGATTTAATTTGGTCACATTCTTGAAAGTTATTTTGGCTAGTGGTGAGGGAAGCTATTAATTAATTACCTGTAGATTCTTTATTCTAATGGCCAATTCCATAAACAGCTGCACCCTCTAGTGGTTGTCAGAACCACTGTGACCCGTCTCAGGGGCTGGCACATTTTTCTAAAAAGGGTCAGATAATAAATATACTCCACTTTGGAGGGCCATATGGTCTCAATCGCAGCTACGGAGCCCTGTGACTGTAGCAGTAGAGGAATCATAAATAAATACATCAGCGAGTGTGTGTGGCTGTGTTCCAATAAAATTGTATTTACAAAAGCAGGCGGTGGGTGGGATTTGGCCCCGGGGCTGTAGATTGCTGACCCCTGGTCGATATGTACGTGACTCCTGGAGTCAGGCGGGACATAACCATTCATGAGGACTCCAAGGTGAACCCGCCCGGGAAGCTGACCAGTGGTGCAGTGGCCCAAAGATTCCCAGAAGAGAAAACCTGAGTTGGGACCAAAAATGCCTTTGAAATAAAATGGCTTTTGAAATAGAAAGTGAGCAGATGGTTAGATGTGATGAGGTTGAGGTTGGACTGGAAAGCCACACAGTAAGTGGAGGTTATAAGGACGTGCATTTTGTGATGGAATTATGGGATGTTAATACATGGTCAATTAAATATCTGCTATTTTCCTGGGTCTTCAAGTTTGCGATTTAGACCGAGCAAGTTGAAGGTTCCTTCATCCACCTGCTTACTGGTGACAGGAACAGTCATGCTTGCTATTTTTATCACTGAGATGGACTTCGACTTTGGCTGTGTTTGAAAACACTAGTTACATCATGTAGTTTTAAAAGAAAAAAAAAGTAGAGTTCTTATAAATTCAATTTTTTTTTTACTATGAAAGATGAACTGTACTTAAGTCACACACATATTTTCCTTTACTAAATGCAAGGTTGCTAACTGATTACACAATTTATGTTAGTATGCTGCTCTACATGTAATATTAAATTCCTTTGACTTAAAGACAGAGAATTTAGAACTTTTCATGGATACAGATGCAGGTGTGTGTTAACCTTTTATAATCAATGCAGAGCAAAGGTTAAATGTTATGCGTTGCTGTTGCTGTATTTTATCAATGTAGCTAGATATTTTCCATGACAGCAGTTAAGCAACTCTTGAGGAGAATGCATTAATATTCAGAGAGTGGTACAGTAGTTGAGATGTAGTTAGCATGCAAAAATTCCTCAGGAACAGTGTAATGTTTTTGTTTCTTGTTCTTGCTTAGGTATAAAATAGAAAAAGACTACAAATGTGTAATGAATAGCAGGTTTTAACCTTTCAATTAAAAAGCCCATACATCTCAGTGTCATAATAACATGTGAAGGTCCAAGAAACATTGCTTTTTTTTTTTTTAGACTTTCATTTTGACCCATCACTAGACTGATACCATAGCAGATTCTACTTGAAAGACTATAACTATTGATTGAACGACTGAACAATTGAGTGTTTCTAATGTGACAAGTGATTATAACCTACACCACAAGACACAGTTCCTTACTGACAAGTAAGAGTTGAGACTGTTAATGGCTTTTCTGTCTTAGGACAAAATACAGTGATACATTCAACCTTATTTCCTATATAATTGCTAAAATTAGAAAAAAACAAACCCAAACCAAATGTACTTTTGAAAGAGATTGATGTGACAGAATGTCCACAATGGGTGTTTAAAATGATGTGAAAAGCATAATTTAAGTTATCAAGTCTTGAAAATAGTAAGTATAAGACTCCTATATCGTTAATGATTACACAATGCCTGATCTTCGCCGACATTGGAAAATGAGGGGTGACTGAGGATGTCAGTTGGTGCAATTCATTGTGGGTGCTGAGCATGGCTATTCCAAGCAGCGGGGCCCCATAACCCCACTCCTCGTGGTTGTATTAGCAAGACACAGTGAGTTGTACAGTTCAAAGACTGTGATTGGCAACCGACCAGTCTGACTCGTTAATAGCATGGCGTATTTAACTTCCTGTATATTTAGAAATAAAACACATAAATACATAAAAATGGAGAATCATAGACAGACACGTTTTCCCACCATACTTTCTATCATGAAATTTAAAACTCAGGTTTGAATTAAACTTGTTTCTGTTAATAATTTTTAAGGACATTTTAGGGAGGGTAGATTTGCAAGGATTGTATAGATTAACTGCAGCAAACTGCTCTTCCTCCATTTTTCAATGATTCACTAATCCCCAATTTTAAAAACTCTCATTTCAATAAAGACTTTCTATTTTGTTAAAACGTGTCGAAGGCCTTGGGAATCTCGGTGCCTAATGTCATAACAGAATTGAGTGGTAAGTGGTGAGTTTAGTGTTAAGACTTAGAACAATCCTTCTGGATTCTTTTTAAGGGCGATGAGAAGCAGCAACCAAATTCAAGTGTAGGTGGCAGATGAGGCTATCCGCAGTTATAAAATCCTTGTTTTGATCCCCAAATTAGTCATTATATAAAAAAGAGGTGAATCACATGGAAGGAAGGCTGAGATACGCAGGAAAATTGGGAAGATGCCTGACTCAACCCAGTTCAACACTTCTTACTTAACTCGTGTGTAAACCTCGACTATTAACATTAGAAAAAAAAGTCAAGGAACAATGAGATGAAACACAGCACTTTCCTCTAAAGAAATTTTCAGTGAAATCAAAGGACAGTTATGTGATCATCTATAGTGAAAGAAACTTCCTAATAACAATACTCAAGATTGGACAAGACCTATCAGGACCATTTTCTGGATTGGGCACGTGGACATATACTCTTTCATGGATGGTTTCCTCAACTGATTTTTAAATTAATTTCACCAAGTAATTTTCTTTGACCATGGGACTGATAAAAGCATTGCTTCTCTTTAAGGCCAATTCAGTGATGTTTACTACAGTGAGGATGTTCACACAATTGGAAGAAATTAATACATCCTGGGCCACCCCTCAAAGTCTCTATCCTTACATTTCAGAGAAAAAAATCTTTGAATGTCTCATGAATATGCACAAATAGGTCAGAGTGTTTTTGTAGACTATGATTTTATTGTGTGTGTGCGTGTTTGCTTAAAAAGGCATTAATATTATTAAGCTCTTAACGTTCAAAACGGGTAAGCAATTCAATTAGAGAGTCCAAAGTTCTACAGAAGCTATATGAAGAAGAAAACCATGTGGTTTCCTGTTTATATAGAATAGCAATCTATTTTTTAAGTACAATATAATAACATACAATTCAAGCCAACCATCTGTACTACACTATTATTGCATGAGTCCAATGGGGCTTCTCTACTTGATATAGGAAAGTATTCGAATCCTAATACTAAATTGTTGATTGAACCTATTTGGCGGTCTCAGGATGCTTAAATAGAAACCAGAGACTTCTTTTATTACACAATGGTAATATCCTGAATCGAATGAAATAATGAGAGAGAATTTCCAAATAGTCTCAAAGTATATCCTTTACGGCCTTTAATAATAGAAGGAAAAGTATTTAGCATTTAGTTGTGAAGAAATGGAGGGAGGCAGGGAATGAAAAGTCAAGAAGTAGAATTTTGATAACAAAAGGTTTACCCTCTTCATCTTATTGATTACGTTGAGGGATTTCCAGGAGGCGAAATTTAATTAAGGTTTGTGAATGTTTCTGTAACGTTGACAGCTTGCTGATATACCGATGCTCTGGCTTCTGAAGATACGTTTTGGTATGCAGTAAGATACCATTGATTCTTCAATCAAACTGGGGACATTTCCATTGCTGGAGGTGCAGTTGGTCGGACACAGAGCCTTATCTTTCTTTATTCCACTAGCATAGAATCCTTCCTTACCACCATCCCCTTGGGAAAATTTCTATTCATGCTTAAGACTCGATTATTCCTTCTTCTAGGATATTAGGACAGCCCCTTCCTCAGTTTTAGTCTGGAAAGCACAGGCATAGTGACTTGTTTAATTAAATCATTTGCCTCAAATGCACAGCTAGCATGGAAGGATGGTGGGTCGGCAATGAGTTCTTGGACTCCCCCACTCTATGTGCTCCCTCACCTTCCCTGCAAGACTTGCTACATACAGCTGAAGAGGCAAAGGGCAGAAAGATGTAGATCCATCGTGAACACTTGGACCTGCAACCACAAAGGAACAGCCACCACAAAATACTTTCATAGTCTGACTTGTTAATATCAGTACCATAGCAGTTACCAAGATCACCAGTTAAAATCAGCTCTCATCATGGTGTGGGAAGACTGGAACCCATTTGCTATTTCTCTCCTCTTGACTATCCAGTGACATCCAACAGGGTTACCTGTTGGGAGCCATCTTGGGCTCACAGGTTGAGACACCTCCCTGTGTGGAAAGGCAGATGATTTGCAAGGCTCCTGCCGTTCAAATGGCCCCTAGTCTTACCTCCTTCTAAATAACCTTTCAGGCCTGGATTTCTTGAGCAGCCCTCGTCGACCTCAAGGGAGGTAATGCTCTTTTGTTTTATGACATTCAAGTGAAAAAGGGAACTTCGAATGTGATGCATTGATGGATAACATCTGAAGGAGACTATGGAAATGTAGTTACTCTTAAGCAAAAGGACAAGCATTGAGAATTCCACCCTTGCCAGATGGGTTGCACCTCCCGCATTGTAGTTGGACTTATAGGCCTCGAGGCAACACCCTGTTTTCTCTCCTCCCCCCCCCCGCCTAAATTTATATGTTAATTAACCTGAAACCAACATACGGGATTGAGGAAGTTGCCACCTTGCTGGTAAAAACGCATTATTATTAAAGAGATCAAGCTAGGAATGTCACTCATTGATGTAACGTCACTTACTACCTTTAAAAATAAAGACACTGAGACCAGCAGGGCGGAGATGCCAGAATTGCCAGAACTGCCTGCTTGGTGATCAGACTACATCTCGCGGCTCTCTCATTAAATTCGTTGGCCGTTCATCCTTTGGAAAATCCTAGATTCAGCCAGAGCAGGACTCCGGCAGTTCCCCCTAACCAATGGATGTTGGGTACACTTAGAACCAATTCTACCGATACCCATCCCATGGTGATATGAAGTCACTGTCTGACTTACTTATCTCCTTTGCTTTTGGAGATGCCAACCAACTTCTCGACGCCGCCCGCATCCCGTAAGGCCTTGGCGTTCTCCATGTTCTTGGTGATCACCTCGTGCAGGGTGCAGCAGACGGCTGTCACCGTGTCATCCGACATGGCCTTACTCGCTGTGTTGTTGCTGTTGTTCCCACCTGGAAGCCTGTGGACGAGGTCTCGCATGGCATATTTGCCTTTGGGAAAAAAACAAAAACGTCAAGGGAAGAGTTGAAATGAGGCCAAAATGGAGGATGAGGGCAGAGGGAATGGTAGGGACAGGGGAGAAAAAGAGAACATAAGAGGCCACATTAATGCAACGTTATGTTTCCCACCACTGAATATTCTCTGTTGGGTCACTGCGAACACATACAGAGAACAGTTTTTCCCTCCATGGACTTTTGGCGCTCAGTGGATGTGGGATACAATTTCTGGGCAAGTTAGTTCATGCCTGTAAGCCCAGGCTTTTTAAACCCGTACAGCAAGAACACTAATGGTACCTATCTCACAAGGCTGTTGCAAAGATTACATGAGTAAAAGAAAGCATATAACACACGAAGAGTACTGAGAATGCAGGACTGTGTAGATGAGAGCCATCAGTGGGTTCCTGTTTGACAGTCACGGAAGTCAAGAAAACATATGGTAATTCGAACATTACATCAAAAATACCTTGATGGGAACTATGTTGGGGCCTGAACTATTTAACAAGTCAGAGTCAAACCACAAATATACGAACAGCATGATCATATACGTAACTTCTGAGTTCTGGCCCTTATAAAACAAAAACACCCAAAGCAAGGGAGAAAGTGTTACAAATAACGTATACCTAGGTGTCCTTTGAACTATGGTAACCCAAAGATCCACCTGTCTCCCTGATGGGATTTGTTGTCTGGTTCCAGCATATAACATTTACTAATTTGACACATTCCCCTTCGTGCGAAAAACAAAGAAAATAAAATCCAATTTTGCTTCCTTAATTTGCTTCATCATTATTAATCTTGCCGCTCTTGATGACAGAGGTACTTATAATGACATCTTTATGGAGTACTTTTAGTTTACAAAGCATTTTAGACATTACCAATAACCCTGCAAGACACTAATTCATCCCACCTGCAGCTTCCGATTCTGTTCCATTAATTTACTTCTGGGACTAAGTAATGAGTGCCTCTAGCCAAGTTGGCCAGTCTTGAATTTTTCAGATGGAATTGGCACATGTCCAAATTAAAATCCCTTCCTTGTCTCCCATCCCCCAATTAGACATATTTAGCTGGCTCCTGAAAGCCATTCGAAATACTTTTCCTCCAGATGTGTCCCAAAGGATCGCCTCTTCTGGCGTTTAATCCTCCAGCGTGAGGTGCCTGGGGCTAAGGAAAGGAAACTCAGGGGAGAAGGCCACGATATCTCCATTCCGGACACTAATAAATAAAACATAGGCCTGCGTAATTTTGGTATCTGCTCTTATCCTATGTTTAGGTGGCTTATTTTAGCTTGGACCAAAAAAATGCTGATGTCTAAATTACTGAAATAGGAAAATTGTCTTCGTTCACTTGATGGTAGCTGAGAAGTATCTGACAAAAATGGTTTGCCTGAAAACCCCCAAGTGTAGCATATTTATTTTCTAAAGACAATACCTAAAATAGTTTGGAGAAGATTCTTTGTGCATGGGCAGATCTCTGAGCAACTTGCCATGTGTGTTGATCATTAAAATCACACTCAGCTCTGGCTAAGATTTTCCTTCTGCTGAGCTCAGCATACTGGGACTTCATCAGGTCATTAACCCCCACAGATTATTGTAAGGCAAATCTGAGTTCAACAGATGCAAGAAGATGGATGAATGGGGTCCTTCAAAATTTTTCTTCTGAGGGACGTGATAGAGGAAGGGAACAGAAAGCTACTTCAATCATTGGGCATACAGGGGCACTCACACTCCTCACAGAGGATGGAGGACTGTTTGTGACCTTGCACATCACTGAGGTTGAAAGCAAAAATGAAAAGAGAGAGAAGATTCGGCTGTAGAATTTTCCAGCCCTTGTTGTTACTGTCAGTTAACAAGTTGTATCATAAATTTGAAGGTGTGTTTCATTTTGCATGCTTTCCAAATCCAGGAGCCCTGAATGAAATACAAGGTGTCCCTGTAACATTCAAGTGACACAGGCAACTGCTTCTTTCCAGAGCAGCCTCTCCCACTAGCCCCAGGATGCTGTACAAACACTATTTTCCATGGACTCCATAGTGTGGAAAGTGACAGAGTCACCGCCATATATATAACCTACCACGACCTGTCAAGGAAACCCATTGGAATGATTTTATTTCTAATATTTCCAATACCGGTCACTGACATGTCACTGGGCAACCGGGGATTTTTCCTTTAGTCTATTTATTAGTCTATTTGGAGGGATACATTTTCGTCTACATTTTTGCATTTTTGACCATCCAAGTGAAGAAACAAATCAAGTAAAATTATTCCATAGAGAAGAAGACCTCTGGAAAAAGTTCGTTAATTCTTTAAAGGGCATATAATTGTTTTAGCCTTCGATTATGCTGCTGAGAAAAGATGTCTTCTCATAATAGAATTTGAGCCCTATCTTCACGTGAAATTTGGGTAGAAAGAATAGCTTTTTTTTTTTCCTCTTGAGTTCAGAAACTTGGAGGCTAACTGGGCGGGGAAAAAAAGAGAATAGGAACATAGAATAATTACAGCCATAAATGACCTTGTGTGGCAGGCTAATAACAGAAGTCCAGGGAAGGGAGATTGCCCTGGGGTTGCCATGGAGGGATCGATATGGGAAGTGAGCATTCAGGTTTTGTTCTGTAGGTCAGGAGAGCTCCAAGATCAAGTTGATGTCTTACAAAGAGAATTCCGGGGCTTCTAGAAGGAAGATTTCAGAATAGAAAGACTGAAGTTTGGAGAAACATGTAGTCTTTTTCTTGACAATAAAACCCTCTCTCTCTCTGAACTTCTACTGAAATTCTGAGCATTACAACTCAAGGTGGCTTTTGCCTATAATTATTCTATGTCACATATACATATATTTTTTGTTCCCTAAGTTTCTAAACAAAAGAAGCAGCCAAAAAGCTATTGTTGCTACCAATAAATAAGAGGCACTCCCTCCTCCGCCCCTGCCTCCCCCCCCACCCAGCCAAGCTTTTGGGTCTCTGAGGTCTGAGATCTCTTTGGAGGTAAAAGGAGTTAATCCTCAGGGGCCTGGGTGGCTCAGTCGGTTAAGCGTCTGACTCTTGATCTTGACTCAGATTCATGAGATTGAGCCCCACGTCAGCAGGATCTGAGCTGACAGCATGGAGTCAGCTTGGGATTCTCTTTCTCCCTCTCTTTCTGCACCTCCCTTGCTTGTGCAAAACAAACAATAAACAAACAAACAAACAAACATTAGAATAAAAGGAATTCCTTAGATTCTTTCCCTCCCTACCCTTCCTCTGCTTGCTCTCTCTCTCTCTCTCTCTAAATAAACATTAGAAAAAAAGGAGTTAACTCTCTTTAGGAAAGAATTCCCTTTTTGTGCCACACCGGCAATGAGAAAAAGTTGTGACATGGGTGAGCCAAACTGCAATTTTAAAGTCTAACCCCATGAAGGGGATCAAGTCGTTTTTTGTTTTGTTTTGGTTTGATTTCAAAGGGAAATGGATAGAGGGAAGGTTCTTTGTGGGCTAAAGAGGAGCGTGGCTGGATGCCCAGATGGATGGCATCTCTTTAGGAACCTGGAGGAGGAAGAGTGGAGGTTCCACATGGGTCCAGAGCATCAAGGGCACCTGGAGCCTGGCGGCACCCCAGTGGTGGGTTGGGATGCCATGTGGGTGCAGAAGACCACAAGCAGATGAGTGTCACCTCGGGACTGAGTCTGGCAGGAGGCAGAGGAGCCTCCTGTCTTACAATGAATTGCAGAGGCCCACAGAAAGGCCAGTGGCACCAGCAACCACTCCCCCTTTCTCTGGATTTAATTGGTTTAAAAATAAGTGAATGTGGGGCGCCTGGGTGGCTCAGTTGGTTAAGCGTCCAACTTCGGCTCAGGTCACGATTTTGCAATCTGTGAGTTGGAGCCCCACGTTGGGCTCTGTGCTGACAGCTCAGAGCCTGGATCCTGCTTCAGATTCTGTGTCTCCCTCTCTCTCTGCCCCTCCTCTGCTCGTGCTCTATCTCTCATAAATAAACATTTAAAAAAAAAACACTTAAAAAAAATTAGTGAATGGGACGACACAGACTCAAAGTCCCAGAATGATTCATATAATAGGCAATTGTAATATTTTGGAACAAAAACAAGGACTTGTGACCACAAAGATGTGGCCGCGGGTCAGGGGCAGGACAGCATCGGGACAGAATCCCAGGATGAAACTGACACATGAAATACTGCTGGTGATGGAGGAAGGGAGGAAAGAGGATTCACAAGTCTCTAGCTGGGACAATGAGGTGGGTTGTGAAACGCAAGTGAATTCTAAAATTTAATAATAGTGGACAAGTTGGATTCTGTTGTATTTTTTTTCACACAAAGAGAAACAGGCAAAATTATTTAACCTGATACGTGATACAGGAGAGCAACACAGCAAAGTCCCATCAGGGAGACCCACCGGTCATCAGGTTCCAAAGATGCCCAGATTGGTGAAAGCAAAGTGGATGCCTTGGCCTGCCTCCATTTGCAAGAACTATGCTCCCATCATCCACTGCCATGGAATCACATGTAAGAAAAAGACAAGAAAAGCATGTGGCTCCCTCAGATTGAAACAGAACAAAACACAACTTTGCCACCACCAGCACTGCTGCCAACTAAAAGACTGTTCCGTTTTGCTCAAGGTCCCAGTAGAAATGCATACTTGGGTAATTTCTTCTAAGTTACTTGTCTCTGATGAAAATAATGTTATTTCTGATAGGCAATACTGGTCTGAGATGAGCAGTGGAGATATTTTGATTGTGTAAAAAATATACTGTGTTTCCATCAAAGATAGACTAACTGTAACCTCGTAACTTTGACACCCTATCCTCCATGTGCCTGTGTGTCTACCTGCATATGTGTGTGTTTCCTTTAAATACTTGTATTTAAGATTTGTTGTGGGGCACCCGCATGGCTCAGTCTGTCCTGATTTTGGCCCAGGTCATGATCTCACACTTTGTGAGATCAGGCCCTGAGTTGAGTTCTGTGCTGACAGGATGGAGCCTGCTTGGGATTCTCTCTCTCTCTCTTCCTCTCTCCCCCTACCCTTCCTCTGCTTGTGCTCTCTCTCTCTCAAAAAAAAAAATCTGTTGAGGAAGTTTTCTGAATTCAAAATCTCTAAAAAATTGAAAAATAAAAATTATTTTCTCTTTAGAATGCTTCTTTCTGGAGTCGTCTGTTTAGAGTATTGGGCCCATCAAGGTGCAAATGGACTTGGGGGACCTAAGCAACTCTACGGCCCAAGAAGTGCACTCTTCACGGGGCTGGTGCAGAGAGGGGCTGGTGGAGCTTTCATCATGGCGCCACAGGGTCTGTTCTGCTGACTGCTTCTGCTCCTGTGCTGTTTGTTTGTTTATGACTCTGCTTCGATTTCCATTTCAGGACTAACTTTATTTCTGGTATTGATTTGTGCACTACCACTCGGGTTCCCCGTTGGTGGCAGCAACATTGAGTGGTGGTTTGTGGTCTAGCCACTGTGAGGTGGCAGACAACACAGAAGGCACTGGAGTCCCTTCCTACACTGATTATGTGTAGATCATTGATCTGTCGTTGATCATGGATAGAGTCCTCTGGATGGCTGGTCTTTGAGACGACTCACATGTCTTTCTAAACTTAAATCTCTCAAACCAATGTTAGAGCAAGATAATTTTAAAAAAGGTGGGAATGGGGGGCAGTGCTGGGTCAGGAGCATCACAACCCCTTCAACTCTGAGGTCCTAGCACCTCTTTGACTTCTTTATTTCTGGGGTTGCTAAGACTGGCCCTATGAGTTTTTGCTAAGATGCTCTAAATTTACTCTTCTCTTTTCCAATTTTTTTCTTTTTCTTTTTCTTTTCTTTTCTTTTTCTTTTTTTTTTTTTTTACTGTGGTAGAATACACATGTCATAAAATGTAGCAAGTTATCCACTTTTAAGTATACAGTTTGGTGATATTAAGTAAATTGATACTAGACAACTATCACCACAGTCCATCTCCAGAACTGTTTTCATTTTGCAAAACGGAAACTCCACACCATTAACCAATAACACCTCATTCTCCTAACAACAATATTCTACTTTCTATCTCTATGATTTTGACTACCCTAAGTACCTCATGTAAATGGAATCATACAGCATATGTCTTTGAGAAAAAATATTTTTGAGAGAGAGATAGAGAGAGCACAAGCCGGGGAGAGACAGAAAGAGAGGGAGACAGAGGATCCGAAGCAGGCTCCAGGCTCCATGCTGTCAGCACAGAGACTGATGTGGGGTTCAAACTCGCTAACCGTGAGATCATGACCTGAGCCAAAGTTGGACACTTAACTGACGGAGCCACCCAGATGCCCCTAGTATATGTGACTGACTTATTTCATTTAGCATGATGTCCTTAAGCTTCATTTATATTGTAGCATATGTCAAAATGTCCTTTCTTTTTTTTTTTTTTTTTTTTAATTTATTTTTGAGAGACATAGAGACAGAGCGTGAGCAGGGGAAGGGCAGAGAGAAAGGGACACACAGAATGTGAAGCAGGCTCCAGGCTCCGAGCCATCAGCACAGAGCCCGACGCGGGGCTCGAACTCACAGACCGTGAGATCATGACCTGAGCCAAAGTCGGACGCTCAACCGACTGAGCCACCCAGGCGCCCCTCAAAATGTCCTTTCTATTTAAGGCTGAATACCGTTGCATATATGCATATACCACATTTTGCTTCTCCATTCATCTGTTGATGGGACGCTTGAGTTGCTCCCTCATTTTAACAATTGTGACTAATGCTGCTGTGAACATGGGTGTACAACTCTTCTTTCACTTTCCATTTGTTTATATCTTTGTGTTAGGCAGAAACTACCATGAGTGGTTGGAGGAACACCCTGAGGCAGAGTCCCAAGTCCTTGAAGGGGAATGACAGAGACACAAACTGGAGGCAAGGATGGTGATGAATAAGGTACACGGTAGAAGTCCTGGGGCACGACATCCTGACCTTGTGGCTTCTAAGACCTTGGGGCTGCCAGACCAAAGCACCAGAACAAGTGCCGAGCATGTGCTCTCCTCATCCACCTCTGCCCCAGGGTAACCCCTAGACTCATTATAATGCATTTGCATTGTGGGAACAGCCCCAACCAATGGAAGAAGGCTTCACGACAGTTCCTGTACAAACCTTGTAGGGTCAAAAATTCCCCCTCCCAACCTGTGGAAGGAATCTCCCAACTGATTGGAAATGGTCCCCATTAGAGACCACCCCAGTGTAGGTCACACTCC
This sequence comes from Paguma larvata, assembly GCA_030068075.1. NCBI lineage: Eukaryota > Metazoa > Chordata > Mammalia > Carnivora > Viverridae > Paguma > Paguma larvata. The sequence continues at coordinate 7,951,691 of CM057826.1, forward strand.
TCCCAGCCCAGAGAGACCTAAAAACATCTAATCCCAAAACAACCTAGAGGCGGCCATTTCTACCTCATGGAACTTGCCCAGATCTCCCACTTTGAGAGTGTACCTTCACGTTAATAAACTGGTTTGTGCTGGCTACTTTCCTTCTAGCTGTCATTCTGTGTGCAGATGCCCCCGTCAATCTTGTGGAGACTCCAAGGATGGAGACCTCCATCCACATGACACAGATTCTCTCTCACCCACAACATTTGGATCTAAAGTGAGTCGCCTTGTAGACAGCATATAGTTGGATTGTGTTTTTAAATCCATTCTGCCAGTCTCTGTTTTTTAACTGGACAGTATAATCAATTTATATTTAAAATAATTACTGATATGGAGGGCCTTCCTTACTTGTGTTAGCTTGATCTTTGGTTTGTATATACCTTATGGCTTTTTCTGTCCCTCATTTCCTGCATTACGGTCTCTTTTGTGTTTATTGGATTTTTTTGGTAGTGAAATATTTTAATCCCCCTATTTCCTTTTGTATATATTCTATAACTATTTTTGTTGTGGTTACCATGGGGATTACATTTAATATCCTGAAGTTATAAAATTCTAATTTAAACTTATACCATCTTACTTCAATAACATATAAAAACTCTGCTCATGTATAGCACCATCCCCACCGTTTTCAGTTATGGATGACACAAAATTCTATCTTTGTATGTTGTGTGTCCAAAGACATAAAGTAATTATTTTTGGGGGGTGCCTGGGTGGCTCAGTTGGTTAAGCGTCTGACTCTTGATTTCGGCTCAGGTCATGATCTCACAGTTTGAGGCGTCGAGCCCACATCAGGCTCTACGCTGACAGTGCAGAGCCTACTTAGGATTCTCTCTCTCTCTCTCTCTCTCTCTCTCTCTGTCTCCCTCTCTCTCTCTGCCCCTCTCCCACTTGTGTGCACGCTCTCTCCCTCTCTCTCAAATAAACATTAAAACACAGTTTAAAAAAATAATTGTTTTTCTTAATGCACCAGTCTCTTAAATCATGTAGAAAACATGGGAGACAGGAGTTACAAACTGTCATTACAAGAATTCTAGCTTTGATAATTACCTGTGGATTGACCTTTTCTGAGATCCACGTTTCTTCATATGGCTTCTAGTTACTTTACTCCAAACTTCAGGATTACCTTTCCTTGCAGGGAAGTTCTAGAGATAAACTCCCCCAGCTTTTATTTACCTGGGACGGTCTTTCTTCTGCACTTTTGAAATATAGGATTCTTGACCTAGAGGTTTTTTTTTCAGCATTTTGAAAATACAGCCCATTCCCTTCTGGTCTCCAGAGGATCTGATGAGAAATCTGCTTATAATCTTACTGGGGATCTTTTTTTATGTGATGAGTCACATCTCTTTTGCTATTTTCAAGATACTCTCTGTTCTAGTCTTTGGGCAATTCGATTAGTGTCTCAGTGTGGGTCCCTCTGGTTTTTCCTACATAGAGCTTCTTAGAGGTTAATATTCATATATTTCATCAAATTTGGGAAGGCATTCTTTCTCCAAATAATCTCTCTGACCCTTTATCTCTGTCTTCTCCTTCTGAGACTTTCGCAATGCATATGTTGCTTTGTCCGATGGTGACTCACAGAGCACTCTGTTCATTTTTCTTCAATTTTTTTTTCCTTCTGTCCCTCAGATTTGATGATTTCAGCTATCCTGTCTTCAAGTTCATGGATTCTTCTGCCTGCTCAAATCTATCTTTGAATCCCTCTAGTGAATTTTTCATCTCAGTTATTGTAATTTTCAGCTCTAGGATTCCTTTGTTTCAAAATTTCCTTTTAGGTTTTCTATCTCTTTAATAATATTCCCATTTTATCCCTACATCATTTGCTTGGCTCTCTCCACATCATCTTTTAGTTCTTTGAGCATCTTTAAAATAATCGATTTAAAGTCTTTGTCTAGTAGGTCTGCCATCTGGTCTTGTTCAGGGATAGTTCTGTCAGTTTATTTTTTTCCTTTGAGTGAGCCATACTTTTGTTTCTTTATAGGCCTTATGAGTGTGTGTGTGTGTGTGTGTAAAAGTAGACATTGGAATCTTACATAATCCTGGAAATTAGATTCTTCCCCTTCCCCAAGTTTGCTGTTTTTTCAGTTTTTGTTTTGTTTTTGATTGTGATAGGCTGTCTCTGTGCAGAGGACCAGTCTGAGGCATAAACTTAACGTCAGATCTTTTCTGAACTTGTGCCTTTCCCTGGACATATGGGGGCTTGTTAATTTCCTCTGCATATGCATTTGCTTTTTAAATCTCCTAGTCCTTAAATTCTGGTTCCCAAAAGGGGAGAAAAATGAATTGAAGGGGAAGGGAGGGTGTCAACCCTTGAAATCCTCTGGAAGTCACCTCAGCCAGAGGGGAAGGGCTTGCAGCAGTTTGAGGTGTGCAAAAACGGCTGTCCACATCTGTGTCAGCACCTCCATTAGCAGAAGCAGCAGCGATCAGATTGCAGATCCCTGATGTTTGGAGGGCAGAGTCCTTAGTTCCCAGCCTGGTTTCCACCAGCTCCACATAAGCTGCTCAGGAACACATATGTAGCTGCCCACCAAGGGGCCTGGGGTGATGATAGGAACCTGATGCCATGCTAAGAGCTGACACTGACTGAAGTTAACATCACTATTTACCCTCTAAGCTTTCCCTTGAAAGTTTCCAGCCTTCATTAGACTCCAGAGTTCCAAAATACATCAGACAGATTCTGCCAACATGGGCAGCCAGATTCCTGGTGCTTCCCACTCTGCCACCTTGCCAGAATCCTCTCCCCACTCTGAAGTTACTTTTGATCAGCTGAAGATATGAAAGTGATTGTGGGTCTGTAGGTAAATGTGAAAAGAGCCTTCACCCCCTTTGCCGAAGGGAGATCATTAGCCTTTTACAGTGCTCTGTCAATAGCCATGACTCCTTATACAAGGTGACCAGCACCGTTTCTTTCTCTTTGGGGAATGACTGGACCTAATGTATCATAAAACCTGCCATTGTAGACACTATAAGGGTATCTATATGAACAGTTTATTATAAAAGAGGAGAAAACATATGCAGAAAAAAAATCTCTAATTTAAAACTGGCCAATGTGGCTTCGAGACCAAAGAGGTGAAGCAGTCAAGATAGTATTGCCTGGCTATTGAAAAAGTTTGAACATTGGTTCACACGGGAAAGTTCTAAATGAAGCTGCAGTTATTTCTTGTCTTTACACACTCAGGACTTATACTTGTATCTTCTATCCCCTGAGAACTCTTTTTGAAATTGCCTTCCCCAAATCTACACCCCATAGTCAAATTAATAAAACTTGAAAACATGTCTTTTACACCTCAAATCATCTTAGGGTTCCCAGACTGTTGCTGGGTAATATCAAAGAGGGTTCTTCCTCACTTTGCAAGAAATAATGAGGTATATTTGGCATCCTGCAGGTTTTTATTTGGTTTAATACTAGTGTAGGAGATGTCCTATTCATCAAGCTTCCAATACAAAAGACCTGGCAAATAAAATCAAGAGGAACTTGACCTCTATGTAATCATGACAAGTAGCATTATTATGCCTCAGTACTTATGAACTTTCCACTTTGGTTAAAGGATGCTTCCTTTCCTTTCATGTTAAAGAATGGCGCAGTGATGGTCAACAAGTTTTTAACAGAAAGATTCAATTTCTAGTTTTGAAAGAGTCTTCAGTTGGTGGTAATCCTAACATACTCTTCATGGGACAAATGATGAGATTCTGTAGGTTTTTAGTGCCCTCATTGTCCACAATGTATAGTGACTTCCATGCTAGTCCCTAACACCTCATAAAACTAAAATTGTCTCAATTGTGTTATCATTGTGTGATGAGTAATCAGAGCCATTCTGCCCTATCACCAACAGGTGGGTTCTGATTTTCTCTCATGCTACCTAAAGACCCCTGCCAGAGCCACGGATCTGTAATTGGGTCAGTTGGAAGAAACATCAAAAGAGCTTGATTAAAGGCCTCCAACAGGTACTCTTAACACTTGGTAAAACAGAAACAGGCTCTTGGCTCCAGGTGCCCCTGCAGAGGTGAGATCGTCCACCAAATGAACATCTCTCAGACTGCTAAGAGATTCAGCCAGGATTTCCAGAACTCGTTCACTTTGAAAGACTGCTAACTAACCCAAGATCAAGAGAACAAGGATTAATTACCTAGACTAAATGAGACAAATTTAGTTGTCATTAATGTTCTATTTTGAATTGGGCACGTTAGAAGCCTCCTTATTTCTAGTTCTTCTGTCTTTGATGCCTGATTTAACAGGTTATGCCTCTAAAAACTTGATAAAACATTCTTTAAATGGGATTTTGTTCTAATTAATCCTTCAGAATTTGGAAAAAAATATATTAAAAAATTCTTAAAATAAGTACGATAATAAATTATCAGGGAGAGTTTATCATAATTCTGTAACTATAACAACATGTTGATGGGTCTTATCTACACAAGTTAAAACAGTAGTTAAATAATACTTAAAAAATGCCTTGACCAATTCATTTACTTTCTTTGATCCTAGGTTTTCATGGTTAGAACTGGAATCTATTCTCCCTTCTAGTAGAGCGTAATTGAAAAACTCATGACTATCCAAGCCCATTAGGAGACAAGCAGCTTTCATGGATGCAGTTAATGTCTACAACCCCCTCCCAGGCCTGGCTACTGCTGTATGGCCCAAGGAGCCCCACCCTCAGGTGGCATGGCCAGGGCACTGAAAAGTCACAGCTCAGAAAGATGGAATAATCCCTGAGTCACAGAGGGTGAGGGTGAGGGTGGAGACTGGCAGAAGTGACTCTCACAGTCCTGGGTTGCAGATCCCAGTAAATGAACTGAAAGGAAATTAAATATTCCTGTTGCATCATGTGACCAAAATTACCAGCCCAGGAGCTATACCAACAAAACCGAAGTCAGCTCTCAAGATTTACTATCATATAGGTCTAGCTTTGATAAGCACACAAAGAAGTCTTTGTGAATGAATCCACGCCGTTTTCTGTACCTACGTCTGTATACTGGTCAAAGAAAGGAAGCCAGCGAATTGACCGATGGTCACAAATAACAAAACTGCTAAGTAGACATCTACATCTTAGGAGCAGAACTTCTGCGTCAGGAGGTGCTGTGAAGGAGCGGCGGTCCCACGTTCCGCCTCCACCATGACCGTCGCATATCACACGCTTGTCACAGCAGAGAATCAGGACGACAGGATGAAACCAAAAAATCAATCCAGGGAAATAAATCAAAAGAAGAAAGAGAAATACGGGATGGTCCTTCTAATCCTAGTCCCAAATAATGAATCTTCGAATCATCTGTTAGCAGTGGCTGACTTCCCGAGTCAACTTTATCCCTGAGACTTGCGGTACCGAAGGGCGAGAGATGGCATGATTATCTTGGGAGCACACCACTGTCCAGCATGAGGTTACCAACCAAAAACCTTACAAACCATGGTAAAATTGTACTTTGTAATTTTATTATTATTACTATTTGTATTTTAGAGATACAGAGAGAGTGGAGAAGAGGGGCAGGGAGCAGAGAGAGTGAGAGAGAGAGAGAGAGAGAATCTTAACCAAGCTCCATGATCAACATGAAGCCTGAGGCAGGGCTGGATCCCACAACCCTGAGATCATGACCTGAGCCGAAATCAAGAGGCAGATGCTCAACGGACTGAGCCACCCAGGCGCCCCTGAACTTCTTTTATTTTAAATGTGGAAGGCTGGTTCTTATGAAGTCTGGATGCCTTGCAACATTTCATAAGTAAAAATTTCTTTCTCTTGAGGCTTCTATCTCTAGATATTCCTTTCACAGACTGGAAAACAGTTGTGGCAACACCAGCCCTCGGATCTAATCATGTCAGTCCCTTTTCCCCAGAATGGGACCTGTTCATCCCCACATCTGTCCCTTTGCTCCTACTGGGTTAGAATAAATATTTAAGGAGGTGCATTGATTTTCTAAAAAAATAAAGCTTCTTTTATGGCTCTGCCCGTTGCTTTAATTGATTAAAAATTTACCCAAATAAAGAAAAAAAAAGGCATAATAGAATGGGGTCAGCTGGAGCCAAGGTATCGGCGGTTGCTGTGGGCAGAAGTTGAGACAAATTCTGGCAGAAACACAAAAATTCCTTATGCTTTGTGTCTCCCAACTATGATTTTAGAAAACAAGTACAGACTTATAACACATATAAGGACCTGTTTCACATGCCACGATTAAGAAGCAATTGGTCTGCGAAAATAATTCAAAGAATAACTCAGCCCTCTGAATGGAAATAATATTAAACAAAGCAGAATTTGATAGGTTTATAGCGGATGGTGTGCAGTTCTCTCAAGAGTTATTACCTCCAAATAAATAACCTATTCCACCTGTTTGGAAGCCAAAAGGGATTGTACTTTTCGGCACCTTGAGGTCTTATCCAGAGGATTTCGCTGTCTTAGATTTTGAAAAATTGTCACCCTTGTTGAGAAGTAAGGTAATGAGTAGAAATATGGACAAGGAGGTGGCTCAGATAAGCATATTTAATTTGTATAAGAATGGCTCTAAAAATAAAGATGGCAGTTAATTAAAAAGTGGCAGGAAGCTTGCTGAAGCACCTTTTGAACTGGAAATAAGCTGATTTTTGAGAAATATTGAAAATGAGTCAAGTAACTGATATGACACATTTATAACAGGATTTAAGTAATTTGATTAAATATTAAGCATGGTAGCCAAAGAAATGATCTCAATTCATGGTCTAATTTTAGCAGAAAGGAGGTAAAGCCGGAAACTTAAAACTCACTGACTCCAGCCTCAGGGGAGAAACCTAGGAAGGCTTTTTATTTTTAGGTCAAGATTATTATCCAGCAAAGTCCCAAGAACTCTCCCAGGATGAAAATTTCAGAAGACAATAGTGTGAGACACGATGAGATCGGCATTTCCACAAGCCGAGTTGGTTTTCAGGAAGAGAACCTGAAGGTAGTCCTCTGACCTGACATTGGCACTTGGGGATAACAGAAACACATTGACTAATGCAAGTAATGAATTACAACCCTGCAGTCCCTTGTTCTTGCCTTCTCAAATTCATCTACCCCTCCGCCAAAATAAAAATTAGTCTCAACAGAGGTCACGAAGAGAGGGAATCAGCTACAGGTTTTCTTCCTATGCTACTACTCATCTATTACATTATAGAGCAGCTTGACTTTTTCAAGAAAAGGTACATCTATTGTTTCAATTTCTGCTTTGCATCTCCTGGGGATATAACAATGGCAGGTGTAATTTACAAAGACCAATGCAGCCCGAAGAGATTAGATGATGTGTGCACGGTTGCAGAGCTAACTGTCTCCTGGCTTTGGTCCCTTTCTGTGAGTCTCCTGGCTCGAAGCTCCCCTCTTCAACCAGCCCTCCTCTCTCCTGCCTCTGAGCGCTTCCCACGGGTATGATCTGCCTTTCTAAAAAAAGTCTTTTAATTTGAGTACAGTTGACACACAACATTACATCAGTTTCAGGTGCCCATATCTGCTGACTCATCAGCTCCATATGTGATGCTATCTACACCGCACGTGCTACACAGGTAAAATCACAGGTGTGATTTCAACCGCCCATGTGACGCCTGCCACGTAACTCGTCTATTCAATCAGTTGTTCTACAGACACGTCATTGGATTTGTGTCTCGTTAGCTTACACCTGTAACTGATCTTCCCTAGGATAATACACACGGAGGACAGGGTGACAGCTAATAACAAGTTTACTGACAAATAAATAAACAATTTACATGGGCTCTTTGACTACACAATGTAGGAAGATGCAACAACAGTGCTTGGCTGAGAACTGGGCTCACACCCATCCTACTGCTTTCCCGCCTCTGTGACAGAGCCCAAGAATACCGGCGCTATAGAATGCTGTGTTCTAGAAAAGGTTTCTCTGTAGCCCAAGTGTGGGAAATGCGGCACATGACACTCAGAAATATACAACGTGCAGTGGCAAAGTGAAGGCTGTGTCAGTCCTTCAGTGAGACCAAACGAAACCACTTGGTGAACTTAGTTTAATCTAGAGTTTCCCAAATGTATCTGAACAAGGAAATCTTGTTGTGCATGGCACCCATTCCTGTCCCAAAGAATTAGGATTCTGGGGGGCTCACCCTGGGTGGTCCTGCTGAATGAGGGGCAGCCATGTTCCTGTTCCTGTTCCCATGTCTGCTCATCACCAAGGACTCACAGATCTTCAGTACCAAAGAAATCCTAACTTCATAACAACTTGATTTAATGTCAATAGAATCAGAATGAAAAGTACTGCTCTAACTATACAAAGAGATGGCCAGAGACCATATATGGTCGTGTATTTTAAGTATGGGCTGATCGGAGTGGCTCTCCCTAAGTGTATTTCACGTATTCCTAAATGAGATGGTCTTGTTCTGATTTCACCCACCCCTTACCCTCATCCTTTGTTCATAGTGGACTTTATAAATCAGAGGCATAAATGTCACAGAAGGAGGGTATAAGTTCCTTGGGTATAATCTGCCTTCTATGTTGGCCAATGAGCTGCTTATGGAGGAGGAATTCTCAGTATAGGTTCTCAGAGGAAGTTCATTGATTGAAATTCACTTAACTTTGTTTCCCAGGTTGCTTTTCTTCCTAGTTACTGACCAGCCAAGCCACGGACTGATTTCCACTAGGCAATTCTAGATCTAATTTAAATTACTGAACTGAGCTTTGGATGTGAATGGATCTTATTTGGCTTTGGGTTATGGGTTCCTCAGAGTCTGGCTTTGCTTACATAAAACCTGGGCATGGATTATCTACCTTCAGAGCTGAAATACACCTCAGATGACAGGTAACTCAAGGCAGCGAGGGGTGTCTGGATCCTCAATCAACCTGTCCCTCTACCACACACCCTAGGCCCTAAATTATATGCCGGGGCCTGAACTTGTTCCAGGTCTTATAAAATTCCTGCCTCCCTTATGCCTGGGAAACAATCTCCTTCACTAGACACGAGAAGATTCAGAGCAATCCTTACGAACAAAAGTAATAACACTTTTTCTTCTTTTATTTTTTTAACACTTTTCCTTTAAAAAAAATTCTCATCACTTTGAGATTGATTTTTAATAGTATTAGTTTATAAAACTTGATGTCTAGATCAAAGCTTATCTTTTAGTCTCTGCCTGTGGATTTTGTTTTTCGGAGTAAAGAAATGTGGCATGTTTTGTATTTTTATAGCATACAGAATTCCAATTTCAAAAGAAAGAACATTGGAACCCAAAGATATTGACAAATTATTTTAATAAAAATTGGTTTGTGTTTTAGCTATTTCTCTAAATTCCCTAGGTAGGGAAAACATTTCTCCGATGAACTATAAAAATATCTTGGACTATATAATATAACCTGTTTTATTTTATTAATTAATCACAGTGAACACTTCATACGGAACTGTTGGCATTTCTAATGCATTCAGAACTCCAGTGTTCATACTGGAGGTTTATGCTGTGTGTGTAAAACTAAAGTATAAGCATTTTATACTTTGACGAGTTTAAAAGTTTGGTGAGTGCGTACTGTACTAGGAAAACAATAAATAAAAAAAGGAGGCATGAAGCTAAAATATTAAAAAAGACAAAGTAGATATAAAGACAGAAGCAAAAAATGAGTCTAAAAAACCAAACATGGACCAAATTTTGTTTCTGTGAATCCCATTAAACCAAAAATAAGGCAATATTAGATCCGAACCCAACTGATGGCATATGTATAACAAGCAGCATTTAATATTGCAAAATTCTAGGAAAAGAAAAAAAAATCCGGATAGTCCTTCGGCAATTTATTGTCATGGGATTTCATATGTAGCCAAGAAGAAAGATACGGAAAACAGAAGAGACTGCAGGAATGTTTTAAAAAGTAGGAAACTATTATTACACACAAAGCTGAGGCAGGTCAGTTGCCCTAAAGCCCAGCTAAGTGGCTGGTGTTTGAGTTTTCTTATCTGAACTGTCACAGTTTGGGGGAATCCTAATTGCCTATTTGTCTCGTGCACCATGGAGCCCAGGCAGGGGAGAGAGGCTGTCGGGCATGTTTGTCCAAGAGTGACCGGCTGGCTGGCACCCAACCCGCATCGCCTCGCAGGTTGCGCAGCCGGAAGTCAGCCTCCGCCTGGCAGGAATCTGATTTTCCTGACCACTTGCTCTCTCTGTAGTGAGGTTTGGTGACGGGGGTCCATTCACTTGGTAAGGATGACTTCCTGGCAGTGTCACCTTCTAAAACGGAGACACGAAGTATGCCCTGCGGGCTCGGCCCAAGGACTCTGCTGAGCCGGATTCAGCAAGATGTAAAACGATGGCCCCGGAGCCTACATACTGGCCTACAGATAGTTTATTTACGATTATTAATGATTATGGTTAGCACTAGCAAATCAAACCCAAACAATCCAAACCATGCAAATCTAAACTGAGCATCAAGCAAAAACAATGAGGAGTCTTCTATTACAGAAAAGCTTTTTATGTAGGTCTTGCAATCTGCCAAGAGCCATCTCCGCTACTTTCTTTGCAAGTCGATAGATATTTCGAGTATGCTTCCAAGCACGCATGGGCTGTTAGCTTGTCTGAAAGCATGAAGATCAGTGGTGTCCGTTGGGCCTCACATAATTCCATTAAGCCACACAGAGTTCTCAAGGCCATTACCTCCTGCCGGTGAGGGATCGCAAAGGTGACGCACGGGACCTCTCTGATGGGCGGGGCTGGCATAAATAGTGATGCTTAAGGAAGGGGAACCACGTTTTCTCAGGGGGCCCAGAATCCTCTGGTGGCTCTGCTCTTCCTCAAGCAAGTCAGGCCAGGGCAAAGCTGCAGAGGGTTTCGGGACTTCAGTGTGGTGCCCCCACAGGCCACCATTGGTGACATCTGGGCTCCCTGGAAATAGAACTTTTTTTCTTTCCTTCTCCGTTAGTTTCCTGTGATGGCTTTAACAAATTCCCACAAACGGGGTAGTGTTAGAAATCAGGAATGAATTTTTCTCTCAGTTGGTGGGGATGGAAGTCTGAAATCAAGATGTCAGCAGGAGACGATCCTTCTGGCTTCCTCAAGCTTCTGGTGGCTCCTGGCATTTACGGGCTTGTGGCTGCACCACTCTGGTCTCTACCTCCATCTTCTCCACGTGTCTGTGTCGTGATCAGTTCTGTCTCTTAAAAGGACACTTATCTTTGGATTTAGGGCCCAGCTGGGTAATCCAGGAGGATCTTGTCTCAAAATCCTTAACTGAATGACATCTGCAGAGACCTTTCACCAAATAAGGTCACGTCCATACGTTCCACGGATTTGAATGCAGACATCTCTCTTGGGGGGCCACCATTCACCTCACTGCACCTTCCTTCCCTCCCCCCTACTTTTGTTTTTCTTAATGAATGTTCTTTTCCCTTTTCTGTGTTCTCTCCTTTCCTTCTTCTCTTTTGTCAGAGACTCAGGACTGTCATCCTCATTGGTTTTAACCAAAAAAATTCAGTGGCTCACCCCCTCCTGTGGCAAACAGCATGGTGGCCGCCTGCTCGGCAATTGATGCTTCACTTTGGTGTGGAATGGGGGTGAAACGGGGGAGGTTGCTACTTATAGGTGAAATCGTGCACCACCCCCATTCACATGGCCAAGTTCGGGGTCCCACTGCCTCAGAAGGTGGCCTTGTTTGGAAATGGGGTCATCGAAGATGTCATCCGTTAAGGGGAGGTCACACTGGAGCCAGGTAGATCCCTTCTCCAATATAACTGGTGTCCTTACACAAAGGAGAAATGGACACACACAGAGATGCCCATGTAAAGATGAAGGCAGAGAAGACGTGACGCTGCTACCAGCCAAGGAACGGCCCAGGTTGCCGGCAAACCACCAGAAGCTGGGGGAGAGCAGGGGAGCTGATTCTCTCACACAGATTCAGAAGAAACCTACCCAAATCCTTTAGCCTCTAGAAGTGTGAAACAAGACATAAGCATCGTTTAATCCACCCAGCTAGCGGTACTTTGTTACAGCAGCCCTAGGTAGCTCAACACTTGTGTTTGGTCTCAGTTTGGGACAGCTACTTTGAAGAGACCACACATAACAGTTAACTGTCTTTTGTTTTATTTGACAAATATTCATGCATCACCAGTCTTAGGCCATTCCGTGTAATTTGGCATTCTGCTTTTAGCACATTTGGAAATCTCCCTGAGTGAATTTCCTCAAGAGGCCAGTTTCGAGGTCTCTAAGATCAGTGTTTAAGACAAAATAACAAAAGCAAATCAACAGTATTTAAATAAAAATGATGATGTACCAGGCCATAACATCAGCTGTAATCATTGCTGTCATTCCACTGGATTCTGCTTCATCCTAACCCGTTAAAAAGCAAACTCACTTTGCGTTCCCCAGAGTCAACCACACACGGACCCAGCAGTGATGTGTTGGCAAGCTCAAGACTAATTTCTCTAGAAAGTTCTGCACAGCAACATAAAGCTCAGATGTTTTCATGGGGATAATCTCCGACACTACTGGGAACAGAAAAGTAAAGTTTAAAATTCTGTCAAAAGAAGTTACTCCTTTTAAAGTCTCCTCATGAATTTCAGGAGGGTTAATTCGACAGGTTTCATTACCGCTAATACCTCTGCAGCGATCCTCTCAGGGAAGTGAGTGACTACATAGGATCTCTGTCTCGGAAATCAAAGATTACTTGCATGCAGAGTGCTGCATGCTTCAGAGACGCCAGGGCACACCTCTACCTAGGAAGGTAGGAAGTCTAGGAAGTCTAGGAAGACGGTGTCACAAGAAACGGGGCTGGGACACTGGTTCTGAAGGAACACAGGACATAAGTCCTGTGACGCACAGTCTACCACCAGCAGCAATGACCAAAAAACCCCCTATTTTTTTTCCAGTTTTTTCCATCATGCTGGGCTCCAGGTTTATAATAAGGTATGTGATGATCCACCAACGGACAGGTTTTTTGTCTGCTGGAGGGAGGGACAGAATACACGCAGATTTGGGTGTACGGAGAAATTGGAAAGCATATGTAAACACTGGACTGTTCATTGGAAGGTCAATACGAACAGAAAAATCAGTTGATTTCATTGTGTGATACTGTGGTATGGGTCCGCAGGGGACTTAAAATATGCAAATAATTTACGTTTCCATCTTAGCCAAAGTAAACCGAGAGCACATGCCTGTGTGTGTCACGCTTCTACTGGCCACTTCCTTGGCTCTGCTCACTTAGCAGACAAAACACCTGCTCTTTGGGGCCCCTGCAGGTCTCAGGAGCCTCTCTTCTCCGACCAGGCATCCCTGCTTGTAATTTTATGAATATTGTACAGAAATTTGTTGGGGTTTAACTCCCTTTGTTTTTGCTTCCTGGGTGGTTCGCTCTTTTGTCTCTGACTTCTCCAGGCTCAGTTCGGGGTCTTGTCATTTCGGAAAGAATTCCTATTTCCTCTTCTCCAGAAGATCCCCCCAGCCCACCATAAATCCACACCTGTCTCTAGTGAGTAAAGGGGTCTGCTGACCTAAAGCAACTTCCTTGAGGCAAGGGATATCGGTGCTTATCACGCAAGCTCCTAGCACCTGGGATTGGCTTGGGTCAAGGTAGGCATTCCACAAACACTATGCTAAACAACACATAATCCGATCTCTACATTTGAAAAGTAGCCATGAACAAACAAACTAGAACCCAACCCAGCCTCGCCCGACCCAAAGCACCAGAGACACCAGTCAGTCATCTCAACACAGCATTTAAAATGGAAGCATAAGCTGTTCCCCAAGGGAAGGTAGTTGCCGGTTTTATTTTCACCATAAAAATCTTGCATGCATGTATTTGTCAATAATGCATTTAGTTGCATGGGAAACCAAAAAGGTCTTTGCAGAGTGAGAGACGGAGTTTGGAGAGAACTGGCCACAGAGTGTTTCTGGGCTATTCTCTCACAGTGCAATCATCCACCCCAGGATGCACATCTTTGTGTGTGAGCTGCTGGAACTCCCCTGACCCCACACAGTTTCTGCGGTGAGCCAACAGGGAGAGGAAGACATGGAGACTCAAACATGTACGAGGGGACACAGCATGATCCACCTGTGCGATTTCCAGCCAATGTCACCTGGTCCACCAAGAGTCATGCTTTGATGGGTTTTCTAGTTGGGGTGGTTTCCAGAATTATCAGGGAAAGGTAGGAAAGGATAATGCTACTGAGGAGAGCTGGGAATTTCCAGGTTTCCAGGGATTCCAGGGAGATGGCAGTACGGGATCTGGAACAGGTTTTCTCAGCTTAGGCACCATGGATATTTTGCATGCATCCTGCTTTGCTCTGGGGACTGTTGGGCTCTGCTGTACATTGTAGGATGGTTGGCAGCATCCCTGGTCTCTGCTCAATGGATGCTGCTGGCAAACCCTCTATACCAAGAAAAAATGTCCCCAGATATTGCCAAATATGTTCCCCGGGGGGGTTGGGAAAAGTTGCACCTCCTTGAAAGCCATTGCTCTAGAGTTTCACAGCAAGGTGTCTTAGTCATCTTGGGCTGCTATAACAAAGTCCCATAGACTGGGTGGCTCAACCAATAGACAATAGACATTTGCCTCTCCTAGGTCAGATGATGGAAAGTTCAAGATCAAGATGCCAGCATTTTAGGTTCCTGGAGTCCAGGCTCATGGACAAGCATTTTCTCTGGGTGTGCTCATATGGCTATTTCTCAGTGCATGTGTGTCCTCTTATAATCCCATGATAACGGTCTCAATCTCATGACCTCCTCTAAACATAATCACCTCCCCAAGTTTCCAACTACAAATACTATCACACTAGGGGCTAGGACTTCTCCATATGAATTCTGGGGGGACACGAACATTTACACCAGGTAACTGCTGGAAATAGGTGGGGGTGAGTCACTTTCTGAAAGTCATGGGACAGTTGTATTAAGTGTCAGAAAGGAAGATTCCTTTTGCTAAAGTCTCCTCGTGTCTATTCTGTACTTCTCATTTTGCCTCAGTAACCTCATAAGCCCCTGGAACTTCAGCCTCATGGGCTTTGGGAGGCTTTTGTGTGATTAGAGGGGCAGACGAGGGATGTGGTTTGGTGTAACTGACATAATACAAATTGCTTGTCAAATTTCTTCTCTCGCTCGTCTGCGGAGTGCAAGGGTGGGAACGTGCACGCGGAGAAAAATAAATGTCTAAACATGCATTGGTATGGATGGTGTGCTAATTTTCAACCTGACAAATGAAAATGTAAGAGTTGACAAAGGTGTTGTGATAACTTCCTTGCTCACCAGAGGAAAGGAAACAGCACCCTCCCCAAGGAGACCCTGGGGAGCCTTTGACTTTATATCACTCATAAGACATAACCATCTACCAATGCATTGCTGATATATGTGTCTATCCCCTATCTATGAAGCGTCCCAAAATTCTTTCCAGTCCAGAAATGATTTCCAGCCTCCAGACACCCAACCCAGTCCCTTGTGCCTGGTATGTATTCAATAAATAACTGGTTTCAATATCATTTGTGCCGAAGTACCATAAAAAGTGCTTTGTCCTTAAGGAGGAAATAGCTCATCATTGATATCTTCTAGTAGTCAGTCATTCCAATTAAATACCAAATTTGTAAGGCACAAGCAATGTCATTGTCTTAGTGAAGATACATACTGTTTTTCTCGCGTGGTTTCAAACAACTGTTAACAGATAATAATGCAGATATTTCTAGTGCCAGACTCATAATAGGGACCTACAAGTGTTCAATGAAAGAGTCCCTCAAGTTGAATAAAGCAGCATTTCAATGAGCTATTCTTAGCAACTTGTTATTTACATTTAAACAGTTTAAACTATAGAATTCTGTCTGTATTATCTAGCCTGTGGAATTTTAACTCAATGCTCCTTCCTTTTCCCTCCCTATCAATCTCTGGTATATTTCCTTCTTCTTTGAAGCCATGTTCTTTCTCCACCCAGGTCTGCTGGTCCCTAGACCTTTAACCCAAGAGTTCACAAACACTTCCCCGCAGGAAACACATTCAGAGGCATCCACCAACTCGGGCCCCAGTGCAAAAATAGATCCAGGGGGACTGAGTTACGTTCATCTCTCCCATTGGCTAACTCCCTGGTTCTTATATTTCCACCGTGCTTTTTACAATTAGTACCCACGGCTACCGACTGGCCTATATACTTCATATCTGATGGAGAAAAACCTAGACTAGATAACTGATTCCAAATAACCTAGCTGTGTTTAAGTTTATTACAACCGTAACTAAAAACTAACTTACAATAAAGTGTATTTTAGAATCAGAGCTCTGTTACACTGTAACTTTCACATATATCCCCATGAAGAGACTGAATATATGAACAGACAATGGCCAGACCGTGTACAAAAACAGAACTTTGATCCACAACTTGCAGCAGTAGGAAGCTGGCCCCTTATCTTCAGTAAACCCAAGAAGCCAGGCTGCTGTAAGTCAGACTTGCAGGGAGCCTGACTGCTATCCTCAGTCACAATCCGGGAAGCTGAACAGTAACTTCTGTAACAGTTGGCCCCAAATGGCCAGTACCTGATTAGTAACTAGCAGCTTCCTTGATTTGGGGGTCAACTTTGGACCAATTAGAGAAAGCCAAATACACACCCCTAACACATAGGACACCCTAATTCTTGTTAGTCTTTCCACTTCCCCATGCCAATAGCCAATCAGGGCACGTCTGAATCCTTCCCTTTTCTCTACTCTGAAGCTTTCCGTTCTGCTGCCTGCCTTTGAGTCTCTGCCAAATAGACAAGTAAGGGATGGTGCCTTCCCTTGCTATAGGAAGCTCAGAATAGACAGCCTCCGCTTTTTCCATTTGCTTGCTCTTTGTTTATTTCCACACCTCTCCCTCCCCCCTGCCACCATCAGCATGAGAATGTGTGAATTCTTACATAAACTGTCTAGATTGGCTGGTTGTTTTCCTTCCCAAGGGTCTCAAGGAGGCTCTTTATGAAAAATGGTGTCATCTCTAGGATGGAGCACAATGTCTGCCCGGTGGCTAAGAGCGCCAGCGGGCACCACTGAAGTGCAGAACACGCAAAGAGATATAAAGGCTAATTGAAATTTAAGAGAATTCTAGATGAGGGGCGAGGAATCAGCCATACTGCAATTTGGCCAAGGCAACGAGCGTGTGAAAATGGAGGTGGGACTCCCTAGTTAATTTTACTAATATTGGGAGGCAGGTAAGATGAACTGACAGGAACCAAGACAGACGGGAGCTTTAACTATATGCTGAGCCACTGATTTGATCTGTGCATTTGGAATTTCTTTTGGCATACCTAATTCTAGTAGAAAGGAGGTGAGAGAGAAAAATACAGATATTTGACACTAATAAATAAGCCTGGAGGATATATGAAAATGTTCTACCTGGGAAGTCAGAATTGCTAAAGGTTTTCTTTATGAGAACTGAGACATTTCCCCCTGGTTTTTTTAGAAATAGATTTTTGGGCACCTGAGTGGCTCACTTGGCTGAGCGTCTGACATCTGCTCAAGTCATGATCTTGTGGTTCATGAGTTCAAGCCCCACATCAGGCTCTGCACTCTCAGCTCAGAGCCCACTTAGGATCCTCTGTCTCCCTCTTTCATGCTCTCTCTCTCTCTCAAAATAAATAAACATTAAAGAAATAGATTTTTTATAGCTATATATCCTGTAATGTGTCTTCTCTACGAATTTAAAGCATAAATGTCAACCGTTTGTTCATGCAACGGATAATTTACTGATAGTCTGAGATTTTGTCGAGCATGGACTTATTCAAAAGGCAAACCGGAATGACGTGATGAGACTGTGTCCCTCCAAAATGGAGAATAAACTTCAAAGTAAATTTCACTTAAAAAGAGTCCATTTCTGCTATTGTTTCTTCAGAACTTAAAGCCGTTAATTGACAAAGCAATGCCGCTGCCTTATGTTTATCTTCTGCGAACTCCACTGGCGCTCAAAGTGTGCGCTGCTATCTGAACATCTGTGGACACACGGGTGTGGTTTGAAATGGGCTGAAACTGGTCTCCAGCTGAGGGGCCCCCTCCCTGAAAACAGAGATCCCCTGTCACACTTGTCACGACAATTTGGAAGGGAGTAATTGTGGGTAAAGAGGTGAGGCCCCCGGAGCCTAAACGTTGTTCAAGTTAAATGCAAATGAATCGGGACGATCTTCGCTTTGCATTATCCGTGCCTTTATTTGTTCTCAGCCATGTGGCTGAGAAACAGAGCGATTCTCAAGATGCATGTCTCCTTTCGGGCCACGGAGAACCGAAATCCTCTCTCTGCCAACACTTCCCCCACTGCCCCCACCTACACACAGATTGGATGAGGAGGAGACAAATGCAGCCTGCTGTCGTCATTAACATCATTTGACTATCTCACTGTCCTCATGAGCGGCACTTACCCGTTCATTCTAGGAGGTTCTTGTCCAGGTAAATAACTTGGTTGTTCAATACAAAGATTTGTGGAACGACCCACCAACTCATCTACTGAAAGCATCAACAGAGGCCTTCTTGCTGCCACTCTTTGAATTCCTAGTTCTACCAGTCAGAAGGCCTTGGCGCCTTACACCAAATTTCAGATTCTTAACAAAATCTGATGTCACCTTACCCCTCTAAGACACCGGCAAAGCTCCACTGAGTGATGTGGTCTCTTAGGAAGAGAGGGCAGGAAACTCAGCTTTGTTTCAGCAACAGGCTGGGTGGATGATACCTGGGGAGCCAGCATTACACATCTTTGAGGCCAGTTTTTCTCGACAGAAATACAAATAGGTAAGGGCCTTCGAGGCAACAAGTCTTTTGTGCTCACCATTCATTAGATATGCCAGAAAAATTATCATATAACACATAAAGTTTGTATATTTTAATTAAGGAGGCATTATTTTTGGTCTGTTCCCACACTGCCTTTTCCCTTGTGTTGATTTTTAGCTTCTTATTTAGAATAAACGAGACTCACATGGGGCACCAGCTAGTTCGGTTGTAGATTGAATCAGCCTCTCTTAAAGATGTGGCATGTAGGCAGTTTACTCAAAGTTTCAAAAGAGAAATCAGAAGAAGAAGAAGATGAGAGACATGACTTTGCTGTAAGCTTACTGCCGGGCCACCTGATCTTAGATGACTGATCAGTTTGGTCTCATTTGAAGCTTAAACTAAAGGTGCTTTTCTTTCTTCTCTTCTAATAATTTCTTTCCAGGCTTTGATGGTTTTGTAAGTGGAGGCAAGCTTATCAGAGAAGTTCCAGACAGGGAGGAAAAAAAAAAAGCTTAAATGGTGCCATGAGTGAAATAGAAGAACTTCAATGTCTGGAAAGAGAGGCTGAGCTCTTTGGAATAAAGCAAGGCATATTTAATACCAAAGAAAGAATTCAACTACACTGGATAATGCACTCAAATCCTTCCTCAGAATCCTCATCTCAAAGGATTTGCCTAAAAATATACTTTTTACCTGAGATGCTTCATGGTTCACTGAAGACAACCATGAGATGGCTCTTTCCTCGTGCACCATTTAGACAGTGTGGCATTAATGATGTATCAAAGACAGACACGGTTACCTGGAAAGACAGTGCCTCCTGACAAGTGTACAGGTACCAGGTCACCGAATGTACTTGATCTTCTAATTTGGGTTCACGTTTCTGGATTTGTTTCAAGCAAGCTTGTTTGGGTAATTAAAGCCTAGAGTTCTTGGCAGTTTCCTCCTCTTATAATTAAGGAGTAATAGAGCAGCCTCCTCCCATTTTTTCAAAATCAAAGTCTGCACATGTGTAAGAGACTATAATTATAGGTACTTGGGATTCCGGCTCCTTGTGTCATCTGCAGAGAGCTCATTATTGTCAACTATTACTATAATTTACCAGGGGGCTCCCTGGAAGAATAGAGATATGATGCCCAGATCTAAAATCTTGGTGAATGGAGTACATTTCTTATTGGGAAAATTAAGCATCTGTGTAAACAAAGATTCGTGCTACAGTAAAATGAAAAATGTGCTTTGGAAAAAGACCTCATCACCATAAGCCGTGAGGTAACTTCAAACTGCAAGTGTTTCTTCTCTTTCTCACAGAACAGAGGCACTGAATAACCTTTCCTTGGAAGCCTGCACCCAACTAAGAGAAATCGATGAAGGGGCATAACCAAGTGAGTAACTACTACTAGAACTAGTACTAGTTAGTCCTGCTACGATTGCAGCGAGGCACAGGAGGAATGACAGCAGCGACGGCCGCCATGTCCCCGTATTGTTCCAACCACTCCATAGGTCTTCATTCATCTGTCAGGACAGTTCAGTGAGGTCAATGCTGTTACTATCTCCATTTCAAACATGAAGAAACAAAGGCAGAGGCACACAATCTGCCCAAGGGATTCAAGCTAGAAAATGTACCACCACTCATCCCTGAGCCGGAAATAAAAGATAAGCAAAGGCAAAAGACACCTTTTAAAAGGTGATACTCCTTTTAAAAGTTATATCGGAGGTAACAAGGGAGAGGTAAGAGACACAGTTCTCGTTACTTTCCTCGGGTCCCTGCGAACCCCACCTCGTGACTGGGACCCCCCTGCATTGCCCCTCAGCCCCCCAACCCTGTGGCCTGTGCCAATCCTGGCCTCTCGCCCCACACATCACCTCCATCTTGTCCTCAGAAGCAGCACTTACTTGCCTTCTGTCCGGCACTGCTTGAAGTGAAGCTTCAGAGTACTTTCTGTGTTCAAGCCGAAGGCCTGCTAGAGGGTATAGTTAACAAAATCCAACACTGCCTGGATGACACGTGGGTTCTCTTGGGGGCGTCGTTTGCTTTTCTGCCTTATAATCAGATTCTTATGAAGAGCTGTTTGCCCCACACAAAGCAGACACTTCTCCGTTTATATGAAGAGGAAGAGTATTTACGTTTTCACCCTCCAATATTGCGTGTTTGTCTCTAGTTTCTTACTTTTAGCATATACTCTCTAATGTGAAACAGCAGACCGACAACCTTGACGGGCTTCCTTGGAACAATGCAAGGGCTCCATGACAGCTATTTGCCCGGCTGAGGCTCAGCGGTGTGAAGGGTCCTGTTTTCTACCTGTCGTGGGAATGCGTGCTTGAGGTCTGGCAAGACCTAAATCATTTCTTTTACACCATAGACTGGACTGAGGAACGAAAAGCGTAAAAAGGTCTGGGAAGATGGGGTTAAGCACATTGGAACTGTAGCCATAAGGAAGGCTGAGCAGACACTCCCGAGATCTTGAAGGGACCCAACAGAATGACATAAAGATTACCTCAGACTGGAGACATCTGAAATACGGTGGATATAGAAAGAAGCCTTTTCTGAGCTTCCCTTATCTGACTAAAGGCAGAGCTTTCTGAGAAGGGAGACACCATAAATCCTCTTTCTGGGAAGCTTCCAGCCAACGAGCCTGACTTTAAGCACCGGGATGAGGATTGCATAAATAAACTTTATGGAAGCCCCGGTACCCTCCGTTTGTGTCCCCTAGAAGCCCTGTCCTCCCCCACTCTCCCTGTAAACCATAACTCCTAGCTGTTCAGGGACCGTGCTCAGATTACGGAGTATCTCACATGCGTGTGAATAAACTTTTGTCTTTTCTCCTGTTAGCGCGTCTGTTGTCAATTAACTGGCCACCACTCCTGCTTACCCCACCCTTCCCCCCATGCATCACTCTAGGGACCTAAGCTGGCAGACAAAGTTTTCCTCTTGACCCTCTGAAGCCAGGAAGGAGCTGGGCATGCATGGCTCCAATCACGGCACTGGGTGCTCGTAGAGCTAAGCTGTGCTTGGTGGTAGCACACCAGGTGGTCTTTGGCTTTGGGGAGAGAAAACACTGGTAGGGAAGAGCACAGGAGAAACTGGCCTGCCGCTGTTGGGCTCCATGTGAGGTTGTGGTGGATGGTGACGTGTGACAAGAAGTGTAGTTGGGGGTGGGTGGTGGTGCGCCACAAGCCACGTGGCCAGACAGGCTTGCTCATGGTGGGATATCTGCGTGTGGTGAAAACAGGGGAGTCGAGCTGCAGTACTACCTCGGTTTGGGCAGGTTTCCCGGCTGCAGAGAGAAGTAGCTCTGTGGTCACAGCCGCAGGGTGGTGTGGGATCTTAGATGCCCAACACCCAGAAGGACCACGTTTCAGGCTGAGACCCTGGGCAACGGAGGGGAGACATGGGGGTCTCTCACTATGTTTGAATTAAAATGAGATGTGTGAACAATGGCTTTCATTTCTGAGAACAAGTCCTTCACGTCTCAATACTATCAGCGAGTCTTATTTTGAGAATCTAAATAAACACCTGTCGCTGAATCACAGCACCTAGCACGATGCCTTGAATATGGTAATCACTCAGTTAATGTTCACGGAGTGAATCAACTCAGAGTATTGCTGAAGAAATACTGACAAATGAGATAGCAAACAAATAAATTTAAATAAATCCAGGAAAATTTTAGTTTTATTCCTATGTTTCGTGTATAATGCAACCTTGTATAGTTCACATAATTTATTTCAAAATAACATCATTTCCCCTCCAAATTGTGTGTGTATTTTATCATCATCATCATCATCATTGTTATTATTTAAGTTTTATTTATTTGGAGAGAGAGAGAGAGCATGGGGGAGAGGCAGAGAGAGAGAGGGTGAGAGAGAATCTCAAGCAGGCTCCACACTGTCAGCACAAAGCCCGATGTGGGGCTCAAACTCAGGAACCATGAGATCATGACCTGAGCTGAAGTCAAGAGTCAGACACCTGACTGGCTGAGCCACGCAGGTGCTCCTATTATTATTACTTTTTAATGTTTATTTTTGAGAGAAAAAGAGAGAGAGAGAGCATGAGCAGGGGAGGGGCAGAGAGAGCAGGGGACAGAAGATCCAAAGTGGGCTCTGGGGAGTCGACCTGCAGTACTACATCGGTCTGGGCAGGTTTCCTGGCTGCAGAGAGAAGTAGGCTCTGTGGTCACAGTCACAGGGCTCTGCCCAAACAGCAGAGAGCAGGATGCCGGGCTTGAACTCACAAACTGTGAGAACATGACCTAAGCTGAAGTCAGACGCTCAACTGACTGAGCTACCCAGGCGCCTCATGCATTTTAAATTCATGGGTTCATTGCACAATCATAATGGCACTTGACCTGAGTCTTTTTAAGGTGTGAATACTGTCTGTAAATAATAATTCAGAGCTTAGTAAGAAGTAGCCCAGGAAGAGGGAAAAGGGCAGTACGTGTTCATAAGAAGAAATGGCTGACCTAGTAAGAATTAGCACAATACAATGTATAGGATGGTCAACTTTGAGTGGGTATCTGTCTGTGGAGCTTGGAAGACAGAGAGATGTGCAGGCTCCATGCTGGAGACTCAGACCCAGGGGCTTTGAGGTCACGTCAGGACGTGTATCATTCTGAATTTTCTGAAGGTAATTTCATGCTGAGCATTTCCCACTTAATCTCTGCGTGTGGAGTCCCTGCCTTGTGTGATATTGCAGTGACACAGGCCTATTTATATAATAATGCCTGTCCTTTAACCTGCATTCTAAAGAATTGCATGCCATCGCCAACATCCTTCTTCCAGCTCATGCCTGTCCGTATAGGATGGCTGTCTCAAGGCTGACATCCCGGACTACCAGAAACAGAAAGAGTCTTCGCTAATGAAGCAAGCAGGCAGAAAACTCGAGGAAGCAGGAAACCTGCAGGGGAATACTGATTGTTTAATGGCTGGATTGTATGGATCGTCGATACCTGGGTCTCGGTGGTGAGTGAAAAAACATGAACAATCTGTTGGGAAGATGAAGTTGGAACCACCACGATTTTCCAATTCACATGAGTCACATACATCTCTAAAAATGTCTTGGGCCAAAAATCACATTGCTTATAACAACTCTGGTGGCATACAAAGATCCAGTTACGTATGAGATTAAGAAAATCATTCACCCATAGCCAACCGAAATTCAAAGAAATGGAAAAAAAAGCATTTAAGTTATAAGAAAAAGTATCACAGAAACTGTCTGCATCCAATAGCTGTGTCTACACCTGTGGGTATCTATATCCGCATACAGCCATAGAAATAAAATGGTAGTTTTGTGGAGCCTTACCTAAAATTGAAAAAGAAGAAGGAAGCAAAATATTTTTTTCCTGCAAAATAAGGTGAGTTTGAGTACAAGGTGTTTCTAATGGTCCCCTATCAATTAGATTTGTATCTCCCGGAAGCGTTCGCCTCACCACAGGCTATTGTCACTTGCAAATGTTTGACAAAGTTTCCTGGCAAGACCTGCACACAGCTGAAAAACGGAAGATAAGTTGACTACCGCAGCATTGGTACGAGTGGTGTCAAGGGGAGGCGGCTAGCCCTGCTGCATTTATAAATATCCTAGCGGCATTTCCGTTATAATGTATTCCTCAGAAAAATAACTTACAGGCCCTCTGAAACAATTTCTGCCACCTGCAAACCCGAGCAAGACAGAATGGCTGGGTATGCTGGCTTGTTCACGGGGATTCATCCATTCCCAGAAGCACTATAATAAGGGATGACTCCACACACACACAAATTACTAGAAAGATGAAAATGTCAGTAGTAAAATATGACGATGTGGAATAACGAGCCTTAGGAAATAAAAGTAAAACAAATAATACCCAATAAGAGAGTCTAGACCAGTGGACGGAAATCCAGATTGCTCATCAGTCAGAACTGGTGGACCCTCTCCCCACCCCCACCCCTGTATCTCTCCCCGGGGTGGATTAACAGGCATAGTTGCCTCTCCTGTAGCATAAGAATACACGGCTAGTCACCGTACTTCAACGAGTCGCACAAACCTAAAAGGGCTTCACAATATGATCTACAGATAATTTTAAAATTATTTGAACATATGTGGCTTTATATTTTCCAGTTGCACTCATGCAAAGAAAGAACATTATCCCTTGTCTGCTTTATTCAAAGAGAAAAAAAAAAAGAAGAAGAAAATTATGTAAGAAACCTATCTTGGGTTAATGAGCCAAGAAATGGTTGTCCACCTGTGGCTAGGCATTTTATTTTAAGATGAGGCTTCCTGTAGCTGTTTCTGTGTTTGAGAATTAAAATAATTGGACCATGACTTAACATATCTCTTTTTCTTTTCACTGATGATGCACCAATTAATGTTATCAGTCCTGAGCTTCAAACATATATTTCCAATTCCCTAAGAGGCATCTCCCTTTCATGTCTAAGAGACAGTTCAAACTTTCAGTCCAAAACCAAACTCCTGATTCTGCCAGCTCATCTCCTCTGTCCTTTCCCTATTTATTGTTATTCCTATTTTGTGCTCCATCCATCAACAATTTCTACTGACTCTGCCTCAAAAATTCTTTTCCTACCCCTCTGCTATCCTCTGGTGCAGCAAACAGCAGGATCTCCTTTCCAGACTATCCAAATCAAACCTTCGCTGTCCTCCCTGAGTTCCTACAGTCTAGCCTCCAACCAGCAGCCAGAAAGGGCTTTAAGTCATGCAAATCCCACCACGCGATCCCTCGCCAAAACCTTTAGAGTCTTTATCCAGGCTTAGAGGGATTTCTCACTCACCATCCTCTCTGACCTTTCCTGCCTCATTTACTAGGTGCAACAACATTGACCTTGCCGCTGTTTCTACTGCATGCCATGCTCCCCTCCTGCACCAGGATTTTTGCTGTTGCTGGTCCTTTTGCCCCAAAAGCTCTTTCTCCAGATTGTTGAATGGCTGGCTTTTGTCCATCACTCAGGAGGTGCTCAGATGGGACCCCCTCGTAGAGGTCAGCCTCACCACCACATTCCACGTTCTCCTCCCTACCTCACAGTCCAACCCCTTAGACTAGTTTATTCACATTCCAGAACAGAAAGTAAATATCGTTTCCTTCTTTCTGAAACTCTTTCATCCCTAAACCACGAGAGCCATGAGGCAGGAACTTCGATACTCTACTGTGATGGGCACATAGTAGGCATTCAACAAGTGATTGGAATCAAATGGATGGATAAGGAGATAAATTAATTCTACACTTGGAAGTCAATACACAAGGAGAAAACGATGCTAACCTCTTGAAATACCCAGCTATTTCTTATTTCAATATCTTGGCAACTGTATTAAACAATCACATTAGCTTTGATGGTATGGGAACTGAATTGTGAAGCTTCCGGTCTGAAAGCTGGACTTCTTTACATTAATTAGTCCCCAGGAAGTTTTAAAGACTCTACTCATTGTCCCAATAATGATACTTTATATGTAGATAAGAAATTATGGTCTAGCATAAAATTCGTACTGTAGTCTTAATTAGCTTCAAATGTAATCCTTAAATCTTGCCTGGTGTTTCTCACCACGCAGTCGGCTGCTCTTCTCAATGTGGTAAGCTCCCTCTGGGGAACTTTGGCTCAAAACTGGCCCGCGTAGAAATGGCTTGTGGAAACATAACTCATCCATCAAGAAGCGCATCCTTCTAACGTCAACCCTGGGTCACGTGGGAACAATGTGAAGGTCAGAGCTAGAGTTGGATCAGGGGTCAGGCGCCCTCTGGGTCACTGGTCTCCAAAGTGGGCCCCGTGTGCCCTGTGGTTTCACGCAGACTTTCCAAGGGGATGCACTGTTTGGAGTTTTCAAGGAATTCATTTTCAGCTCCCTGGCTTCCTTACACACTCTCACAAAACCAATCCGCTTGAAAGCAGATTGGCACGCAGTCATAGCCTCCTCTCTCGATGAACAAAACCAAGTCAAGTCTCTCCCTATGCCAGAATGGCCAACATTTCCAGAGGGTTTTAGCAAAGCGTTAGTGTCTGAGTTGAGAAGGAAACAAGTCTAATTATAGGTCGTTCATCTTTTTTCCAATTCCTTACCGTCTCCAACATTGAAGGAGAACCTAATCAAATTGTCATTTGATAGACGATTAAAAATATGGGCGCCTGGGTGACTCATTCAGTTAAGTGTCTGACTCTTGATTTCACCTCAGGTCATGATCTCACAGTTTGTGAGTTCGAGCCCCACACTGGGCTCTCTGCTGTCTGTGCAGAGCCTGCTTCGGATCCTCCGTCTCCTTCTCTCTTTCTGCCCCTCCCCTGTTCACGATCTCGCTCTCTCTCAAATAAATAAACTTTAATAAATAACTTCTGATGATGGATCCCCACGAGATTTTTGAAATAAAATGTGTAAGAATCAAGTGATATTGCTATAAGGAAAGACTCTCTATTCCCTCTGCCTTCTATAAGTGAGTGATGTTTCTCAGCATTTCAGTCTGTAAAAAATTGAGAAATGATTGATACTGAACCCTGTTCTTTCAAGCAATAAATAATATTCATTTTTGATTCTTGGCATTGATTGGGATAGAAGGGCTCATTCATCTAAGGAACACATTTCCAATATGATTTTACTTTTTATATTTAAAATTGTTCATCAAGATTTATTAAACATGTTATTTTGACCAATTGTACCCTGCTCCTAACTATAGTAACAACTTAATCTGTGAGATGATTTTAACTTAAAAACGAATACCATAAAAATAGAAAAAAAATACATTTTAATTTGTTTGCTGAAAGAATGATCAATGAGACTTTTAAGCATAAAATACACCAACCAGGGTAAAATTCTTAAGGAATGCGGAATGGTCACATGTTTAAAGAACAAAGGAATTATGCACAAGTTATAACATTAATGAGAAACCTGCTCATATATTATTAAAAAGATAATGGTGGGCATGAAACTACTATTGTATTCAGATAGATTTCTCAGCTGTATTTAAAAGAGGAATGTGTCAATTTCATTCTTTAAAAATTTTTTTTAACGTTTATTCATTTTTGAGAGATGGAGAGAGACGGAGCATGAGTGGGGGAGGGGCGAAAAGAGAAGGAGACACAGAATTCGAAGCAGGCTCCAGGCTCTGAGCTGTCAGCACCAATGCAGGGCTCAAACACACGAACCGCAAGATCATGACCAGAGCTGAAGTCGGTCGCTTAATTGACTGAGACACCCAGGCGCCCTGGGATGTGTCAGTTTCATTTTTAAACTATTACACAGAAAGCCATATCTTTGGCAACAATTTAAATTTAAAAGTGGGAGGGGGTAAATAGTTGTCCAAACGTCTTTTAGAAAGTTTGCAAGCAAAAATAAATAACAGACCCCTGGCTCTTACTCGTTCTAGCAATGATTCAAAATCCTCAATTCTATCAATAAACTGACAGCCTCTCCAGGCCGTGTGGTCAACACTCCTGTTAAGGAGATTACCAGGAATTTGTAAATATCTTTTCCCATTCCATCAGTTGCCTTTTAGTTTTGTTGATTGTTTCCTTTGCCCTGCAGAAGCTTTTTATCTTGATGAGGTCCCAGTAGTTCATTTTTGCTTTTATTTTCCCTAGCCTCCGGAGCCATGTCAATTAAGAATTGGGTGAGGCAGGTCAGAGCCGCTAAAATTAACAACTCAGGAAACAACAGATGTTGGTGAGGAGGTGGATAAAGGGGAACCCTACTGCACTGTTGGTGGGGGTGCAAACTGCTGCAGCCCTTCTGGAAAACGGTGTAGAGGTTCCTCCAAAAATTAAAAATAGAACTACCTTATGACTCAGCAATTGCACTACTAAATATTTATCCAAAGGCTACAAAATGCTGATTTGAAGGGGCACGTGCACCCTGATGTTTATAGCAGCGCCATCAACAATAGCCAAATTATGGAAAGAGCCCAAGTGTCCATCAACTGATGAATAGACTAAGAAGATGTGATTATGTATATATACAATGGAATACTACTCAGGAATGAAATCCTGCCATTTGCAACAACGTGGATGGGATTGGAGGGTATTGTGCTAAGGGAAATAGGCAGAGAAAGACAGATAATCATATGATTTCACTCCTGTGTGGAATTTGATAAACTTTACAGATGAACATAGAGGAAGGGAGGGAAAATAAGATAAAAATGGAGAGGGAGGCAAACCATAAGAGACTCTTAAATACAGAGAACAAACCGAGGGTGGATGGGGGTGGGATACATGGGTGATGGGCATTGAGGAGGGTGTTTGCTGGGATGAGCACTGGGTGTTGTCTTTAAGTGATGAACCACTGGAATCTATTCTTAAAGCCGAGACTACATTGTATGTTAACTAGCATGAGAATTTAAAGAGAGAGAGAGAGAGAGAGAGAGAGAGAGAGAGACAGACTACAAGGCAGGGCGGGGAAATGCCCTAGGCAGTAGGAATAGTAAACAATAAAATGCCTTCAGAACTTCAGGGGAACTTTCATGAAGAAATACGGTCTGTTATACTTCAAGAAAGTTAAACAAATAAAGAAATAACAGTGGAAAGCTTTGCAGAAAAAAACAAGAGTCTTACATTTTCCTTCCTCAATTCAACAAGAAAATACACATCCTTGACTAACCTAATGAAATCACTGACCGACAGACTGTCCCCAGCAGCCTTATAATGGCTTCCTTTGGGCCATGATAATTAGTCTTGAGAGAATGGAGATGAAGTTTTGATTTTTATAAATTTCTAACTTTAAGAGTTAAATAAAAGCCCACATATTCTTTGCTAAAAAGAGAGACAGAGAGGAAGAGAGAGGAAGAGAAGGAAAGAGAGAGGACAGAGAAGGAGAAACAGAGAAAGAGGGAGACAGAGGCGGGGGGAGACAGATAGAGAGGGAGAGAGAGAATTTCAGGGAACATCAGGGAAAAGAGGAATGGAGTCCTTCCTTGGGCTTTTAAAGCCTGAGAGGAAGGCAGGTCCCATTTCATTCCCTTTCCATCCTCCAAATAAAGATACCAGCTAGCCTCAGCCCAATGATGGGGCTAATCTTATGCACATATTTGAACTCCCTCTTTTCTGTGTTCCAAATAAAGAATCTGACAGGTCTCTGAAATGAAAAAATGAAAAAAAAAAAAAAAGAAGAAGAAGAAGAAGACCAAGCAAAGATGAGATAACAGATGTCATCCGTGGAAGGGCCTGAGCCTGGAGACTTCCGAACAACATGGAGGCTGGCTCCCATCATCCCTGGGCAGAGGGCTTTGTAAAGATGGGCAGAGACGGTGTGACAGGAAGCATGGAAGTCACCGGAAGCTGTGCCTCCACGATGGGCGGGTCCAGTCCACACACCTCTCCTTCCTTCCCCACGTTCCCCCTCTCATTAGCAGGAGACTCCGGGAACGGGAACATTACTCTGCTCTCCCAGAGGACAAGACTGCAGCTGACGGACCGCCGCCCCGGGCCGGGGCCCACCTGGCTGGTCTGCTCTGTGAGGTAAAATCCCTTACCGAAGCAACACAGAAATGCATTATCTGTTTCAAAAAGTTCAGCAGAATATTCAGAGAAAAATAATGAATTCATCAGATTTACAGTGAAGGCTGGATACGTTTCAATCCCCTTGTCCCTTGTTAGACGAACTAACTGATTCGTTCGTCTGGTTAGACTGACAGTCTGGGGGGGCTGCCATTTGTGTATGCCACATCCTGTTCACCCCACGCTTCAGGGAGCAGGCGGCTACCGGTTACTTGTCATCAGTATTGACTCTTGTGTGCGGTTCCTTCTGTTTTCCCGGCACTGCTCTCCAGGCATGGCTCCCATTCCAACACCCCCCAAACCTCCACTCCATCCCCGCCTCCAGCCTAGCAGGCTCGACCTGGGTTGCCTTTGGAGTCAGTGGGACAAAGCAGGTTGCTGAGATGCGGCCTTAAGCCAACGTGGGAAGATGGCAAAGCATGACTCAGTCAGCCCGCCCCTTCCCAAGTGCGCCTAACTACCACGGATGCCACCGTGTGAACACAGGTGAGCTCACTCACCCATTTCAGATGGATTTTGTTGCAAGTCGTAGTTAGTTACTGAATGCTTGGAATTCGTGGTCTGTTGCTCATAGATTGTTACTGCCCAGCTGGCTAGGACAGTCCCATGCTTACCATTTATAACACTGATCCAGGGGAGGCCCCCTACTTTGTAATTCAAATGTTCTCAGCTAGTTCTAGCCCTTTGCCTAACGGAAGGTGGGTTAGGATGTTGAGCAATAGGTCCACTGAGGGCTGTTCGGTGCAGCCAATGGCATTACTCCTTGGGTCTCGCCACTGCCTGCCATTCCTCAATTTGGTAGCTTAGCGTCCTACCCAAAAAGCAAGGTCAAAAGTTTGATCCTCAGAGGAACCCATAACTGCTCCCGTAGCTGAGGCGGCCTGCATACCAAACCCCAGAGAACCCAGCACTCGACATACACTGCTCATCGGGGGTAGGAGAGGGGACCAGACAGAGGGGCATCTGAGAAATCCTGTCACAAGAGATTCAAAAGGAACTCGAAACACACGCTGCCTCACATCACCTCTGCATATCAAAGAGAACACATTTTAAAAATCATTCAGGCATAAGTATGAGGTAGCAGCCAAGAAGAGTGTATTGGGGAAGAGATAAGTAGCTTCAGTTTAAGAAAAATAGCTCCCCAAAAGATAATACTAACACTCTAGCATTTTTTGGTGTTTATTTATTGTGAGAAAGAGCTTGTGAGCCAGGGAGGGGGAAAGAGAGAGAGGGAGAGAGAGAATCTTTCTTGTTAGTGGAGAGCCCGACGCGGGGCTGGAACCCACAAACCATGAGATCATGACTTGAGCTGAAACCATAGTTGGATGTTTAATGGACGGAGCCCCCCAGGTGCCCCCACTCTAGCATTTTTGAAGGATGGTTTTGAGGCAGGATTACATCTCGAAGTATTAGTCTGTTTATCTTATATTTTCTGTTTATTTTTTAATATTTTATATTATATTTATATTTTCTGTTTATTTTTCTTCTCCTTTGCTTGCTAACGGGTACCTCGAAGGCATTTTTTTTCTTTCTTAACCTACACACGCAGGCAGACAGGATCTCGAAGAAGCTATGGGCCTGTGCAGGGAGGGGAGGTCTGGACGCTGCTTGAAGGATCAGGGTATCGGGTTCCAAAGATTACATAAGGCTGGGCTCGAGGGCGAGTGGGGCTGGTAGAACCTGGCTGGACACGTGCAGGCTTCCTGGGTGGTGGTGGGGGGGTGCGGACACCCCGAGTTTGCAAGGGTCATGTCAAGGGGGAAAACCCGGCCCCCATCAGATGATCTGAGACGTTCCTGTGGTCTTCTAAGGACCGACCTCTATTGTCACTGTTACACTTGTGTGTGATATTTTCAACAAGCCCTTTACACTCGTCCTCTTGACGAAATTTGTCTTTAAGCAGAAACAGCTGTATTAAGCCTTGCCAGAAGCTCAGGGTATGTTCACCTAAGTGTGTTCTGAAAAGTTATCCTGGAGCAAGGGAGTGATAACACCCCACCTGATGTTCCTGTGCTTTGAGTCTAGGTATCAACACCGTTAGTGTCGATGTGAGCTGGTAGTAGCTATTTCAAAGCCATTATTCATTTCATACAATCCCGTAAGGAAAAAGCTTGGAACAGAATAATTTCCAGAGAAAACATTCTGTGTTCCAATCAAAGAAATGGGATGGTCTTGGTAAAAAAAAATGCTTAGGGTTAGACTTGTCACTATGAAATCTTTTCAAATTGAGAGAAGACGGCTTTGCAGGAGATCAGCAGGCTGTGTTTATTTACGATGGGTCGTAGAGAACTCTAAAGGAGTAGTTCTCGGCCTTGGCTGTAGATTACAATCCCCGGGGGGGGGGTGCTCGAAATAAGTGGTAATATGTGAGCACCTCCGGGGGGCGGGTTCAGGCGATTCTCCTGTACAACCGAGATAATGAACTATGTCCTGACATAGCATTTTTCATCTGCTTTGGTTTGCTTAATAACAATAAAGCAGGTAAGTCTATTTTATAGGCGGTGGTATGCTCAGGGTGAGGAAGAAGAGAGAGGGGAGGCGGGTCTCCATTGTCAAAGACGCCGTGGTATATAGGTTAAAACTCCAAGCCCATGTTGAATAATCAGGAACATCTCCACAGGACAATGGGAATTTGGTTTATGAAAGCACAATATATGACTTCAACCTATTATTCATTCAGATAAAGCTTAGCATCTACTACATGCCAACACAGCCCCGTTCTGCAGATGCTGGCAGGTCATTCGCATCATGGAAACTCTGAAGAGCCCTCCGTCAGAGTACTGCCCAGAGTTCAGGGAGAACAATGATGTGGAAGGTAGAGGCGGCAGGGTGCCCCAGGTAGGAAGCCGTGGCGTACACTGGACCCGCCATGCTACAGGTGAGACACAACGGTGAAAGGCACAGGAATCATACACAGAATTCAACAAATTCCTTGAAGTAGAAGGAAGGCATCGTGATGCATCTATAGGGATTCAGAAAAGGAAGAAAAAAACCCCTGAAGTTTCTACCCATTTCTATCACTGGAAACAGGAAGGCAAGTAAAAGACTAGGGTTTGGGTTAGTATCTGAGGACGAAAGAGATGATGATTTGAATGCCCAGCCTTCTGGGTTCCAGAGACAGTGACACAGTGAAGATGTCTCATCCTGGAGCATGAAGGTGGGAGGCCCGTCTTGGGCGGAACTTCCAGATTGTTACCTCAGCATGGCACGCAGAAAACAGAATACCTGCAGTGTGTCGGGGGAAAGAGCTCCGTGGGACCACAGCTATACCCTGTTGGAGCCCTGGATCCGGGTGGGTGGGCAGACTCAGGCGCTACCCGGACCTTGATGCGGAGGGCATCACACTCTCAGCACACCCGTCACCCACTCGTGGTGCACTCCAGTGGGAACTCTGGTCCTAAGAAGCAAGTTGAAGCCTTGCTCACTACAGTCCTCTCCGAGGTCCCGGCACACAGTGGTCCCTCCATGCCGATCTGCTGGCGAGAGAAGCCTGCGCATCGTCTCTCATTCGCACGTTGTGTTCTGACATTTTAAGAATAACAAGATCACTCAGATGCTAGGCGCTATCATTTCTGGAGTAAATTAACATTCAGTTAAAAGCCTGAACCCCACCACTGCCCATTGAATACCCTCTTTCGTTGATGTCGGAATACTAGTGATTCCTAATTAAAAGCAACACATTGCTCATTACTGTACGCCTGCACCAGCAATGGCTGGTACCGTGTCAAGTTCGGCTGCCTGTATTCAATAATAAGGATGATAAAATTTGGTTCAAAGAATAGTACGTGCTTTAGGAAACAAATCACTTGTCCTTTATGGTTCCTCTCCCAAGCCATGTATTTTGCCTGACGTCATTCAAAGACACTATAAGGTACAAAACTATAAGGAATAGGGAAATTTCATTTTAAATTTGAAAAAAAAACAACAAAAAAACCTTGATTTCTTTTTCTGCTGCTTCATTATCTCGGGCTAAATGGGTGATGGGCAGTGAGGAGGGCACTTGCTGGGATGAGCACTAGGTGTTATGGGTAAGTGATAAATCACCAGATTCTACTCCTGAAACCAATACTACCCTATATGTTAACTAACTTGAATGTAACTCAAAAAAAAAAAAAAAAAAAAAAAGAAAGGAAAAAAATCTGGACCAACAAATAAATAAATAAATAAATAAATAAATAAATAAATAAAGAAAAGTACCTCGCCTTTAAAAAAATAAATATATTTGGAGAAAAAAAAAGCTAGGCTTTTCCGCTAGGCAGTAAACGAACTTTCGTGAACTTTCTTAGTTATAAGAGAAGAAATCTCTGAATTTCAACCAAGTTTCTTGAAACAACTCAAGAGTATTTTAGTGAGTCGCTGCTGGGAGTGATTCTTTGCTTCCTCTCTCCTCTTAACCAAGTATCTCTTTGATTCTAGTCCGATACGTTGAATGGTCAAGCTCTGTCCTCTCAAGCTTGCTTCTTCTCAAGGAGCAAACTCTGCTCTTTCTGCTTGTGGTACTTCACACACCAGCATGGCAGGTCTTGGCCGCGGGCTGCACCTCCAGCCTCCACCTGCCTCCTGGGTCCCCAGTCTCTTGCCTGAGGCTGGCTGTGCCCTTCTTCCCGGGCTGGCTGCCCCGTCTCTACGCCTTCTCCTTTTATTGCCTCAGATGCCCTCAAGGGCAGAACCGCTGGCTGGTACATTCAATGTATGGTGCCAACCTACACACTTTTTTAAAAAAAACCAGAACCACCAATTAATGGCTGACCTTGCCGGTTCTCTAATTCCTCATGTCCAGCACAACAAATACAATGAAACATAAGCCCTGATGGCTACAATGGTATTCATCTTTAAACTCTTCAACTCTTTTCTAATCCACTATTTTTAGCATCAGGGAGTAAAAATATCAATTCTTTCCACACGATTAAAAAATTTTTTGAAGTTGGCAAGGGGAAAAGATGGTAGTCTATATGTACAAGGAATGCAATTTAAAGACACAACTCTGGGGGCGCCTGGGTGGCTCAGTCGGTTAAGCATCTGACTTCAGCTCAGGTCATATTCTCACTCTCTGGGAGTTCGAGCCCTGTGTCAGGTTCTGTGCTGACAGCTCAGAGCCTGGAGCCTGCTTCGAATTCTGTGTCTCCCTCTCTCTCTGCCCTTCCCCTGCTCATGCTTTCTCTCCAAAATAAACATTAAAAAAAAATAAAAACAGGACTCTGTTAAAACCCTCTTTGCTATTTTTAGAGTCTCAAGATTTGGGGTAGTCAAGAGAGCCATTTCATTTCTCATGTACTCTCTTCTTAAAATCATTTTCTTCTGAAATTGTGTGGCTAGGCATAAAATGAACATCCAACTAGTCAGAGTAAAGTTAGGTGAGTTTTTTTCCCCTCCTCTTTTCTTTGAGGTCTTTAAGTAGAGGTTCTGAAATTTGGATCAACCACAAATTTCAGTCTAGCTTTTTCCCCACATGGAGTATTTCCAAGGGGGTGAATCATTAAGTCTTGTTTAATAGAATAATTATCGGCTCTTTGATTTATTTACAACTCCCCTTCCAAGCAATTCTTATCTGCCAGGCGCAGACACCAAAATTCTCCAACAGGTGTCCAGAGTTAATTAACGAGGAGTCCACGGCTCCACTGGAAACGAAGGCAGCATTCACGAGATTAGGCTCTTGGGTTTGGGGGCTCTAACACAGGCACCTAATCTGAAGATACCAAGTTTTGGCCAAAGCACACAGCTTTCCTGCTGCCTAGAATCTGGCTTGTGAAATCAAGTTATTAAAGAGCCGGCAAAGAGTGCTCTGGTAAATCACCTCGTCTGGGAAACCAGGCTTCCTTTTAAAATACTAATTGAAACTGCATGTGTTTTAATTAAAACAACATCTGCCAGGGTCTGAAGAAACACGTTTGAAAAGCAGAGAAGGTATGTCTCTAAAATGTCCTCAAACCCACTTAATACAGTGAAGCTTACTCATTTCCGGGGATGAAAATAATGGATGGTCTTCTGGTTGCACGGCGGTCTCTAGAGCTTCTTGGTCTTTTTCCTAGGCACAGGCGGGACTCCCCAGGGTCAAGAACACGGGTAAAGAAGGTGTTCTCAGTGCTGGGCAATGATTGACCTGTGAGAGCGCTGCTCTCCACATGGGGATGCCCATATTCCAGAATGTTCTACCATATGGGAGCCATCTACATGAGATGAGAAAATAATGCGCGCACACACACACACACACACACACAAACTGACCCTACATTTTTAGATCTCTCTGTTCTCTAGTTTTGCTAGGAGACACCGTGGGTACAAGGTGATATTCTCAGCACACAGAGGATGATGACCAGGGTGTGTTTCAATCCTGGGCCAAAGAATTTGGAAGCATTTGGAATGCCTCTTCTTGGAGATAGAGACCCTGCTTGAGGGAATCTCTTTATTCCCCTGAGAACGTTCTCATGATTAGAGAGTTGAATAAGAACGCATCTCGAAGTTTGGATGAAGATCAGTACTGCCGGGTCTATAATCCCATGAATACACATCTCAAAAAATTCAGCTGTGAGATCACTAAATAAAAGGAAATGTCTACAAAGCTATGCAACATTCAGGACCGTAGAGATATAATGAAGACTCCCATCCCCCACGCTCCATCCCTCCAGTTTTCCAAAAGAAAATACACTTTTCCCTAGGTAAAAACGTGGCATGGAAGAGGTCATTCTATTGACAGATTTCACTATCGTTTTCTTTATTCAGTCTTTATTTCAACTTAAAAGGAACTTTTTATGTTGTCCTTTAAATATGACCAGCAACCGCGGTCTATAAACAGTCTACGCTGGTCAGAGAAAATCTTTCACCTGAATATTTAAGCATTGTGGCAAGAAAGAAAAAAGCTAGGAAGGGAATGCCTCCAGGACCTTGACCCCTGCTTCCTTGAATGAATGGAAAGGATAATCTGAAAACCCCCAGAAGGGAAGAGAAACAACAATGGATTTACTGCTTAAAGAATAATTAACTCCCAGACAAGAAATCACCTTTATTTTGTTCATGATTTCCCTAGTGTTGGAAAGCATGCGATGTCCACCACTAGGTACACCTGGAGATTTGGGGCTCCCTCTCCTCCATCTCTCCTGGGGGGTTAACCTGTGTTTGGAGCCAGAAGACTCTTTTAGGAAATGGTTCCTTTCCGACCCCAGAGAGAATCAAATTTTGTCTGTGCTCCTTGGAGCTTAGAACTGATCGAGAATATATTGCTTAGACAGAGGTTCAGCGACCTCATGAAGTGAGTAGAACGTTAGTAGAATTAGAAGAATGGATCTTCTAATATGAATGTGCGGGGCCACCAGTCAAAGAAACATTCTACAGATCATTCCAGATGTGGGGACCCAACCATCCAAATGATAATAGAGGGAAACAGTCATGAAAAGCAGAGAGGATGAGGTGAAGGGCCGAGGCAAACTAGGGAAGAGCCAGGTTCTTGAGGCAACTTCTGCTGAGTCTGGTTAGGGACGTGGAGGAGTGGGGAGGAGGCTTCTAGATCCCAGCCCTGGCTCTCCTGCCGGAATGTGTGGCGAGCTGCCACTCTGCCTTGGCGGAGAAGCCAAGGGGGGTGCTCTGTTTCTCTGCCAATACTGCCCGCAGGGGTGGAGACGGCCTGCCAACACGAACTTCTGGCAGGATCCAGGCACACACGGAAAACGTTACTATTTCCTCCCCAATCGCAAGCCTCTTCCAAGGAGGCAGCAGAATGAGTTTGAGTTTGACAAGAGTCCTGAATTCCAGGGAGCATCTAACCTGTCTTTCCTCCTATTCCCTGAAAGCTGTGGAAAGAAGCTGAAACAGACATTTCCCCTGCCTCTTCCTCTCTCTCTCTGGATTCCCCAAACATCCTCCAGTTCATTCTTTAGAATAGATACCAGTGTGTATCACCCATCAGTGCATCACTTCAGCAAATATGTACTGAGTGCCTGTTATGGGCAGAGGAAAGTGCTGGGCACTGTAGGACATAAAATATATATAAATAAATATGGTACCGGATCTCTGCTTATTATCTCCCTGGGGGGGGGTGATGCAGTGTATATGCACACAGAAACCTACAAGATACGCAAGTATAAAATAGCACGGTGGAAATCGAAGACAAATTAAAATATTTCTTATCAGGTTGATACTACCCACCTCTGCTCTGAGTTCAAGGAGTGGTCTTCATCGGGAAGGTGCCCCCCAAGCTGAACTTTGAATGGTAAGTGGGAGGTCCGGAAGTGCGTAAGCGGGAACAATGGCAACACAAACAGATATGGCTGAAGAGTTCATGAAAAGGCCAGTAGAAATAAGAGGCGGTTTGCATGGGCAGGGCCTTGAATGGGGCACCAAGACATTCACAGACCAGAGAATCTTGCCCACTGGACCCTTACTTGCAGTGCCCATGTCATACTAAGTAATGGTTTTGACGCAGTCTTGATTCTCTGTGCTGTCTGCATATGTGGCAACACAGAACAGCACATACGATGAAATTACTCTCTTTGGGGTTATTTTCCGTGAAGGGCTAGCAATGAGTTAATGACCACTGTTTGTCAGAGATCGATCTCTCTCTTGTCTAGTGTTTATAAATGCTTTAAGTTTTTTTAAAAAATTTTTTTTTGAGTTTTGTTGGTTTGTTGGCAGAGAAGGTAGGAATTTGGCTAAAATCAGTAACCTGCCATCTTTATCGGGACCTGTCAACGTGCTGAAATGGATGGCATTTTGTTAAACTTGTTTAAGGGATACAATATTGTTTGCTCTTTTCATTGAAGCTAATTATTACCATTCTTAAAAGAAAAACTTTTTGAATGATGAAATAACACTTCATCAGAAGGATAATTAACAATTTTGCAAGGCGGGGAAGAAATGTATGCATGTGCACTCACTTGGACCACGGTATCATCACGTCATTGAGAAGAACATGAAGGTTTATCTATAAGACGCAGAGAGAGAGAAGTAGATATACTTCTTGCCCAGCGGCAGCGACAGACACAGACCCATGAAAACCCGCAAACGGGAATGGGACATTCCGTTTAGATGGTCCTCATTAGAACCGAGGGAAAGGAACGCCTAATGGGGATGAGGGCAGAGACACGTCATCCGATGGTTTATTGGGCATTTTCCCAGAAACGCGAGTCCCTGAAGACGAACCATTCCTCAACCGAAATGTGGTAGCAGCTCCTCCCTGACTCTAACTAAAAGAAGTGTCTGCGAAGAGCTAAACAGAAACCCTACAACCAGGGATGGGAAGAACGGGATTTCTTCTGAAATTCTGAACATCTGATTCCATCTTGTAAATTTTAGGAGGAAAATGAAATAGTTTTTAAAAATGATTTTATTTATTAATATAAAATGTTTTTCTTTAAAGTTGAATTTGCTTACTTAATGTTTTGCTGACTTGGGGTTCATTTTAAGGTGATGGCCAGACAGGGGTGCCTGGGTGGCTTAATCGGTTGAGCGTCCGACTCTTGATTTCAGCTCAGGTCATGATCCCAGGATCTTGGGATCAAGCTCCGCATTGGGCTCCATGCTGAGTGTGGAACCTGCTTAAGATTCTCTCTCTTTAAAAAAGAATAATAATTTTAAAGAAAAAAAGATGGCCAGACAGGAAAAATTTTACTTTTGTCATTTATATAGCAAAAATCTATTAAGTCCTACGATGGATCCAGGTGCCCCTGTAGGTCCATGGGCCACCCCAGGGAACCACCAAGACAGAGCTTCCTGCCCCTACTGGGTGAATGTTCCAGTGGTAGGGAGATGGACAAAAGGCAAGATAAAGAAGTATTATGCTATATCTTAGGAGGTGACCCGTGCTGTGGAGAGAAGCAAAGTGGGGAAGGGGGTGAGATTTAAGTGGCCAGAAAAGGATCTAATGGAAAGGAACACCTCACTGGGATGAGGGCAGAGGTGCACGGACACTTGGAGAAAGAGGACTGCAGGCAGAGGGAGCAGCCTGTTCAAAGGTCCTGAGGCAGAATCATAGCTCATGTGAACCACATATGAAACCGTGACTGCAGCATGTTAGTAACAGCGAGAGGGGAAAAGGTGAGAGTGGAGGGGAATCAGAGAGCTGGGTTAAGTAGAGTCATGTCTGCCTGGCAAGGATGTCACTTCCACTGAGGAGGACAGAACAGCCGACAAGCTCTGGCTAGGGTTTTAACAGGACCACTCTGGCTGCTGTGTTGAGAATGGACGGTAGGAGGCGACGGCAGAGGGAGGTGCCATGGTAATAACCGGGTAGGTGAGCTGTCGTAGGAGTTTGGGAAAAAGAGCAATGAGGGTGAGAAGCAGTGTCAGGTCCGGAAGAATGTAGAAGAGTGATGAGATTTGCTGACGGACCAGGTACGGGGACTGAAGAGTCAAAGGGAACTGCGAGTTGCCTCTTGGACCGCAGCAAGGACAAACTGATGTTTGCCATTGGGGAAGACTGTGGAGGGACTCTGGTTGGGGGGAAAGTTAAGAACTCGGGTCTGGATATGTATCTGGGATGCCTGTGGGGACAGCCAGTGGAGATGGTGGACAGACAGCTGGACGCAGAGACGTGGGACTCGTACCAGAGAGATCCAGCGGAGAGTCATCAGAATCTAGATCGTTAACACCATGAAACCTCAACTCTTGGCCGTTGTTGCTGTTCTTCGTTCAAAGTCCCTGCGACTTTCTTTTCAAGACACACAATTCTGTAGAGCATTTCCTATAAAACTCACTACTTTGATACAGTCTTTAAAGTCAAAGAGGTGGCAGAGGTCACATTTTCTTTCTCTGAGACGGCACAGACAGGCGCGTCGTTGGGGTTTGTTGTTGTTGTTGTTGCTGCTGTTGTTAAATTCTGCTTTTCTCATTCAAGAAAAAAGTTATTGATTCCATAAAGCCAGTGACTTGGATATTTTCACTTCTATTTTTAAATGACTGGCTCCCTTTCCTGGCTGGTGACATTTGATAGTAAAGGCTTAATTTAACATGGGCAATATGGAGCTCCAACTGTTCTGCCTTGGAGAGAGTCCTAGATAACGGGCTTCGGAGAAAGAAGAGGTGCCTGGAAGCTAGAAAACCAATCAATAGTTCCCTATTTTGTTATATTTTAATCCACCAAAAGAAATAAAACACACAAACATACAATACCTAGTAGTTAGTATCCAGGCAGTGGACTGATTAGCTATTGATTTTTCCGCCATCTTACACAGAAGCAGTAGGATTTTATCAGAAGCCCCAGCTCTGTCCTGTCTGAAACAACTACGGAAGGAAAGGAGGGCCGGATATGGAGCGGGTAAGGTTCTGAGTTAATGGCCTCGTTTAAATATACGAAATCCACAAGCAACACTTAATGGTATTTTCACACTAGGCATAAATATCAAATTGTGAGTTTATCTTTCGTGCCTTATAATATAGTGCGAGCTTAAAAAAAATACTTGCATTTACTAGGCACAGATTTGAAGTCTGTTTTCCTTGTAAATAAATAAATGGATGAAGGTCCACAAATACTTTTGTTTTTATTGGAGGATATGATGGTATTGTTTTTTATTGGAGGATATGATAATATTATGAAAAGGCAGGAACAAAGCATCTGGTTTCCTGATCACAAAGGGCTTGGGACCCCAGCTGCCCCAGGAACGGAATTATGACCCTCTGCCCACGCTCACTCACTTTCTCCCCACCACCCCCCGCCCCCCGGCCCAGAGGCAGTACCATGTGAATCTTAGGTATGGGGGCTGGTCCAGCTCCCTCTACCCAAACTCCATGGACACTTGCTACCTGCACGAACTCCACTGACACCTGTTACCTGCCAGACTTCAGGAGGCATTGACCAATTATCAATTATTAATTACCAATTATTAATCTCAGATGCCCTAGCAGGAGCACACTGTCTGTGGGGAGCTTGTGTCTTTTCCGGGGGGCGGGTCTCCTGGTTCACCAACTCCTCCAGGCATCCGTCAGCCTTGGCCTGGGATCTTCCCACCTGCCAAGGGAGAAGCCACGAGGCCTCTCCTACCTGGGCTCCTACCACTCACTCTGCGCTAGACACGAGTCTCCTTGAAGACCTTGAACTCACCACACGGCTCCCAGCTCCCCAACCATTTGCTCTTCCCCCTAAATGTCCACAAGACCCATTCTCACCTCCTTTAGGTCCTTGCTCAGATGTAACCTTCCCACAACTATTTTGACTTTGACCTCCCACTTAAAATCACAACCCCTTATGCTGAGTGCAAGAAGGCAGACGCAAAAGCTCACATATGATACGATTCCATTTACACGAAATATGCAGAATTGGGACGTGTGTAGAGAGAGAAAGGAGACTGTGGCTGCCGGGGTCTTGGAGGAGGGAAAACACGGGTGCCTACTTTGCGGCTACAGGGTTTTCTTAGGGTGGTGAAAAGGTTCTGGACTTTGACAGAGATAGTAGATGTACCACATTATGAAAATACTAAATGCCACCATAATGGCGAACTCTGAAGTGGTTAATACAATGTTATGTGAATTTCATCTCCATGAAAAAAAGTTGCAGCCTTATAATTATGGTTTCCTTTACCCATGTAGGGTTCCTAACACACCATCGAGTTCACGTGAATGTATATTTTATTCATTGCATTTCTCCCCTCTCTCGAATATAAACCCTACAAGGGCAAGCCTTCCTGTCAGTTTTGCTCACGGATAAAATCTCCGCGCCTAGAACGGGCCTGGAACAAAGTAGGTCGGGGATAAACATTTGTTGAATAAATAAATGAACATATGATCTCCTTAATGCTTCATTAACAAAAGATCTTCCCTATTTCTTGAATACTGAATTAGAAGAAGAGGAGTCTTTTAAAAATAGGATTAAAGAGCCAGGGTGCTGTCATCCAAAACAGATCTTCCAACAGACAGGGGAAGAGATGTGGGGTGTAGCCATTAGAATTCCGGTTCACCCCGTGGAATGCAAACAAACAACAAGACAGAGATGGAGAGGCTCAGGACAACAGTAGCCAGTGCTGAGCACCGTGGACATTTTTAATTTGCAAGGATTAGGAATGCCAACAAACAGTGTGTTTTCCTCTGAATTCTAAAAGAGAAACCAGAGCACTGGATTGAAAGCCGGCGGCCAGCGGGAAAATCGCGGCCTCTAACAAATGCGCTGTTTCTGCACGTGCAGATGTCCTGCCTATGGATTCGGCCACACGCACCCTGCCAGGAAATGTTTTCCTTTAGATTCCGAGACGCCGCGAATTGGAGGGAACGTACCAATGAGCTCCTTGTTTCTGACGTCCAAGGCCATGTTCCGGAGTGCCGTGGCCACCGCGCACACCACACGGTCGTTGTCTATTCGGAGCAGCTCCACGAGGATGGGCAAGCCTTTCTCTTTTCGGACAGCAGCTCGGATGTACACTGACCACTGCAACGAGAGGGAAGGCCAGCGCGTTAGAAGCGGAGGGGGGAAACCCTAGGAGCTAATAGCACGTGCAGGCTTTCAGACGGCTGTCTACAGGAGCCAAAAAGGATGAATTATCAAGACCTAGTTGTAGAATGGGCTGAATGCGGTAGGCATGTACTGAAATGTCTTAACTCTATTTTCTGCCTTCGGTATATGGAAGAGGTTTCTGGGCTAATCGGTTAGCCCAGACTAACCGACTGCTGGCGTCTGCAGTCCTTGACTTGGGTGAGCCATTTGCGTGATGTGTACACTTGATGCTTTAAGATACGGAGGCCTAAGTCTAGGACAGGAAGGGCGGGCCGGTTTTTGGTGTTAAGAGGAATCAAAAAGAACTCCAGAAAAGGTGGAAAATGATAAAAGGTTGCGAATAGGTCTTTTTTTTTTTTTTTTTTTAAGAGACTTGCATTTGGACGTGGGGCACACAGGCGAGTTGACGAACATACTGTCAATAAGCTGTTGCCTGAATAATAAAAAGTAAATGAGTCAGAAAAAGGTAGGGGTGAGGAGAGGTAAACATGACATTTAAAGTCAAGAGTAAAAATTGTAAAAGAATTTTAAGAAAACATTTCGATCAAAATGTATTATGTCTAGGGCCATAATTCAAAGTCCCACTTAATAAAGTAAGACATACGATTTGTTTTGGATTGGCGGTTGTTGGCTTAAATGGAACACACCTAATCTCTGTCTGGAATGTACTCGCAACCTCAGGATGATAACGCGCTCGGATTCCTGTAACGGAATGCAGGCAGGTCCAGGTTTTCCAGACATTTACGTATACACTTTATACTGTCGTATGGTGTTCCAGAGAAGAGTGTGCACAATAAAAACCAAGCAGTCTAAGGGTTTAAGAAAACGGCATTCACGACATTAAGTTTTGGATTCTGTGGCAGAGCCCTCCAGGGAACCACCAAAGGGGGAGCCAAGTCCCCACCCCTCCCCCGCTGGGCCCCTCCATCCCCCATTCCCATTGGGGCAGGCACCCCAGAGCTGGCTCTCACCTGTGGCAGGCAGGGAGCCCCCTCTGGCAGTGAACGTAGGGCATACGCCATGCCTGCCACATCCTCAGCCCAGCCCTGCATGAAATATGAGATTAAAAAAACACACAACTTCATCCTGTCCTACGTCAGAAGTCACATTCACATAGTTTCTTATCACCATCAACTCA
Organism: Paguma larvata; assembly: GCA_030068075.1. NCBI lineage: Eukaryota > Metazoa > Chordata > Mammalia > Carnivora > Viverridae > Paguma > Paguma larvata. The sequence continues at coordinate 7,996,355 of CM057826.1, forward strand.
TACTGTATGGTTTTCCTCCTGCCCCCACTCTGTGCGTCAAGCTCCAGGAAGCCCGAAGGGCTTGGGGAAGCAGACCGGATTCACTAAAGCATCTCTTGATTGCAGTGGACTATTTCATAGCCCCACTCTCAGGGAGCAAAGAAATCAACAGTCAGGAATTCTTAGACATAGAAAAACTTCAAGGTCTGGAAGTTGCTCATTGAAATTTGGGTGTCCGGATGGGATATCCCTTCTGAGGGAGGGAGGACCTTCGTGAAGACGGTACAAAATCACCTTTAGTGTCATCAGAAATTTCACTTGCAATTTGACATGCTGAGATATGCTTTTCATCTACCTCCTCCACTACCTGTGAATCTTCTTGTCTCCAGTGTCTGGAAAAGACTAGAAACCTGAGCTTATACAGCCCACTCATTGCTGGCTTTCTTCCCTAAAACTAAGAAGGAAAGCTAGAAAAAAGAAGAAATGGAAATCAGATGTGGAGTCAATGTCTGTGTATTGTAAGATGAACATCAACGATAAACTTTATCACTAGGTGATATGCTGGGCCTTTTAAGACACCATGGGAATGCCCTTGGGTACTTGAGCAGGCTGAAGCATAAGCCCTAAAGATGACCTCTTTGGCACCTCGTTCTAGCCCTGAGATGCTGGCTTGCACATTAGTTATCTCCCCTAGTTCCCCAAGGCCCTGGGAGGTCAGCATTAGTATTCTTATTTTACAGATGGAGAAATCTAGACACAAAGATGTTAAATTATCTTCCCGTAGGGGTCACCTGCACCTGGTCCTGTTACCCCACATCTGCTTCTCTTTATGCTGCTGACAATACTTCCTCCTCTGCCATCACCTCCTTCTCGCCTAATCCTCTGTGCTCAGTCTCCCAGCCACTGCCTTGCCCTCCCCTCCATCCTTCTAAATGGAGACAGAGGGGAACCTGGCCAGATCTGAACTGAGCCAAGAAAGGAAGGCTTTGACTTTGTTTTCTCTTCTCAGCAGTTCACTATTCCATCCCTCTCTTGTTGGATGGAAAGATGATCTGGTGTTTGGAAAATAATGACAATCCTTAAGCTTTTCTGGGAAGTGATTTCAGAGTGACAAAAAATGGCTGTGTATAGCCAAAAATGTGTATGAGCTACAGATATGCCTTTTTTGGTATGAGAAAATGGTTAACAACAGTGGTATGTTCTCCCTAAGTGAAAAGAGATAATCGGATGATGGATTTGATCTTACATTATTGATACACAGAAAATAACTTTTATTTTGGCACTTTTAGTTCTGTGTGCTTGCAAGTACAGTTGACCCTGGAACAACACAAGGTTTGGGGCACTGACCCCCCCATGTGGTAAAAAATCTGCATAAAACTTTTGACTCTCCCAAAACTTAATAACCTGCTGTTGACCTAAAGCCTTATCAACAATACAAACAGTAGATTAACACACATTTTCTATGTTATATGCATGTTATATACAGTATTTATACTGTATTCTTACAAGAACATAAGCTAAAGAAAAGAGGATATTGTTCAGAATATTGTAAGGAAGAGAAAATATATTTACAGTACTGATGTATTTATTGAAAAAAAATCCGTGACTAAGTGGACCTGCATAGTCCAAACTCATAGTGTTCAAGAGTCAACTGCATACAGAAAATTCCCAGTAGTAGCTCAATATAAGACAACTCAGAATAAATTATGTACATTTCACTCAAGAGATGTTGCAAGTTTCCACAAGGTTTCTTGATATGCAAAGCTACATGACAGTGATGGTACCTAAGAAGTAATCAGTCTTGGAGTAGATCATGTGTCATGTAACCTACATGAAACCCAGCAAGAAGGAGTAAAATAGTGCAGGGGTGGAAAGACAGAAAGGTAGTCAGTAAATGCAGAATGTTTCACAGGTGCACTCAACACAGACGCATGAAGCTCATTTAGAGGTTTTCTGGAAAAGAAGTAAGTTGTCTTGAAAAGATGGCAGCCTCTGTGGTGGTTAGAAAGGTACACAGGTTGCCAAGAGTTTGGTAATAGAAACAAAAGTAGGAGTATTGCTGGCATAAAAATAGCTGAACAAGAGAGAAAAATGCATCATAACTCATTGTGGTGGAGGTGGAAATCTTTGGGTGGAACCTTAACTTCCTGGAAGTGGAATATGGGAGCATTGTGCACAGAGCAGGTCAGTATAGAGGGAAGGGCATGGACCAGGATGCCTTTAAGAAAAGTGGTCCATGAACTGAAGAGAGGATGTTTGATGATTCAAAATGAGGAGAAGGAAGAGGGGAAGGAAGAAGAGGAGGAAAGGGAGGGGGAGAGTGACAAGGAAGATGGAGGAGGAGGAGAAAGAAGAGGAGGAAGATCTGGTCCAGGAGAAAAGAGTACAGATATGTCTCAAACTCTTCTTGGTGAGCTGCTTTCCCAGTGATGATCTCAGGAGAGCCATGAGCCCTGAAAATACAGCAGCTAAAACAAACTTAAATCAACTTAAACAGACTTAAGTCAACTGTCAGGTACTGCTGTAATGTCTTTATATGTATTAACTCACTTAATCTCCATCTCTACCCTATGCAGTAGGCACTATGGTAACTTCTACTTGACAGATGAGGCAAGGGAGCCACAGCGAGGCCTCATAGCCTGCAGATGCTTGGGCAGGTCTTGAACCCAGGGAGCGCCGTCCCAGAGTGGGTGAGCTCGGATGCCATTTTCATTTGCCTCTCAGAAAGACATCTGCACTCATCATTGATGTAATCCTTACAAATGCACCAATTAATCTTGGTTTAATAATTGATGTTATTACTTTGGACTTGCAATAACCCATCTGGCACTCCTCGAAACTCCTGAGTTAAAGACCCTTCAAGTGCTATCAATGGAGCTCCTGGACATTGTGCCCCTGTCTTGAGAACAGCTTGCCCAGATTTAGCAGACCTGATACAAGAAGTTGTGTATAATTGGAATTACAAAGAGAAAGGCCTTGTTTATGTCAGGAAAGGATGCTTCTATGCAGGCGATGTGACAGCAGTTCAAACCACTAAATGCTTTTCCTCCTCCTCCTTGCGTATGGCTCTTCCTGAAGAAAGGCTCCACCATTATTTGGCCCAATGAAGTGTTTTCAGGATGGGATGGAGCATAAAGCAGCGAATATTGACTTTAAGGGTGGAGGGTACAGATGTAGGTAAAAGGTTGGACACATCTAGAAGGGGATGAGAATAGGCAGAAGACAATTTGCCCTCTCCTCAGTCAACACAGAGCCTCCACGTCATGGAGAAAAAGGATCCAGGTGGGAGAGGAAGCAGGAGGTGTGAGAGCATTGTGGGGGCTGCCACCTGAGGCGCCCCCAGACAAGTCTTGGTCTGTGTGAGGGGCTGACGATGATCCCTGGAAGATAGAAAAGCTGAAATGACTGAGGTCTGCTGCCCATCCCGACCAAAGCAGTATCTGTCCAAGACTCAGTGAAGTCCCTGCATCATCTTGGGGGCGGCACAGAGCCATTGGCAATAGACTTGGGGTGCAGGGAAGGGTTCCTGTGGCCCCAGTATGGCATAGAGTAGGCTCTGAACATCTCTGTTGTCTCCAGTGGGTGAACCGTGTAAGTTAGCTGACGAAAGGCCAATGGAAAAGAGTTAGTTGGCCAGGAGGAGAGGACACATCAGAACAGCAGGTGTAGACGGTGCTTGCCTGGGTTAAGGAGAGGATGTGGCTGCATCTCAGGGGAGCTTAATAGTTGTGGGGGGGCAGGTGTGGGCCAGGAGAGCACCTTGGACCAGAGAAAGTCCAATCGCCAATCATCGTACCTCATCTGAGAGCCCAACAGGACAACAAAGTTTGTCCTGGGCAAGAGGCAGCTTAGGACAGGGATGATGCCACACTGAGAATTAGACCCCCAGTCCCTGTCCCCTGCAGGGATATTCCCATAAAACCCCCACCCCCCAAGTTTAGCATCAACTGCAGGGGGCAGGAGAGGATGAAGGCTCACAAACATAAATACGGTCAAGAGTTAAGCCTGAAGACACTGAAAACTAGCTGCATTTATTGAGTTTACCTAGAAATGTCTAGATTGCTTATTTTCTTGTTTTCCCACTTTTGCGTTGGACAAAAGGAGAATACAGAGATGAAACCAAACTGAATTACACAAAGTAAAGAAAATTGCCTGCGTTTTTGTTGAACAATGTTTCTCATTGTCCACATGGAGGATCTGGTAATAAAGTGAAGGCAGGGGCGCCTGGGTGACTCAGTAAATTAAGCGTCCTACTTCGGCTCAGGTCATGATCTCATGGTTCGTGAGTTCAAACCCCGTGTAGGGCTCTGTGATGACAGCTCAGAGCCTGGAGCCTGCTTCGGATTCTGTGTCTCCCTTTCTCTCTGCCCCTCCCCTGCTTGCGCTTTGTCTCTCTGTCTCTCTCTCTCAAAAATAAAAATATTTTTAAAAAGTAAAAAAAAAAAAAAAGTAAATAACATAAAATAAAGTGAAGCAACGTTTTTTAACCCTTTCAACTCAGGCGGCCTCAATCCGATGTGGATTCTCCGGAGCTTCACTTTTCAAATTCTCAGCCAAGCCATAAACAGGATTGATGGCTACAATTTTTCCAAAAATTTCTCCCCTGCTTAAGCCCTGGTTAAGGCTGACTTCTGTTCTTAAAAGAAGATCAACACTGTAATTTAATTTCCCTCTTGAAATCCTAATAATTTGCTAAATAACTAGAGATAGTGTTCTCTTTTTAGTACTAAATATTCTATTAAGATGCTGAACCCACAATAGTGCTCAACTTCTGACTTTGTGATTAATTTCTCTATTCACATTAAATGTTAATATTTTTGATGAATATCTTACAAGTTCTCCTGCTTTAGAAGTATACTCTGCGATTAAATGGTTTTCTATTGCATGACTATTTTCCCGTTAAATTCCTTTATGAATTTCCCTACTTTTCCTTTTGCTATAGTAAAGAAAAGTCACATTTTCAAACCAAATCCTTCCAAACATAATTTCACCTTTCAGATGCATTTTGGCAGCCTCTGGGTGTCACAGGACCACGACGTGCTAAAATCCTACAGCTGTACAATGAGTAATACGTTGCAACGAATTTTGCACAAATTACACGAGGATTCGAAATCCACTTTTGATGCTATTATTTACCAGTCTTTTATTCTCATGATAAGAGGGCAGAAAGTATTAAAAAAAATTCTCCTTCCATCTCATTTTAACTGACAGTTTACTATAAAAATAATGTTCGAAATATTCAGAAACTCGTGTGGCTTTTGCTGCAAGCCTCACAATATTCTCTCTAGTGCGGATTTCTATCTGAATTACGCTGTTCAGACAGGTCTGTAGGCTGGTGACCACGATAGGATTTACAAAGCAGCTGGGAACCTTTACCGCACGGCCCTTCGAAGGCTAGGGTTTGGCTGCAGTGGAGACAGGACACAGGTGTCTCCTGGTTAAATTCAGATCTTGCTGCGGGATCGCATATTTTTGTTTTCAAAGTCCATTTTAAAACGTTGCATCTGTAATGAAGAGGACTAGCGAGGAACTTCCTTGTGTCGTTAAGCCAATAAATCAGTTTCATAAATAAAGTTTTTAATTAAGGTAAGGTACATCTAAGGTGTTTGTTTGCATTTTTAAAATGTAAGTCAGGTTTAGTGCAAAGACTGAATTTTCCTGCAAGTGTTCATGCGATGCTGAAAATATTAATGTGCAAGCAAGAGAATTTCCCGGGGGGAGAGAATTTAGATATACTTTTGTTGTAAGAACAAATAGTCAAACTCACATAAAAGTGACATAGAAGATGCATTCACTCAACTGACAGTACCAAGTCCACCTGCCCCCTAACTCTCAGACCATCTCAAGGATCAGCGATTCTCAATGATAAAGCATACCTTTAACAATGGACCTTTCTGAACGTAGAAAGTCTCTTTTGGTGAATGTTATCAAATATGTCTTCACTATGTGCAACGGGTATTTAGAAATGCCTTCTGGGCAACCATATGTGACCCTGTTAAGTCGCAGGCACGGTATGTCTGAGAGGAAGGCTGCCACAGATCTTATTCTGAGAGTCTAGCATGTTCTCTAGTGATGGGGCTGTGTAAGCAATCCACTGGGAAGGGGAGAGGGACAAGAATGAGTGTTCAAATGAACCTGCCTCCTCTTCTGCTTTTTGACAACGAGGACAGTGACTGAGAAGTACAGGCAGGGTGAACTCAGTGATTCTTTATTCAATATAACAAAATAAAAGTAATTTAATTGTTTTTCATCCTCACTTATTAGACACTATATCAGAAAGCCTTTCCTTTATTATATCCCTCCTTTTTTTCTTTATAAACATGGTGCCTCATGGGGAGAGGGAGTTACATCTCACATTTTTCTCTTGGATCCAGAAACCATGTAATTCGGGGGATATTAAGCACAGTCTGGAGGGACCATGCTGATATAAACTCTCTCAGTCTGGCCAACACAAGGCACAGTTTTGTTGAAGGCCTGGCTAGTAAGAAGCTACCTAGAGTGCCACTGTTTTTTTACTAAGATAGTAAGTGTTTTCTTTTGCAACATAAATTGAATACATTAGCAAATCTCTGTCCTTTGAGAATGAAGAATTTTACTCTTTTTGAATCTGGATTCTGATAACTTTATGCCTGCAAATTGTTTTTCATTGTCAGTGGTGTATGAATGTACAGAAAGCATTGGTCTACTGGAGGCTAGGAGCTGAGCCCAGATTATGTGCGAGGGACACACGGGTAAGATCTTGACTCTCCCAAGAGAACATTTCTGGTTGTGGATTTGTGTTCTTTTCCTGCTTCCTGCCGGTAGATGGTGACCACAAGAGTAGCCTTGGAAGTCACATGTTGAAGACGGTGGAACAGTTGTTGTCAGCAGGGGCGAATTAATTCATGGAGGGGAGCTTCCTTCCTCACACACCTGCCCGTACGTGTTATATCAGAGAAGATAACTTCTGTCTTCTATCTTGAATGAGCCCTTGTGTATTTGGGACCTCTGTGTTATAGTCTTCAGCATTCCTCTTGAATAATGACGATCTGCTAGTGTACCACAGTGAACTCTAATCATGCACTCCTAGCCCTAAGGTGTTAGCTACTGATGTTGGCAGTGTGCTTCGTCATTCCTGACCTCTTCCTTGTAAGATCGACTCCGGGAACGCTCTCGTGCCTTGTGTAGATATACACCTTTGTGTGTATATTCCTATCATAGCAGCCACAATGGTTTTTGACCTTTCTGTTTACATGTTTATTATACTGGAAGGTACCAGAGGGAAGGTACCAAGTCAACTGTCTTCCAACTTACAGCTCACAATTGGAGATTAAAAAAATATTCGACTGATAAAAGATAATATCAGGTCAATTTCTAGAATCTAACGCTTATTATTTAAGAAAGGAACTATAAGAAAAGGATCAAAGCCACCACAGTGTTTGATAGGGCCAGCAAGTTGTAACCACTTTCACAAAAATGCTGTTAGGGCTTAAAGTGATCGCATGCTCCTTTACTAGTCTTTGCTAAAGCCAAACTAATCCCTTAATCCTGTGGTCCCTGTGGGTGGGGTTAGAACCTGACACTGGGCCTGTGAATACTTGCTTATCCTCTGGACCGGAAGGACAGAATACTGAGCGGCATGTCCTGAGCCCCATAGCTCTGATGATGGGACAACAGTTAATCGTAAGGTTTTGTTTGAATTCCCTCTGACCCGACTGCTCAGATAATTGATAATGCCAGTACTCAGGTTAGCTCATGTCTGAAACTGTGCTCAAATGGGGATTATCTTACTGATCATTTTACAACTGTCCTAGGTATAATCTGTGCCCCAAGTACTCCTTTAAGAATGCCTGGTAGATACCAAATCAGAATCAGTTTTATATGTAGTTGGGCCCCAGCAGATTCTGAACGTTGTCTTACTGTCTTCTCATTGTCATTATTGCTGATGAGAAATCAGCTGTCACTCTTCTCTTTGTAAGACAAGTCTTTTTTTCCTCTAGTTCCTTTTTTTTTAATAATCATAATTTTTTTTTTAATTGCAGTTGACACACAGTGTTACTCTCTGGCTGATTTTAAGATGTTCTCTTTACTATTGATTTTGAGCTATTTGTGATGAACCTTAGTACAGCTTCTTCATGCTTCTGCTCGGGTTTCCTTGAGCTGGCTTGGATCTGTGAGTTTAGAGTTTTCATTACATTTGGGAAGTTTTCAAGTAATATTTCTCTAAATATTTCTTTTTCTGTTATCTTTCTCCTTTCTCTCTCTTTTCCTTTGGGGACTTTTTTTTAAGAAATTTTTTTAAACTTCATTTAATTTGAGAGACTGAAAGTGTGAGTGCATGCAAGTGGGGAAGGGGCAGAAAGAGAGGGATTGAGAGAGAATCCAAAGCAGGCTCTGTGCTCTCATCGTGGAAGCTGATGTGGGGTTCGATCTCACAAACTGTGAGATCATGACCTTAGATCATGAAATCAGGAGCCAGATGCTTAACCAACTAAGCCACCCAGGCACCCCACATCTGGAGATTCTAATTACATGTATATCAGGTCACTCGAGGTTCACTGATAACTTATGTTTTTTTTTTTCTTTGTGTTTCATTTTGGGTAGCTTCTATTCAGTTTGTTCATCTTCTCTTTTGCAATGTCTAACCTTCCCATTAATCCCATCGCATGTGTTTTTCATTTCACACATTGCATTTACAACTCTATAAGTTTTATTTGAGTCTTACTTATTTTCCATGTTCTAATTAACTTCTTGAACACAAGGAATACAGTGGTGGCAACTGCTTGTCTGCTAATATGAACATCTGTGTCAGTTCTGAGTCGCTCTGGAAGGATTAATTTTTCTCCTTACTATGAACTACATTTTCCTCTTTATTTGCTTGTAAGATTATTTTCAACTAGATGCCAGACATTCTTAATTTTAATCTCCTGGGTGCTGCATATTTTTTGTATTTTTATAGATAGTTTTAAGCATTGTTCTAGGATTCAGTTAATTTGGAAACTTTGCTATTTTTGGATCTTACTTCTAAGATTTTATAGGAAAGACTAGATCATATTTAGTCCAGGGCTAATTATATGCTTCGTATTGGGAGTCAAGTCCCTTCTGAGCACTTACTCATTGACCCATGGATTATGAGGTTTTCCTGTCTGGCTCTTCATTAGGCACACTCTACCCATCCCTGTGTGAGCCAAGTTTAATTCTCCCTAATCACGCAAACTTCTTTCCTCAGCTTTGGGCATTTCCCCTAACATGCATGCATTGACAGTTCCCTGCCGAGTATCTGAGGGGCATCCTCTGTGTGTGGCTTTCTCCTCTCTGGTACTCTGTCCTGTGAACCCCAGGTTCCTTGGTCTCCCTAGATTCCCAGGTCCACCTCCTTTGCTCAGGGTCTGCCGAGCTCCTCTGGAGTTTCTAGGTCTTGTACCATGGTCTGCAAACTCTCTCAAGGCAATGTGCTGGAGCAATCAGACGGTCCACCTTGCTTGTTTTCTGTCTCTCCGAGATCACTGTCCTTCATTGACTAATGCTTGGTGTCCTAAAAACCACTGTTTCTTCTATTTCTCTAGGTTATTTGTTATTGTTGTTGTTATTCTTCCTTAAAGGTAGGTAACCCTGGACCTTGTTATTTCATCTTGGCATCTTGGCTGGAAGTGGAAGTCCCCCCAGGTTTAGCGGTTTCTACAACCCAGGGCTTTGGAAATCAGATCATTCAAGGACAATGATGAAAGTAATGCCAAACCCCCCAAAAACAGGTTTACTCTAGAGTGGATTTGGATACATATGGCACTTACAGTACAAGTGCTGTCCTTGCTATCAGGACCACCTACCGGGGTCTCGTGGGGAAGAAATCACTGGGTCGTGTGTGCGTAAGGCCAGTGACTTGGTTATGACCTAGATCCTCTCCATCGCCTCCTCCTAGGATTGGGCCCATCCTTGTCCTGCCTCAGGCTGGTCATCCTGACCAGCTGAGTGTGTTGTCTCTAAGAGCCTGCAGATTGGGCAGGATCTTCAGATAACCTCTGTGTTTATTCTGACCCAAGTTCTAACCCTCTAGGCATCATGCTTCATGTCCCATTTTCACCATCATCTTTCAAACTTTGTTTCTTTATTTTTATGCTTTACATCACACCATTAACTAGAAGAAGACAACTGTCAAACCATGATTTCTACTTTTATTTGTTGTACTCCGCTGATGCCCTGGTTCACTTTTACATGATACTCCAACAGCTAAGCTACACTAAATTCACTGTCCTTGTCAAAGCTGTTGCCCCTGACTCTAAGGACGAGTCTCAAATTTCCCAGTTCTCTTATTTTTTATTCATTTTGGCCACATGGACAGAGATTCTGTTTCCTTCTTCACTACATCTATGTTGCTATCATGTTACCTCATTAAATGTTAACAGCTTAATATCCGAGTATCTCTTTATTCTATCTTTTTTAGAAAGTAAATAAAATAAGTAATAGATTCTTTGAAAATGGTCACATTTTAGGGGGAAATGGACTGTACAAAGATATCTAAATTACCCGACTTAATAATAGGTGCAGAATGTATTTCTATAGCTCAAACCCTAGGTGTTCATAAAGTTCAATTACAACAGAAAGAACCCATAAATGCAAGCTGAAAGAGCATTCATTCACATTTTGGAAATCTCCAAACTACTATATCCAATTGTTTTAATATTCTGTGACCAACAAAATAATTGTACTGTAAATGAAAAAAAAAGTAACCAAAGTCCATGTTGACTATGAAGAAAAAAATGGATCACTCTGTTTCTGCCATAATACCATTGTGTTTTTCTGGAGCTCATAAACCAAGTAATGAGTGTCTTAAAGTTTAAAAAGTGTTTAAGATCATTACGAGGATCCAGTTTGCTAGTCAATTTGTTACAGAACAAGAGTGTGCATGATCTTCCTATAAAGAGAAGTTATCGTTTCAGATGATGAGGTCTATAAGCAGCTGTGTCTGTAGAGAATTCTGGTGCTTTACACTTCACATTTCTGCTTTTGTTTGGGTCATAAAAAGTTAAGGACACTGAAAAAATGCCACTAAATTTCAACAGTTGCTATAAAAACACTTCTCAGTACTCTAGCTTTCAGAAGGGAGCACTGTCTGCACGAAACTTGATGCTATTGTGTGTCTTAAATCAATCTTTTAATCATTCAAGACTTTTTCTTAAATAAAATCTTTTTCTTGAACAGGAAGGATTTCTCAGGGTTTTTTTGTACATGTTATTTTCAATCATTTAAAAATTATAACAATTTATCAGTATTTGGCTTAAAGATGACCTTCTCAAATTGGCTTACTGATGACCCTCTTAAATTATTGCTGTGGATGGTCTATTTTCCCTTCCTACATATTTCCTTACCATATACAGTAAATGAAGATAATGTGATTGACTATTATGCATGCTTGTGTATTTGTATTTTGATAGAAAACTCTTATGTAAATATATATATATTTATAACTACACACAAATAATCCTTAGCAGCCCCTTGGCCTGTCTGAAGACTATGCCATTTTTCTAGAGTATTAGGATGACAAATGCTTCTTATAAGTAAGGTTGACAAAGCTTTTGGGTCATACCTAATGACAGCCCATTGGCCTGTGGCATCCTGCCACCATCTTTGCATCTAGTGTCATGATTGATCTACAAGCTGTGATACGAAGCAGCCACAATATTCTCTGTCTAAAACTGACATATCTGAGCAATTAGGTGCTATAATTTGCTCAGGGTCACAAAGCTCAGAAAAGGTAGAGACTACGTTTGAGCTGTAATTCGAATTAAAGTCTCTTAAATTTAGAGGGGGATAAGATGTAAGGGTTAGTTTGAGCAAGTGATTTCCATTATTATTTTGTCCCTAGTCATGCAAGGCCCTACTCTGGAATTCTGCCTGATGGGACTCAACTTTTGAAGCTTTTCTCTGGTTGAAAGCAAAAGATAACTTCACTTCGAGTCTTGTCCAACCTGAATTCCTTCTGAACAACATAAGGGACACACCTACAGACAGGGAGGAAAGGGACTCTCGAAAGAAGGTATGGGTCTGTCCATATATCAGCAGCCAGCTCCTGGGAGGTGTTGTCAAGGGCTGGTCCCCAAGGGCTGGCATGTCCCACCCGAGAATGAAGGCATTGCTGCAGCAATGGAAACAAAGAATGACTGAGTGAGAAGACACAAGAAGGCAGATATTGGAAGCTATAGCAAGAAGGGAAGATATGGCTGCATGACAATGCTGACGACAGTATGTGTGGTGCCTGTGGTACCGAGCTTCGGAGAATTCTCTGTGTCTTATTAACATTGTTTTAAAGAAAGTGAATGTGAGACAGTGATTTATGCATACTCTGAGCCCCAGGCTTTTATATTGAATGAATGAAAAATGGATGGCAGAGGTTCAAACTTCCTCTCTTGATATTTTCCCCCTATGCCCTCAGTCTTCCATTTGACTACACTCTTTTTATGCAGTAAGACAAGTTAGCTCATGTAATGGTTAGTGACTAAACTCAAGAATTCTTGGCTCTGGTGAAACCTTTTCTACCCAAAATGAGGGTCGTGGAAATTTTCCATGACAACCAATCAGGAACAGTGTGTATTCTCAAGAACTCAGAGAAAAGAGCTCTCCTAATCTCCTTCCCCGTTATACATTTGCCTGTACTTTAACATTCTGGCCAAAGAGACCCGGCAATAATATTATTCTTCTCTGTAAGTCTATAGGTTAAAAATGAAAGGGGTTCTTTTCCTTTGCAGCCTGGACCAACTACAACATTAGAGGGGTTGCATGGGTTTTGATACAAGGTGCTTGGGTATTAGCTTCCTTAACAGTTAGCAATAGAGCTTGGAAAAGCATCAACGTGTCACAATGTTCCCTGAAAACAAAATAGCTCAGCTACACAAATAGAATGGAAAGCATATCACAGCATTTTCAATGACCACACTTACAACTACTCATCTATATTTTGTAGTGATTTTCAAGGACTCCTGAGCCCTTGAGAATTTGTAAAAGGGATACCTTTCTATGTCCAACAGTTCAATGGAACTGGTCTTTCTCTAACATCCTCCAAAACTGTTTTGGAATTGTGTCTCTCAAAACTGGATTTCTATTCCTTCCTAAGGACATGCTCATAATTCCAGATTTCCTCTTTACGGTAACGAACTAGTCATACCTTCCAGCTCCCTGCAGCCAAGTTCTGCAGGGCACCTGCTGCCCCTTCCAGCGTGTCTGCGTTTGAGCACTCAGAGAGCAGTGTGAGGTAGGGTTTGACTATTGATGGGTGCCACAGCATCTGGATCCCTTTTGGTGGTTCTGCACAATCTGGAAGAGGTCCTACTCCATCCCACTGGTGGAAGAAAAATAAAAGAGTAAACACCTTTAACATCATTATGCTTCTCAACTTTGCCTTCCGTAAACGTTACAAACACAAAAACGCACGTAACATTTGGTGAACATCTATCGCGTATAGAGTAATGCCTTAGTAAGCCAAAAATGAGAGAGCCACTCTTGCCCACCAAGAGCTTATGATGGGAAGTGGAAGGTGGTGGTGCATGTACATAAGTGGATGTAATTGGCAGGAGAATGCATAAGCTCTCTAAGAACGCTGCCTGCACATTGCTGTTAAAAGGAAGAGGAAAGAAATTAATTTTGGTGGCTAGAGTGGAAAAAAGCTAAAGCTCAAGGCAGCATGTCTTACAGTTAGCATACTACAGCAGAACACAGTACAGAGTAACTGTCAAATGCCCTCGCTTCTTATATCTAAGTGCCAGCTGATAAATTCTTATATAACTTATAAGATACATATTTGTTGATTTTGAAATCTACCATTACATTATAGGCATCAAACAGATGTCAGAATGGACAAAAAAAGAGACAATTGCTATGGTTTACTGGATGTATCCACCTACAAATTTAGATTCTACAGTGACTCTGGTAGTTCCGTTTGCTTTGAATCGAATCTAATGAATAAGAGGAGAATGTGTAATTAAAAATTAATACAAATAATCTGAAAACTACCGCTTACTGCACAAGGGAGTATCAAGAGACCATTAAAAATGATAGTTATGAAGACCATGGAGCAATGCGGACAAATGAGAAAAGTGAAATGAGCAACGCAGGAGGCAAACTGGTATGTGGTTTGTGCTTTATCCCAAGCAAAATGCGCCACAAACATGCATGATAATAAAGACTTGTCACCAAAATGTTTATGTCTTTCATTTTTTCTACATTTCAAGTTTTCTGTTACTCTTAGGATTTTAAAAATGTGAAAAGTTATAAATGGTGATTCTGATCTTTGATCACACACAAGCTTTGTCTTTTGGGAAAAACAAAGGCAATAAATAGAACGAGGGTAGAAATGAAGTAAACTCTACATTTAGAAAAAAACTTCGCGTATTCACTTCTGAGAAAAATCCCAGGAAAATGAAATAATCCTTTACAATTTCAGGGTGGGTACATTAATTTATTAATTTATTTAACTGCTTATTTGTGTTTATTAATGGCTGCTTAAGATACAGTCTTATGACATATACTAAACTTTCCTGCACACATGTGGACACATATCTATGTCTATATATCTATGTACAAGTACAAAATCACAGCTGTATTTCAAAATCTGTGTTTCTTAGTTCTGAAAATTTTACTGGAACATAGGCTTACTTCATATCCTTGTAACATAAAGATAGAAGTATTGATAGTGAAAATGTAAAGTTATTTAACTATCACAAATCATTTTAAGAATTGCATTATTTTCTAAGAGAAAAATTAAAAACTTAGGTCTTTTTTTTCTCAATTATGATACGACTTAGTTTAAGCATAGGCCAAAGTTCAGAGATGAATATCCCAAGGTTAGATGTTGGACAGCCCACAAACGGTCATCTTCAATGAGAGTGTCGCTCGATTTCAACTTTACAACAAGGACATTCAACATGGGGAAATCTGCTTATGCTTTTAACCAAAGCCACTTTTAAACCATTCTGAAATGACTTTGTGCCTGGGCAAGCTCACTAAGGAAACCAGCATGTCTCTTTTAAATACCAAAAATAACGAAATTAGAAGTGAACCACTCTTGTCACATTGCTCCTGGTTCATAATTTGAGATGGGCTCGCTACACTGAATAGAAAGGTAGCGTCAGGGTAAGAGACCAGTGATTCCATAGGTTTGCTGACTTCCATAATGCAGCAGGGGTAATACTGACGTGTCCAGAAAACCAGTTTGGGGAACTGAATCTCTCTGCTGGTGCAACAGGAAATGGAAAAGTATTTCATATGGGCTTTTCTTCATTGTTTACTTGGTCATCTCCTTAAAACTTTTTTTAAAAGTTGATTTCTTTATTTTGAGAGAGATTGAGAGCTAGAGAGAGAGAGAGAGAGAGAGAGAGGACAGGGAAGGGGCAGAGAGAGAGAGAGAAGACAGAGAATCCCAAGCAGTGCAGAGCCCGATGCGGGGTTCAAATTCACGAACGGTGAGATCATGACCTGAGCTGAAATCAAGAGTCAGAAGCTTCACCGACTGAGACACCCAGGTGCCCCCTTAAAACTTTTAAGCTATTGTTTTCATATAAAGATTTGATAATATTCAGAAAAATCATACTATAGAACTTGCAACTCAAGAGGCATGGTATTTTCCTCTCATGTAGGAAGAGCTAATCTAACAGCTGAAGGTGCCCAGAAGTAGTATTTGCATGCTCATTGCAAAACGTGATAGCCAAACTCTAAGAAGAAAAAACAGCTGTGTTATCATTTTCTGGGTTTCATCTTGTTCTCCTTTCCTAACTTCCGCACAATAAAATAGGATAAATGGCTAAATCAGCAGACGATTTTCTTCTGCTCTGACATGTGATCTATGTAGCTCTTAAATATCTTTTATTACAATCCTTTCTTAACGGCTACAGAGAGAATCTGAAGGAAATAAAAGGAAAACTGATGTGATTACGGATAACCTTTGATGGCAACTAGAAATGAAGTTCAAAGGGGATTCTCTGCTATTTCGGAACACTGATGGCACCCTGGTATGTCAATACCAAAGAAAAAGAGTTATTTCAAAGTCAGTCAATGGATCTGGCTTTTATCCGGGTACATTATTTCAAATTTTTATTGAATTAAAAGGGAAAGACTTATCAATTGTCTATTAAAAATAGATTTTTACCACCTATGAAAAGACCTGAAGTCTTCTCTAAGAGTGTGCTAATGTGTTCGACCTTATACTGCCTGGAAAGTCAACAACCGCAGGACCACAGGGTGAAGGTGACATCAGGATCTGACTTTAGTCGTGAACATTCTACACATGCAAAGTTTTAGTGCTAAGCTTCTTCTAGAGTGAGGGTCCATGAGAAGTCACGGGATATGCAACTTAACACCAAAGGGGAAGTACATTATTTACAAATTTAAACACAAGATGCATCCATCCTAAAATTGCTACAAGACTAGCACATGGACAGAAGGCAAGCTGTGGCTAAAGTTTTAGTACAACCAAAACACTGGTCATCCAGCTATGTAGTCCTAAGAACACAGGACTGAATTTGTAAGCCTTAAGCCAATTGTTTGTTTTGGACTATATCTTGAGGGCACGTTATCAAACATTGTGTAAGAGCCTGAAATTTGATAAAAATAAAGAAGCAAAATGTCACCAAGTCAGGAGAGAGAACTTTCTTCATAACAAAGACAGGGTGCGATCAAGAAGACAAAGTATTTCCAGGAAACTAACAGGGACAGTGGTGGCAGAGTATTTTTGATTTATTATTCACATTACTGCCAAGTTATGACACATACACACATACACGCACACACACACTTTTATGTATATACATATATTAAGTATATATCTTCATTTATCAGGTCGAAGATTAAAAATCAAGCAGAGAGCAGCCAAAGGGAAAGCAAAAAGAAAAAAAAAAGGAAAGAAAGGCTTATGTGGTTTTAAAAATGTTTAATTCTGACTTGGGGGAAGTTTTTGGTGAAACTCTCCCTTATTCCTGGTAGTAAATTTTACTTTTATGCTGGAGAGTTAACATTCCTCAGTTTTGTGCACACTTTTATTTTCATCAGTTATATTTTAACAAAACTTGCAAAAGTTCTAGAAGCTCTCAATTCTTAGTAGAGGTTTTACTTAAGTGTTCAAATTACCCTTTGTACAAGTCATTTGTATCCTGTTACACAGGAAAAAATGCCAGAGAATTTATTTCTGGCACTAATGCTGCCCTTATTCGTTGTCTGGTTTGTAGTAATTTAGAATTTTACATACATATTTAGAGCTCAAGAAACTAAGAACCGAGTGGATTACATCAGAGTCTTTTAGATTTTTTTAATGGATTTGGAATGAATGTTTGTGTCCCCCAACCCCCAATTTCATCTGTTAAAGCCTTAACCCTCCCCGTGATGGTATTTGGATGCAGGGTCTTTGAAAAGTGATTAGGTGTAGATGAGGGATGAGGCTGGAGTCCCTATGTTGGGATTAGGGTCCCTATGATCAAATGAAGGCACCTGAGCTTTCTCTTTTCCATCTTGTAAGTGCAGCAAGAAGAGGTCATCTATGAACAAGGATGAGGCTCTCAACAGACACCGAATCTATTGGCGCCTTTATCTGGGACTTCCAGATACATTTCTGTTGTTTAAGCCCCCCTCCCCACCCCCCACCCAGTCTGTGGTGTTTTGTTATGGCAGCCTGAGCAGACTAAGGCATAATCACAGTAAGGACTAAGTAAATTTGGTGCAGTAGGATCCTTCTGGTTTCCCCATGACCTTTCTGTCACGGAGCCTCTCGGGGACAGGCTGTCAGCAAAGCAAGGAGAGTGGGTGGCAGGACTATGTTGACAGTAAATCACAGAGCAAATCAATTGGTTTTGTCACCCCAAATAGTGCCGCACTCGATAACGTACCATCAGCACTTTTCTCTACTGGTCTTAAATGCGTAACTGTATGACTAATATCAATAAAACAGATCAATCAGCAGTTTCTATCATTCACTTTCTAAAACTGTATAGAATTGAAAATAGGTCTTCTCTGTTCAAGAAGGTAATGCTTAAACCTTTTCAGAAAAGAAGAGAAAAAGAAGCGGCCATGTTAGAAGCCAAGGAGCTGCTGACTTTTGGACATGACGCTTTCTGCTACAGTCAGAGTCAGGGGAGGAGAGACAGACTGGCCACAGTTAAGAACTGCCTGCTTGGGAAGAAGTTACACGGGTGCGGGACTGTGTTCAATGTGTGGCTTAAACAAACAAATGGACAAATGAAGAACAAGATGAAAGCCTTTCTTTGGACCTGTTTTTAATACTTTTGCTTCCCCATGCAGCTTAAATTCTATTTAAAAGGGTTCTTAGTTGGCTGCAGGATGGAAGAGTGGAAGCCACTTGCTCCTTATATGAAGACAAAGTATATGAAGAGAAAGGGATAAAAATCAGGAAGTTCCCGAACCAGGAAGCAAAGATGTCCATAAGCCAAGAGACTTTGTAAACATGGGCTTCTCTCAGGGATGGAGGCTCACGGGGTGCTCTAATTACTGCATCCATAAAAGCCCCTACTAAGATAAGAGCCTTTCAGCTCTTCCCCCTCTACCAAGTTCACAACTGCCCATCCTCCATCTTCGTCGCACTGGGCTGGGTTCCACAGAGATGCAGAGAAGGAGAGCTCCCCGAGTCCGGGGGGGAAGCGTCTACAGTCCAGAGGTGCAGATACCCTGTTTCTCTCTATATATGTCGCAGCCCTGCAAGTCCACGTAAGGAGAGCTTCTCCTGCTGAGTTGCGTCTTCACAGCACAAACAGAAAAGGCTTCTCCACGACTGCAACACACCTCTGTTGCCCACATTTCTCTACCATTGAGAGGGCATCACCGTCATTACCCAAGTGCACAGGTTTTGTTTTTAAGAGATTTTGGTGAAATAAACAACAGGTCACGGACACTGCAAGATAAAGGGCGTAGATCTGCAGCAACAGGGGAACACTGACTTGAAAATCCCATTCTTCCCTCCCAGCCAAAGTCGCGCCTCGCACGTCTGAAGAGGATATGGCTCAAGATGTCAGCTGTCAGGAATGTCCTCTCACGCTGCGTTCAGTTTAATCAAGCTCCAGCCTGTACTACAGACTTTAAAAAGTAGCAACATAAACACGAGTCCATCCTCTGTCTGCCATTTTTGCTTGGCTTGGTTGGAACAGCGGAGTTGCTAATAGATTTTCCCTTGACAGGGTTTCATTGGTGCTTCCAGCTTTTTTTTGGCGGGGGGGAGATTAAGGGAAAAGGAGGCAGGGAATGGAAGTTATGGTTATGAAGAAACTCTGAGCAACTCTAAAGAGCCTGGAGTGAGGCGATTCTTGTGTTGACTCTTGGGAATTTTGAAGAAGAGGGTGACCATGGTGTGTGAACTCCCCTGGCCGCTGTTCAGAAGACGTAGATTACAGGGGGGCGCGGAATCCATGCAAAACCAGGACAGCAGTGGTGGCCAAGGAGCTGTATTTATGTGGCACATGATGTCTCTAGGCTCTCCTTGAAGATACAAAGTGTTTTGCATTTGAGAGGTTAGAAACCTATGTTAAAGAGGCAGGATTATTTTCTGAATCGAGTATCAGAATAAAAGAGATTCAGGGATAGATAGCATTGCTGATTCATCTCTGTCAGTGCGGAGCCAAGGGGCACACATCCCTTAGGAAGAGGTGGGAGGGAGGCAGGTGATACTGCCCTGCTCCAGAGACTGACACGATGACACCACTGGGCTGCACCCTGCAGAGTCAAGGTATCAAGGCTGGTCCCCATCACCAGGCTTGTCGGCCCTTTCTCCAAGTCATTGTGACAGAACCAACCAGCACACCGCTAACACCCCTCTAGAATTCTCTCTGCTCCTAACTTCTCATCCACATCTAGAAAAACCTGGGCCATGAACCTCTCCACTCCTTCTCATTTAATTTTTCCATTACCTTCCTTCTAAAGGGGCTCTCTTCTGTGGCATGCCAACCTGCCTCAGATAACCCTGTCTGTTTATATTTTTGGCGATACATCCCTGAGAGACAGTCTAACACAGTGAGTCTCAATGGAAGGGATTTGATCATCCTAGGGGATGACTGGAAATGCCTGGAGACATTGTTGGTTGTCACAATTGGGGGAGAGGGGGCTATTGGCATCTGCTGGGAGAGACCGGGAATGCTGATAACATCCTACAATGCACAGGACAGCCCCCACAACAGAGAATTCTCTGGCTCAAAATGGCAAGAGTGGCAAGGCTGAGGAACCCTGATCTAGTGGTATATAACAGTGTTCATTACTGACATGGAGTACTGAATGGCCAAATGTCGATAAGGAAAGGAAAGGAGAGGCCTATGTCTGCAAACTCACTAAAAGCAGAACAGCATTTTTAGGTGATGGGATATAGTTCACAGGAGAGGCGCAGAAGTAGGAGGATCTCATTCATTCACGGGTAGTGACAAAGGACAGCCACTGCAAAGAAAGGCACAGCCGTGATTTGGCAGGCTCATGTGACTTGTTGCTTTGAGGACATGAAATATCATGTCCGGAGTCACCAAGCTCCTGGTATATGGTGAGGCAAAGGCACAGTGACACCAAGTGGGAACCAGCCGGGAGGAGCGATCGGCAGTTGAAATAAGCAGATTGGTAAAGAAATGGTATCAAGCAGCAAAAGAAAAAGTATGGCTTACTAATAAAATGAAAACTGGAGGAAAGAAAGGCAACCCGTGCTATTCTGGAATGAGAACTGGCAAGCATTAGGAACGTCATGAGGGGCAGATCCATCAGTGATAATAAACCAAATCCAAATGTCCCTTGGCTGGCACTGCCATCCAGAGCGATTGAGACAAATTCTGGCTTATGTGTCCAAAGCCTTGAAAATATTCATTGGGTCTCGATATTTCACTTTTAAGGATTCATCCCTGAAAAGTGATGAAGGGTGTTAGGCAAGATTTCACTACACAAGTTGATCACAGTTTGCATTAGTTACGGAAGCAACCCAATTCTCTGGTCATTCGGGGATTGGTTCCCTCACCACGAACACACGGGTTCACACACCACACGTGGCAGTAGGTGTCTTCCTACCATGGAATTCTTGACAGCCTTTCTACATTCTGCTGGGAAGGAAAGAGGTCATGCCGAGTCCAGGGCTAAACTACTGTACAACAGTGCGCAGCGTGAGACAGAGTGGGTGCTGGGTCCGCACCTGTTCTCCGTGGCATGCCCAGGGGGGCAGAGGGCGCGGCCCCCTAGTGCGGGTAACCAGGGGGGCTGCACTGTTTGCAGAGGAATTGCGAGTCGAGAAATGAATAAAAAGTGAACTTTTTATTACCATGTGCAGATAATTCTACACAATTTCAGTGAGAAAATATTCCTCCTCATGGGGAGATAAAGCTCCTGCTGTCCCCCCTTAAGCATGCCACTACACCCCCTTTTCCTTAGTTAAGAGAATGCCTGAGGGTCATGGCGGCCCAACAAATACGTTACACTTCCCTCCTACCTTGCACTTGGGTTTTTTTTTTTTTTTTTTTTTTTGAGAGAGAGAGAGAGAGAGAGAGAGAGAGAGAGAGAGAGAGAGTGTGTGAGCAGGGGAGGGACAGAGAGAGAGGGAGACACAGAATCTGAAAAAGGCTCCAGGCTCTGAGCTATCAGCACAGAGCCTGACATGGGGCTCGAACTCATGAACCGTGAGATCGTGAGATCGTGACCTGAGCCGAAGTCAGACACTTAACCCACTGAGCCACCCAGGCGCCCCTGCACTTGGGTTTTAATGTGACCCAATGCAGACCAAAGAGGGGGTGAGCAGGAGTGATGTATATGACTTTCAGGTGGGCACCAACGAAAAGGGCACTCCACTCTACCCTGTCGACTTTGCGCCATTTCTGGTCCTGGAGGTAGACATGACATTGGACCGTGAAGAGGAGGAAGGATCCGAAAGAGAAGAATGTGACAGATCTAAGAGACTCCGAAGACTGCACGTGAGGGCAGCCAGCATGTCGACCTCCGCGTTAGTGGGAAGGACACTTAGCTATTCTCGGGACACTTACAAACTCTAAGGACGCCTATAAACTGTGGGTTTGGCTGTCTGACATGTGACCTGACTCATACTCACGGCAGTGTAGTTACAATTGTATTTTGAAGCGTTAAACAAAGAGATGTACAAACATAGATAGAAGAAGTTTTGAAAGGATATATGCCTGGTATAAATTCCAATCACCGCTCTGTCTAGGAGGGGGTGGTAGGGGAGAGGGCATTTGAGTTACTTTCATCTTGTAGCTTATTGCTATTTTATTCCTATATAATTTACATGTTCTGTGCATGTATACATGGGTACATTTATATTTGTTTATAATTAACATCCATTTTGTCCAAAGTAAGGAGACTTATTTAAAATTCAAATCTCCGATGTGATTTAAACCAGCAGGGAAATTCACTTGTGTGCTTTGGGATACTTACCACTATTTATGTCAGAGTCTCATTGCCAGGCCAATAACATCTGTATGACGCAGCGGGCAATGTGTCATGCCCACAAAGAAGTGATACCAGACACCAAGTTCTGAAAATCCCAGCAAACTTTTCAGGTGATGGGATTTCGTGACATCTAATACCATTTATGGATGTCATGTGTTAACACCGTCAGGACAAAGCATCGTTTAGTCTGGCATGATCAAAAGTATTGCTTCTCCAGGGGTTCTTTGAGACACACCTGTATCCATGTGTTGACATGAATCCTGAGTTTTTAGATGATTATTATGATACACCGTGTTTGTTAGGTTTGGTGGTCCCTGCAGATTCAGAACGTTGACTAACGTAATAACATACAGCACTGCTGCGAGACACCAGAGAGCAGTTTGAACCAAAGACGGAGAGACAAGGTCTATGGAATAGTCTTGGCTCACGGTGCTCCTGGAGGCAAAGTGTCACCAAGAAAGAAATGGATGCAGCTGGGACAGGTTCGGAGCTTTGAATGTCTACTGGAAGCAAGGGGTAGAGGCTGCCGCGGACGCCAGACTGAGGGTCACTCAGCATAGCTGGTTCTGGGTGTTGGGCTAGAAATGGACAGAAACCAGACCCACCCAGTCCCCCACCTCAGGAGATCCACTCTCTATGGGAGTCGACTACGGTGCATCACTCACGTGATCGGCACTACGGGGAAAGTTTAAATAAAACCACATGCAAGTAGATTAGAAGATGAGTAACTTTTTACTCGGAAGAAGTCCTGAAAGGGTGGAAGTGATGTTTTTATTTGACCTTAAAGGATAATTGTCCAAGTAGTGGGTGAAGGGGAGGGGAAGACCTGACAGAGGAAAAGTATGTGCAAAAGGTCAGAGGCTGGCCTGTGGGACAAAGGACGGGCAGGTGGGAGACCCTGGAGGTTCTGCCAAGTCATGTCCATCATCATGGGGAACGAAAGGAGGCATTAAAGGTTTTACACAGAAACCCATTACTATTGCTTTGGCTTATAAGACAGCCTGGTGATATCATCAATGAAACTTCCTGCTGGCCCGTGCATTTGGCAACTACAATGTAAGAAAGAGGTGAAAAGGAGCAGTAATACTTCCTCTTTAATTGACCACAGCTGACTAAACTGTGAAACAAAGATGCCTGGGAGACAGACCGTCTGCTACATGGAACAGAGGCTCAGAATCACCTTTGGGTTGAGAGGCTTATGTCATCACCCACGTGGATACATCTACATCCACGTGAATTAAAATATATATATCCACGTGAATTAAAACATTCACAAGGGATATTCAAACAGAAAAAAGAGAAGTTTGGTGGGCATCTTGCTTGTCTGGATTTTTTGTTTGTTTGTTTCCCTCAGCGGTTTCTCTGCACAGACAAGTTCACACTGAGTGGGGTCTTGAAGGTTCAGGTCTGCTCTGGCCAGCAGCCAGCAGTATCCTGTTACCTCAAGTCCATTTTTGCGACCACCAATCCTAGAACATCATCCCAGGAACCTTGGCCATCTCCCAAGTTGAAACACAAAAGATGCTCATTTCTACAAAAGGTGGGAAAGTAAATACACCGATTTTGTCTACTTGCATTTTCCTGGATTCCCAGTCCGGCCCCACCGTGCCCGGCTGCTAGTATAGAGCCCTGCTGGAGGTGGCAGAGTCCCTGCCAGGTGACATGTGCCTTTGGGCACATGATGTGTAGACTGTTTGGTGGGGCGGGGGTACGGTTCCGGCCGAAAAAGGCTAGAGAGACCAGCAATTTCTTATAATCTGGTGACAGGCGCTGAACACGGAGTCAGAAATTAATAAATTTGCAAAGCACTTTAGGACCGGACTATGATGCCCCAAAATTCTAAATACTTCTACACTTAGGGGCTCATAGTGCGATGGTTCCAGCATGATTCAGTAGCAGCCATTTCTCGAAATAAGAGCACGAATGCGGCGTATCTTTGTATCCTACATCTTCTTGAATTATTTCAATTAAGTATCTGAAGGATAAAGTTTCTGAGACTTTTTATTATCACTTAATCTGACCTTCATAATGTCATAGCATTTTCCTAAGGTGTAGAATAACAATGCCAAGGTAAGATCAACATAAAATTTTGGGATACAGCAAAGCTCCAGAGCAATCATTAAACCAATCATGATTTTTATCGCTTTGGCTTCCTCATAAAATCTCTGGCTTCTCTGTCCTGGAAAGTATCTGTTGCGGATTAGACAAACTTTCCTCGTACCTTTCTCTGGTATCTTCAGTTTAAGAAAGAAAACAAATACATTCTTATAAGCGAACATTGACTTAATCACTTAGTGCTTTTTTAAAATATTACTTTCTAGGGGCGCCTGGGTGGCTCAGTCGGTAAAGCGGCCTGACTTTGGCTCAGGTCATGATCTCGCCGTCTGTGAGTTTGAGCCCCGCATCGGGCTCTGTGCTGACAGCGTAGAGCCTGGAGCCTGCTTCGGATTCTGTGTCTCCCTCTCTCTGCCCTACTCCTGCTCACGCTCTGTCTCTTTGTCTCAAAAATAAATAAACGCTAAAAAAATTTTAAATAGAATATTACTTTCTAAACGGTATTTGAAAAGACGATAAATGTAAGGCCTGTCAGAAAATTTGCAAATACGGAAGTACAAAACCATCAGTAGCCTCTGTCTTTGATGTTCCTGTACTTTTCCTAGAAACACGCACACATATATACAAATACAAACATATATAAATACAAATATATATATTTTATATTTGCATGTGATGCACATCTTGAAAAAACGGTCAGGTTTTATCAACATTGTATGTATACCTATATACACTCCCATTTTTATATTATTTTTCTCCACTTTGTATTACATATGTTCTCTCGTCACTGCATATTCTTTGAAAACCTGACTTTATGAGCAACAGATTTCAGAGAATGGATATCTGACAATCTGGAACTTTCTGGAAGCTTCTAGATGAGTGAAGGCAGTCTGAAGGCTCTGAAGGTAACCTGCTGTTCTGGTGTTAGCAAGGATGGGGATGCTTTGTCCTTGACAGGCCTGGGGACATTTCCATTTCTCACCTTGCTGCAACCAGGGAACGGTGATGAATTAGGGCCTTGGTTCCTCCTCTCACTGGAGGCAGCTGGCATTTAATTCCTTTAGACGACTTGGAATGGCTGCCTGCTTTCCCCAAGTACAAAGCACATTCCTCAAGATGAAGCAAGGTTTCCCTGTGGAGACCCAGACCGGCGCAAATGCCCATCCCTCCCAGCAGGTGGCGCTATCTAGACTCGGTTCTCTCCCTGGGGACCCACTCACCGGGCTGGGAGGCCAACTGGATGGAGGGCGTCTCTCTAGCCCTCTCTTCCTGACAGTTGCTGATGCTCTCCTCCCCATCTCCAGACCTGTCAGCTGTGACTCCCTTCCACCGGTTTTAAATGCAAGACGGCTTTTACTTTTGCCTGTTTTTTTAAATATATCGAACTTGACAAAACGTCCTATCTGATTTTCAACCAAACATAATGATTATCTATTTACACCCTCACTAAAGTGTTTCATAACATATTTTTATTATGTTAGGGCACAGTTCAGAGTCTTTTACAAAACTCTCGCTTGGCTGAAACCATGACTTTGATGTTTCTTTATAAGCAACAATGTTCTGTATTCTAACGTGACTGTTTCAGCAAAACTTGCTTAAAGAAATTCTTTTCGTCTCCTTGAAAATATTATAAGAAAAAGATGGGACAAATGACCCTTATAAATTTTCACTTAGACTTTTGGCAAAAATGATGAAAGTGCTTTAATGTCTTCATCTTATTCAACTTAGAAAATGGCTCATTGATGTCATAAAATATGGGTTGAAGTAGAACATTCTCAGGCGGGAAATTGCTCATCATAAGGTTTCATGGCAGCGGCTCATGGCTTGAAAGGAGGGATGTGTTTGGCGGTTAAGTCTATGAACATTTTCTTCTGACTCTTGACCTCTCCGGACTGAATCAATACCTAATGTCACCTGTCACTTGAAAGGCTTCAAGGCATGTGAGGACACATTGGGAGCATTGGAAAAAGCATTCAGGGCTTAGGGCCGACTCTTACTAATGGGACACCAGTGACAGATGCATGGACCACCAGAAGGAAGCACTTCAGAATCCAAAAACAGACTGGAGAGAAAACCTTGAAATCAGAGTGAATTCAACCTCAGTTCGAAGGTTTTTCTCTTTTTAAACCAAGGCTCATGCATTAATACAATTTCCCAAATCTGCCTTCCAAAGTGGCCCGGGCCCATCCAGGGGGTTCTGAGTCCGTTGGCGGTGGGTAAGACTTGGGGGATTAGGATAACCTGACAGACTGGCAAGCATCACAGTCCTGCCCGGATGCTGTTCTTCTTTTCAACCTTTATTATGCTCGTTCACTTTCCAGCGCCCGGTCGGACTCTACAAGCTGGTACCTTAGAGCCTGCCTGGGACTCGCGTGACTCTCTTTTGCAAAGTTCCTACTTGACAGGGCCGTGGGACATGGGGGAAGTCATTTGATGCTCCCCTGTCAGACCCCCACGGGAACACTGGGCAGATGTGTTCATGACCTTAGCACGTGCTGGCAGTGCAGAGCCCCGTACCTGCACACACAGAAGAACCGTCAATGTTGTCGTCAGGGAAGGGGATAGCTGCGTGCAGCCGCAGCGTCACCCGCATTACCTGATCCTGGGATTTCTTTTTCTTCTTCTTCTTGCCCCAGCACCCGGAACTCTCCGCGTCTTTGCCGTTGGCCTCACCACAGAGCAGCCCGTCCAGCTCATCCGTGCCCATGTGCTGTCCCTGAGACGTTTCTGCTGCCAGCCGGTACGACAGGTTTCTTAAGATGCACACACAGTTTTCAACGGTCTGGAGGACCCAGAACAAAACAAAAAAAAGAAACAAAACAAAACAAAAGAAAGGAAAGGAAAGGAAACAAAGGGGAATGAATGAAAACTAACCAGCATTCCTCCACCCAGGAAAGCAAGTCATTTCCCCATTCCTGAGTCTTTCTGGATACATTTAGCTGTTGGCTCCTAGAGTCTCCCTTGAAGGCCACAGTGGGAAGAATTTAGAGAAACCTGAGAAGGTCTTGAAATCTGATCTGAAGTTGTTCCTTTAATAAGCAGCTGTCATGGTTTGTGTGTGTGTGTGTGTGTGTGTGTGTGTGTGTGTGTGTGTGTGTTTTATTGCCACGTTAACTACCATACAGTGCAGTCTTGGCTTCAGGAGTAGATTCCAGTGATTCATCACTTATATACAATGCCCAGTGCTCATCCCAACAAGTGCCCTCCTCAATGCCCATCACCCATTTTCCCCGCCCCCATCAACCCTCAGTTTGTTCTCTGTATTTAAGAGTCTCTTACAGTTATATAAGCAGCTGTCGCTGTTGACTGAAGTTCACTAGTAAGTGGGGAAGAATACACAACCAAAAGAGGTCTTGGATGGTGGCCCACTCAAAGACCACTCTAGTCCGGGGACCAGGGCTCGAATCACTGAGAAGATGGATACTCACGTTTCCATCAGCTGCAGGAAGGAGACACTACTATTTGCCACCCACCAGGGGACTTTCTGGGAGTGAAATGAGGTAGGAGATACAAAGCTGTGGGGGGAGGGGTCCTAGGCAAGCTATGTGTTGGGATAACCTGGGGCCATACATGTTTCCATGCTACTGATTTGTTTTGAGGTGACTGGTGCTCCTGTTTTCTTAGCATGGACGTTCAACAGTGTTTGAGGACACATGTTGTGCAGCTGAACACCTTAGGGCCCTTGTTCTCCCCTGGCTGTGTGACTTGGACAATATATCCAGCATCTCTCTGACTCAATGACCTCCTCTGAAAGATGGTCATAATAGTACCCATGTCTTAGCTTGCTGTGTGGATCAGGTGCACTAGAGTATGTATCCACAGTAGGCAGAATGCCTCCCCTGCCAAGATGTCCATATTCATCTCTGGAAGCTCTGAATATGTTAAGTTATGAGGCCAAGGGGAATGGAGGCTGCAGAGAGAATTAAGGCTGCTAATCAGGTGACTTTTTGTCAGGGAGATTATCCTGGATATCATGGGGGACTCAGGGAACCATGAGGGTCCTGTAAGTGAGAGAGGGTGCAGAAGAGCTGGAGCGAAGTGGAGAAAAGGCATGACCTCTCATTGCTGGCTGGGAAAATGGAGGCAAGCCAGGGAATTGTGGGCACCTCTAGAAGTTGGAAGAGACGAGGAAACTGACTCTCCCCTGCACCTCCAGAAGGAATGCAGCCCTGGTGACACTCTTACCTTAGCCCCACAAGACCCATTTGGGACTCCTGACCTGTGAAATGGTAAGATAGTAAACATGTGTTGTGTTCAGGCACTGTGTTCGCGGCGACCTCTTCCGGCAGCACTGGGAAACCAACCCAGTGGGTACGTACTGAAGAGAGTGCCTGCCCACGGAAAAGGCTATATAAGTGTTCCTACGGTGAACAATGGTGCACACAGCACGGCTTGGAAGTCCAGAGCATGGGACCTAGAACCAGCCAGTCTAGGTTTGAGTCCCGGCTCTGCCATTTCATGGGCTGTGTGACCTGGGGCAAAGTGCCGAATCTCTCTGTGGTTCCATTTCCTCCCAAAGACCTTTCCCGCCAAATATCATCACATTGGAGAACAGGTTTCACACATGAATTTGGGAAGACACCATACATTCAGTCCATTGCATCAATCTTTTCACCTTTGTTCCGGATTTGATGAACAGTGAGAAGAGGAAAAATACACCCAATTAAACATAAATAATGGTGGGGAAAAAACTGAACTGAGCTGTGTTTTATTTTTAAAAGCATGCCGATTTGGCTATGGATTCTCAGGCACCTGCTGTGGGCAAGAGCATTCAAGGCAGGGAACGTGGTTCCACTTCACAGATGAGGGGGAGAGACCTGCAGCTGTCAGGGACTCGAAGGAGAGTGGGCCACTTCTTCCCAGTCCTGGGCCCAGCCTGGGGGGTGGGGGAACGGGGCTGACTGCTCTCCTCCCACGACAGGGATCTGGTAAATGGAAGCATGCATCTTTGACTTGACTACTGGGCGTGCGGCAATCAACCAGGAAAACCGGTTTTCAGGATATATCTCTGGAGCCTTTGCTCCATTCCAGACCTTTCTTGTCAGCTTTTCAAGGTTTCATGGCTGCTAATCCCACAGGCTTTGAGTCAACTTGATTTTCTATTTCAAGCATCCTCTCAGCATCAAGAAAAGAAACCGGCATGAAAGCAGGTAAACACAGGACGATGCATGAAAGAGAGAAAAGTCTCTCCCTGAAAGGGAAATGTTATGGCATAAGTCGGAATGATTTTTAAATCAGCTCAAACTGATTTTTCCTTACATCAAAGACTTGGGAGAATCAACTTCCTTCTCATCCTGCTGCTCGTCTTCCCTGAGGGCATCTCCGTGCCTCTGTTTAACAAATGACGACTGGGGAACACAGCCACAGTTTCCAGAAATGCTTTATGATCTACCTGTGGCTGGGGGAGGATTTAGGAGAAGCTGGAGGGGGAGAGAGAGGGAGGGTTGGTGGAGGGGTGGGGGTGCAGAGGAAAAGATGGGGACGAGGGAGTCACAGAGGCTGAACCGATCTCTTTAGCTCAGCTTGGTGTGGGAGGGTCATCCCTTCAAGTTCTTTCCTCTGAAGCAGGGGGAAAGAGGCCAGAAAAAAAGGCAGCCACCGTCCTTCTTTGGGACACCAGCAGAAGGCATGTGGCAGCTGGTGGCTCTGCTTCTGACATGCGTTGCTGTCAACAGTGCTTTTAGCTGCTCCTCTTGGTCACCAGGGTCATTTTGGCTCCTTATTTTCTATGAGAAAGGGCTAATTTGGAAGTTGTCTCTAGACTGTTCTACCATATGTTACCCATTCAACAAACTGTCCCAATTGCAGGAGCCGAGCTGGGAGCTTGCCTGGATTCCAGGCTCCTGGATTCTATTAGCTGTGCTGGCCTTAAAGAGAATGTGCATTCACTTCCCTCTTCTATCCTGTCACTGTGAAAGCTCAGAGGTGACCAGGCAGAGGGCGGAGTGGGACGATAATACGTTAAAACTCTCTGGCACGTTCTGGAGAGCTAAGCACTGCTAAGTAACTTGTGGCATCAGATCTTTTCAGAAGCTATGACGATCCTCCTTGTCATGAAGTCGGGGTGCCCGGGTACAATTCTATAATCAGCAGAAGGGTGGAGGCAAATCTACCCAAGCTTGGTGCTCTAGCTGCTGCATCAGAAATAGCCGTGTCTTATGACTCCCGCCTTCAGTACTCCCAGGGATTCCAGGTTCCGCTCTTGAAGAGAATGTGGACATGACAAGAGGTGATCTCCAATGTCTCCCAGGAGTCTAGTGATCTGTCACATCAGGAGAAAGGGGCGGGGCCTCATAGCACTTCATTTTGGGGCCATGCTGCTAGAGGCTACCTTCTTGCCAGTGTTGGCACGGGCAGTTGGCCAAGGCAAGGGGCTGTTGACTCTTATTTTGTTTTCAACTGCAAGGCCCACACAGTATGAAATCTCTTGTGGGATCCATTACAGTAAGAGGCTCAGCATCCCAATGCGGTAGTCTTTCCTGCTCTGAATGTTAAGATGTTCCGCACTGAAGCCTTAGTGAATTTCCTTTGGCGGCTCTTTTAAAAATCTCCTATTGTGATAACAGACATCTGTAAATACTCGAGACATCTTGACTGGTCTTTTTAGGGACTTCATTTTCCTATCGATGATATTTAAAGTTCTAAAATGGCCATTAACAGAGTTTACAAGAGGGGTGATTATGTCTACAGTACATCATAGTCCACTTTGAAATTGATGAACACTTCAAGTAAACTGATGGACGCAAGCAAAGCTCCGTGGCCACGAGCACATGACAAACTGTGTTCATAACTGCAGTAAACTGGTACTCAAAGGATTGGGATTCCATAAGATATCATGCATCCTCCACTACAGGGCGTCGGGCTCAGGTATCAGCAATTTTCTACATTTCTTAGTCGCTCCACTGTGCAGTCAAGGTTGAGAACCCCTAAGGAGGTCATTCCCCATGCCAGCTGGTAACCTGTTCTTTATGTGACATTACAACTAAACTACATTACGTTGTGTTCCTGATGAGAGTCCTTTTCAAAGCTGTATCTACTAAGGTGGGCTCTCGGTCCAAGACACACATCAAATCACCTGATGAACTTCTAAGGAACAAAAATCTGAGACCAGGGGTAGACATTCAGAGTCAGAGGGCTGTGATGGGGTCTAGGCACGTGTGTTTACTAAACAGTCCTAATTCTAATGACGAGCTGGCATTAAATGCCAGGGGATTAAGGCTGTGGCTTATAACCAGGACTAATTTCGCTCCCTCTGGGGGACGTCTGGCAACGTCTTGGAGACATTTTGCTTTGTCCCAGCTACGAAGGGAGAACGTGTTGCTGGCATCTAGTGGGTGGAGCCCAGGTTGCTGCTCAGTGTCCTACAATGCACAGGATGGCCCCCAAACACTGAATTATTCATTCCGAAATGTCCATGGTGTGGGGTGTGGCTCCTGAGAAATTCTCATTGAGGTCTCACATTCATCACATGGACTATTTTCAAAGTATCACTAGAGTCCGTGTTTATGTCAGGACATTATTACTTTATGATTTTACATTTAGAATGAATTGAAACTCATCAAAAGACGAACTGAGGCAAAACAAAATACCTGTAGCATGGGAAAAGCCCACTTGATTCTATTTTGGTTTGTGAACTCAAACACTGAAGTGACTCTGATGATTAACATATCGGCGGCCTCATTTATTTAGCATTTTTAAAGCTGTTACTTACCTTCATCGGGCACTTTTTCAAAGAATGAAAAAAAATTTTTTTGCTGTTTATTTATTTTTGAGAGGGATAGAGAGACGGAGTGGGTGCAAGGAGAGGGGTGGCAGAGAGAGAGGGAGACACAGAATCCGAAGCAGGCTCCAGAGCTGTCAGCACAGAGCCTGACAGAGGGCTTGAACCCACAAACCATGAGATCAGGACTTGAGCCAAAGTCGGACACTTAACTGGCTGAGCCACCCAGGCACCCCTCCATTGGGCACTTTTAAAATGGCATTTGAGGGGCGCCTGGGTGGCTCAGTTGGTTAAGCGGCCGACTTTGGCTAAGGTCATGATCTCACCATCTGTGAGTTCGAGCCCTGCATCGGGCTCTGTGCTGACAGCTCAGAGCCTGGAGCCTGCTTCAGATTCTGTATCTCCCTCTCTCTCTGCCCTTCCCCTGCTCATACTCTGTCTCTATGTCTCTCAAAAATAAATAAACATTAAAAAAATTTTTTTAATGGCATTTGAACAATTAACATTTGTAAAAAGCTAACTTGTAAGAATACAGAAAGTAGTCAAAGCTCTGGTAGTTTTAAAGTCTTTTTCTTTTAAAAGCAGATTAAAAGAATAAAACTGGAAGCTTGTGGGCAATGTAGTATGTAAAAGTTTATGCACTCATCTGGTTTGAGTAACTTCAAACAATCCACATTTTTAATTTATTAGTTATCAAGACTTAAGTGTCTAGTTCTAGGCTAGGATTAGAAGCACCGAGAAAGTGTAAAATTCCTACAGGGAGCCCAAGATAGATTTCAGAGTGAAGGTATTACACACAGCATTAGCTCTTGGTTGTTGTTAGCTGTTGCTTAGTCCCTTGGGCATCTTTATTCACTAAGATGTTTAATCTATGCGAGCGCCACCAACCTTGCTGTCGATCTCACTGCTCCCCAGTGCAGACTGGATCACGAAGAGCAGCGCATCTGTGAGCCCGTCACATTCCCGCATCCTCCTGCGGGCCTCCTCTCCGGCTGAACTAACATTCCTGCAAAGCAAAAGGGTGCGTCAGCTACCTCCTCTGTGGTCCCCCAAAGAAGCTTCTCCCATGCGCATCTCCAGAATGTTCACCAGGAACACAATTTTAAAGAGTAGGGACGGTTTCCACAAATACATCCTACAACTGGGCAAGTCACAGGTATCTGAGTTGTAGCTTGCAAAACAGAGATGCAGAATTCTGAACGTGTCATCTGTGAAGGTCCCGTGACCGCGGAGGATGGGGACTCCTGGAAAGGCTTTAAGGTTTACTTCACTGACAGCTGACAAGGGAATCAGGAGCTCTGTGATTCAAAGGATTCTTTCTTTGAGAAATTTGAAAGAGTGTTTTTTAAAGACAGAGCTTCCGACTTACTGAAATATCTTAGAGATCTAATTTCACCTGCCTCAAAAATATACCTAACCTTGACCCTCCCAGAGCTCTAGAAATTTATTCTAAGAGCATAGGTAGGGGACTCAGTGAAAATTTAGTCATTGGGATGCCTATGGCACCTTTTATGGGCAGGCGTGGCACATACGGGATCCTTCCTGTACCAGCACAAGCTGAGCTTAAGCCAACAGAAAGGGTGGATGGTCAGGGGACAGGCACCTGGGAAGCAGAGAGATCTTCTATCTCTACAAAAGACATGAGAAAATCCCAGGGAAGGGTGAATCTTTGGGGTGCTTTTAGTGATCCCACCACCTGACAGTATGTTCTTCCTCTCCTGCCCATGGTTAGGATTTGGTCCAGGTAGACCATTTCTGTGGCAACTCACGGACAACACAGCCTGTTGGAGGGATGCTGGAGGCGAGTTATGGGAAGGTGTAAAGGACCTGAAGGAATTTAGTAACCACGGGGAAGAGTGATCTCTTGAGAATGATCCCAGTAGGACAGTAGCTCTCAAACTGGGCTAGCATCAGAGTCACCTGGAGGAGACTGTTGGGCCCCACTCTGGAGTCCGGGGTGGCATCAGATAACTTCCTATCTGGTGACGCCAGAGTTGAGAACCACCACTCTGACTCTGGCTGTAGGGAGACGGTCTGGTCGGGAAGGGCGCACTCTCTGCTGACTGCTGGTGGCTGCCACGTGGCAGATCCCAAGAATCTGTGGCCCTGGACAGAGGCCGCAGGAGGCACCAAATAGGATGAATCTCATGCCCACGTTGTAATTGACACAGGTATTCCCATTTCATTTTCAAAACGTCCTTCAAGGTTACTTTTCGTTCTGTTTTACGGATGAGAACACTGAGGCTCAGAGAGCTGCCCAAGGCCACAGAGGGAGGAGTTAGTGGAGTGGCTGGGATTGAACCCAGTCTACAAGAGAGGAAGACAAGGCCCTCAGGCCTGATGTGCAACATGGACGCACTGCTTTTTCTAGGAATTAAAATAAAATAGGCCTGATGCAAAAATGCCAATGGCTAAAATTATATTGAACATAAATATTTTCTTCGATATCTAGAAGGTTCTGGATGATGTGTTTAAACAGCATCTCTCCACGTTTTAATCTAGGACCAGGAAAGGTTATTCGATTCAAATTAGTATTTTTGGCATTTGCTCATCTTAACATATAAACAAAATTTCTCAGTTTCTCAGATAATATAACTGGGCAAATAGTGACAGGATTTTTATGTGAAGTGTTATGACTCCCCCTGGGGGTGGCCAACCCTCATTTCTGACAGGATCTCAGGAGGGAGGAACAGTCAAAATTTCTGCAGGAGGAAGTGGTGAGGGCTTTGCCAGCATTACTCGAAACGAGGATGGCTTTCGTGAGAGAGCAGTTGTAGACCATTCCCCCTTGAAATGATTTTCACCAGGTCAGGCTCTGAGGCTGTCGGAGTAATAGGCTTATCAAAAAGCCCGATCAGACCTCTTTGGCCAGAAGAATGCTGCATGGTGGGCTGTGCCTGTGTGTTTTAAGTCTTGCCCCTGTACTCTGAAGAGGTTCTGTTTTTCCAAAGAGAGGATGATAGAATTTCGTCTTGAAAGTGCCTGAGGGGTAGCTCTGTACACCCTAGTCTGGAGTCCTCTGCCCTCTTCTCTGGCCAATGAATGCTCAGTCTTGCCCTTGAGTAGCTTTAGGTGAGGGCGGATTGCCTTTTCATTCACAAATACACTTCATACCATCAGCCCATTTTCACCAGTAATAGAACAGGCAGGGCAACCATGGGAAAGATCAGGAATTACCAACTTGGTCAACATTATAAGTTGTGAATATTAATCTAAGCAGTAGCCTTTATTCTCGTTTCTCTTTGATTCTAGTCTAGTCTCCTTCAAAATTTAAAAAAAAAACTTATTAATTGGTTGCTATATTAAAATGTGTAAGATACTGTGGGGCACCTGGCTGGCTCAGTCAGTAGACAGACCATGCCACTCTTGACCTTGGGGTTGTGAGTTTGAGCCCCACGTTGGGTGTAGAGATTATTTAGAAATAAAATTTTTAAAAAATGTGTAATATATTGAGAAATGAAAAAAACTAATAAGTTAGGATCTCTGTAGAGAAGCAGAAATGAACAGGACACACACACATGTGCATATAAACACACGCATATAAACACACACATACAAACACACCTCTATGATACGGAGGGGAAAAGGGAGTTACCACAGTGTCTGCAGGTGTGATGATATTTTTAAACAGAATGAGGTGTGCACAAGTCTCTTAATCAATGGGTAACAGTGTCCTCCAAACCTCTGGGGGTGAGTTTGCTTTTAAGCAACTATTTCTGAACGAGGGATACACATCAGGAAAGTACCCCTGGCTTTTCACTCTGGAGGAGAGGAGAGTTTCCTCTTTCTCTCCCTCCCCCCCCCCCCCCACAAAACAAGATCTACTATATTGTGCATGCTTCACTGTTTAAAAATAACAAAACCCAACAATGTTTTGTGTATATAACAACAAATTGTAATTATGGTCCTAAGGAAGAGACAATGAGCCAGTGTCCAACCTACAAAGTTCCACCCTGCTGTTGCACTTGAACCCTTCTTCTGCCCAACTTGACAGAGGTGGATTTCATGTCTGATGGGAAGCCAGTAGAGTAAATTTCTATGCAAAAGCATAACATTAAAACAAATATTTATGGATTACTTGTAAAAAGCACGAAGATGGTGTAATAGCTATTCCTTAGAAATAATCTTTATAATCTTGATTGAACTGTCAGGTGACATGTCTTTTGGAGATTTCTGCATAAAGTAGGTTCTATGATCTTTTTGTCTAATTGATAAAAAATGAAACATTGTATTTCTTACAATTAAAATGTATAAAAGCTCTTACAATCTCTTTTATTCAACTGTAACTAGTTAAGCTGCTTTATTCCCCCTATCTCCAGCGCTGTTTGACATCCTGTTTCTCTGAGCCTCCATCACTCACTGAGCTTATGTAAAACAAATTCAATACATGGAGCTCTCCTAGCATCCAAAGTGGCACTTGTAATGCATGTTCAAAGGAACGAAACCAGCATTTCCCACGGAAAGACTTCATTTTATGTCTCTACTTCAAGATGGTCAGGATATGAAGGGGCAAACTGCAGAGAAAACCAATGGATGAGATTTTTAGCGATTAGTCTATTTGAAATGAGCCTCTCTCTTCTCCACACTCTCTTTGCTCTTTGAATCTCTCTTATTGATCACCACTGGCTTTGTATTAGGATTACTTAGGCTGTGACCTTACTGCTGCATTGGAACCTTCTGGAGGGGAGAAGGCATGCTGCTGTCATTTGCATGCCCAGCGTACAGCCGAGTGTCCAACACAACCTAGGTGTTAGGTTATTACACGAGCATTCAGCCCTCCCGCTGCACCAGCATTCGTGTGACTGATTTGCCTCTGTGCGCTCTTCTCATTGGACAGTATCAGATGTCTCTTACATCAAGAACACAGGTTTCTTACGCTGTGGCTTGTGTTGTGCCACCACAGCCCCCATACTGGATTACCAGGGCAGGCTCAACTTGGGAAGAAAGAAAAAAAAAAACAAACAAACACAACAATACCCGAACATAACTAAACAAGTTTGAGATATGAGCTTTCTTATGACTGTTGATAATATTCATCACATTTTCTCGCTGGAGAAAATGGCACGATTTTGCTGCCTAGCGTCAATCAGGTATTCCCAAGCCATAGCCATCTTCACCCCCAGCTTGCTGGAAGAGTTTTCTGGCTCAGTTTCTCTTCCTGTGTTCTGCTGCCTCTTCCTTTTCACCCTCCCCTGCTCCTTGGCCTTTATAATCTGCCCTCCACTGGGGTCATCTCATGCCAGGGTCCGGCCCCATCCCCTTGAGTCCTGGGTCCTTCCTATGCATCTCTGGCGGGAGCTCACAGGTCTCCCTTGTCTCATCTCACCAGCAGAGCCCTGGCGCTGGGTCTCTGGGGACCTGGGCTGCACTCCTGAGACTATACAGTGTGACGAGTGGGCAGCCAAGGTCTTCAGACAGCAGAGTTTAGACTGTTTCAAAAATACAGGTGGTCCCAAGGCAAACCTGAAATACGAAGCCACATACTCAGAAGGCTTTGAGGACAATGCAGTAGGGCAGGCAGGGAGAGAGGTGGAATCCATCACAGGTAAGGCACAGAGTAGCCTAGGGCACCAGACCCGGGCCTGGGGAGACTGGGGACTCCCAGGGTCTCGAGCCTCCATACCCTCAACCACAGATAAGGAGAGTCTGTCTGGGGATCTGAGGCTAGGGGGACCTCTCCACCTGCACTGCCCTTCTTTCTGCATCTAGACCCACCGATTTTGAGCGATGCGCTGCTGTGGCTTAGTCAGAGCTCTGCCTCTGCCCCCTCGGCTCCCGCCTTCTTTTTTCCAGGCAAAAGCTCTTTGAGGGCACCAGTAACACGTGATGTTCGAGGCTGGTCCCTCTGTGATGTCGGGAGGGGTGGCACCATCATCTTATCTTGCTGTCTGCCCCTTGCTCCCCGCTCTATAGCACTTAGTAGGGACTTAGTGAATAACAGCTAAATACCACAGGGCATGGGGCATGATGGTTTGCACGCCTGCCTCCTTCTGGACCAGTGGGTCCTAATTGGAGCCTTTTGCTACCAGGGAACATATGCCAATCTCTGGGTGTCTGGGAACGTTTTGGTTCTCACACCTGCAGAGGAAGGGGGTGTTACTGGCGTCCAGTGGGTGGAGGCAGCCAGAGCTGCTGCTAAACGTTCCACGACACTCAGGACAGGTCTCCCCAAGAAAGAACACCATGTGTGGAGGCTGAGAAACATGCTTCAGGTGGCTGCGCTCCTTGTGGGTCTGATTTTTAGGTATATTTCTTAACACCACACCCAAGCACAGCTCAGAGGCTCTCAAACCTCCACTGCATCCAAATCATCTTTGTGACTTGGTGAAAATGCAGAGGCCCAGGCCCTTAACCTACTCCAGGGAACCTGGACCTCAGTGTGCTCTCTTAGCCCTCCGGGAGATGCCTGCACGTCTGGGTGTGGGAACCACGCTCTTAGCAGGAAATCCAACAGCAGGAAATGGAAATATTTATTGAATGACCATGTAATTGTCCACCATAAGCTACATGATACATAAACTCTTAACGATCCTCGGTTTCCTCTTCCTAACAGGGCGGGGGTACTGTTACCCCACAACCAACAACAGTGCGTTGAGACCAGTCACCACAGGCTCCCAACGGGCAGCCCGTAAAAGTCTTGGAAACATCACTAAGTTTGCGAGGGCAAATCTAAGCAGAATACGAATGTGGAACATCTTAATTTCCTGACCACGTGATTACCAACGGCATCTGTGGCTTTATCATAAATTACCTGATCTGAGCAAGCATGAGGATGGGAAATGATACAGTCGTGCTCAAGCCATTCTCCCGTGAAGTAGGCTTGCTTTTTCTTTAGGTAAAAACATTCCATTAAAAAAATTTTTTTTAATGTTTATTTATTTTTGAGAGAGAGAGAGAGAGAGAGACAGAGCATGAGCAGGGAAGGGGCACAGACAGAGAGGGAGACACTGAATCCGAACAGGCTCCAGTCTCTGAGCTGTCAGCACAGAGCCCGACACGGGGCTCGAACTCGGGAACGGTGAGATCATGACCTGAGCCGAAGCCAGACGCTCAACTGACTGAGCCACCCAGGCGCCCCAAAACATTCCATTTTAAAGAGGACCTTCCATTCGTGCATGTAAATCAGGAGCAGAGAACTTTTTCTATAAGGAGCCACAGGGTAAATAATATTTTAGTTTTGGGGAATCCTATAGTGGCTCTGTAATTTCACCTCCTCCTCCTCCTCCTTTTTTAAAGTCTATTTATTTATTTATTTATTTATTTATTTATTTATTTATTTTGAGAGAGAGAGAGAGAGAGAACAATAGAGAGAGAGGAAGAAAGAGAATCCCTAGCAGGCTCCACATTATCAGTGCAGAGCCTGATGCGGGGCTTGATCCCATGAACTGTGTGAACTGAAATCAAGAGTCAGATGCTTAACCGAATTAGCCCCTCAGGTGCCCCCTCACAACCTTTTAATAAAACAAGGGACCAGCTTGTTTCCTTCTTGTCATTCAGTAACTTCAACAGAGGTGGATTCTCTCCTGCCCCTGGCACGGTCTTGCAGCTGGGGCCGCCGAGGTGTGGAGGCACGTGCCCTGCCTTGGTCTACTCATCTAGAATGCACTGATGGGGACCGCTGGCATCGCCTGATCGTGTGGTAACACAGCCAAGTGTCACAGAGTCTATGCACTGAATGTTAACTGTTCCAGCTCCTTCTCACCCAGAGACTCGCATTCAAGGGGGAGAGAGACACCAGCGTGGGAGCTGCATGAACCACGTGAAGCATGCGCTGCGAGCGTGCAGAGAGGATGAGGAGCGTGCAGAGGGTAGAATGGAAGGTTTCCTAGTGACAGTGACACCCCCATTTTTAAAATTTTCACTACTGATTTTTTAAAATTCTGAAACTATTGTAAAGGTATTCCAACACTGGGGGAAACATATTAGTACGAGTGAACGTTCTCGCTCTCTTCTCCTCTCTGTCCAAGGAAATCACCGTGACTATTTGATATTTATCATTCAAGATTATTTTTCTACTCATACCAATAAGCTGTGTAGGTGTGTTTTCGCTCTTTGCCAGAGTGGTTCATAAGGCGCTTTGCTTGCTTTTATCCATTAAAATCCCATCATTTTCTCTTTTCGTGACAGTACCTACCTACGTACCCTGTTCATTGAATGACTTTGGGGATTCCGTGTAAAAATATATGATGATTTATAACTTTAAAAATAACTACCCTATCAATCAATGGACATACAGGTTACTTTTAATTTTTTACTGTAATAAGTAACGTTGAATGGAAATTTGGAAGAGTTATGGGTTTTGTGAGATAGAGCCTGTGGTACCAGAAGAAAGGCTAACAGATAAATCAGTTCAAAGCAACGAACAAATCCCACCTTGACTGGGTACCAACTCTGCTCCACACCTAATGCTGAGTCTTGGATAAAAATAAAAGGACACCTGGCCCTTGACCTTAGGAGCTCACAGTCTAGCAGGGAAACAGACACATATTTGATGTCCCTAGATCCGATATCATTGGCATGAAAATAGCGGTATAAAGAATTTGGGAACCTATCTCCCTTGGAAGTGATGCCTGGATGGGTCTGGAAAATAAACATAGGCTCAGTTGGGTGGAAGTTTTACTACTCACCTTTAAGTTGCAATTAAAATCCTTGCAGAGGTTGTAATTCTATTAACGTGGACATCATTTTTTTCCTTAACATTTGCTGCCGCAAGTCATGGGTCTTAAGTAAAACCATAGAGTATGATAAACGTGTCTTAGCAAGAAAGCATTTTATGCACATTTAGTGGAATAGACCCTCAAATTTGAAGGGCAAGGCTTAACCTACACATACAAGCTTAGGGGTGGCTCCAGGTGACCAGACTGTGTAAATGCTAACCAAGGACAACCATGCAGAGATGGGGGGTGGTCTCCAGGCCACTCTTGACATTAACAGAGGATAGGACTTGTAGGGAGAGGTAGCGGTCCGTGGCAAATGCCAATTCTGGTGTATACTTCGCCATTTTTACTAAGCCTGCCATGCTAGGCCAGCCCCTTGTGTTTAGTAAAACCATGGCGGGCTCACGGTTCACCAGGGTGAATCATGCCGATGCTCTTTTACCAAACCACACTATCTGTTAAGTCCTTTTTGATTGACATCTAGCTACTGAGCAGCTCAGCCAGGTTCTGGATGCCAGCTAGTGTACCACCAGTGGCTCTCCTGCCTCTTGTGACTCTGCAGGAATGTGACTTTTGTGACATCTGGCGGTGCCTGGGTCACTCAGTCGGTTAAGGGTCTAACTCTGGACTTTGGCTCAGGTCACGATCTCAGCGTTCATGGGCTCAAGCCCTGCATCAGGCTCTGTGCTCACAACGGTGGAGCCTGCTTTGGATTCTCTGTCTCCTTCTCTCTGCCCTTCCCTTTTCTCTCTCTCTCCCAAAAAGACAGAAATGTTAAAAAAAAATTGAAAACATTGGTGACATCTGGCCAATAACCAAGAGGAAACCAATGCAAGACTCCTCCCCTCACCTGCCTGCGGAATCCAAGTCATGCAAGAGGTGTTTCCAGTGCTGACTTTTTGGGATGTCTTACCCAGAGAGCAGAGCCAAGGATGACAGAAGATAAATCCGTGGCCTTGAAATCTGATGGGGATTGCTCGGCTAGGTTTCCAAGCTGCTTTGAACCAGTACTTTATTTATTTTCTAGGTCTCCCCTTCTTGAACTGGCGTGTCTTTCACTATTATCCTATGCCCATCACCTTGTTTGGGAGCACACGATCTATTTCTTTGGTATCATAGACTCGCAAGAGGAGGGGATTATTCATCTCCACCTGATTTAGATGCTGTGGATTTTAGACTTTTGGGTCGACAAGATTTAGAACTTTGAGATGCTGCCATACTGGGATGGACCCTGGGATGGGACGAAAGTATGAGGGATGGATGCGAGTCTTTGCGGCCCATAAGGAGGACTATGGTAGGCCAAATAACGTCATATCAAGAGGTTAATGTCCTAATGCCTGGAAGCTGTGAATAGGTTACTTTCCACAGAAAAAAGGGACTTTGCAGGTGGATTTGAGGTGATTGCCCTGAATGATTCCTGTGGATCCAATGAGCATGAAAAGCCAAGGAGCATTCTCTGGCTGGTGTCAGCGAAACGGAGCAGGAGGGGAAGTCAGAGAGACCTCAAGCATGAGGATTCATGTCCCCCTTGCTGGTTCTGACAGAGGGAGCCACACGCCAAGTTGTGAGAGAGGCTGCTAGCTCTCAGTTGAGAGCCAGCAAGGAAACAGGGCCCGCGGGCCCACAGCCACGAGGAATTTGATTCTAGCCACAACCTGAAGAAGCTTGGAAAAATCTTCTCCCAAGAGCCATTAATAAGGAACACAACTCTGGCTACACCTTGGTTTTGAACTAGTAAGAATGGTGTCAGACTTCTAACTCACAGGAACTGTAGGATAATAAATTGGGGCTGTCCTAAGTGACTAAGTTTGCAGTGATTTGTTACAGCAGCATAGGAAGCCAATAGGGAGCCATTAGTTTGTTTTACTCACGGGTAAATGAATTTCTTCTCAACACCACCCATACATGTTTCACACCCCACCCTTTGCCTGGAAAACTGCTTCTCTGTAGTGGGTTCATGCAAGTTTCAAGAAGGTATTTCTCAATGATCAAATAATTGTATTATCTTGACCAAGACCAAA
Source organism: Paguma larvata (assembly GCA_030068075.1). Classification (NCBI taxonomy): domain Eukaryota; kingdom Metazoa; phylum Chordata; class Mammalia; order Carnivora; family Viverridae; genus Paguma; species Paguma larvata. Next base: position 8,039,173 of record CM057826.1, read on the forward strand.
ATGCCATCTAAGAAAATCAGGGGTGCCCGGGTGGCTCTGTTGGCACTTCATTACAGCCAAGTCAGAACAATTGCCAGAGAAATATCCCTTTTTCTTTTTTGTCTTTTCTTTCTTTTTTTAAGATTAGCACAGTCTTGCTTTTGGATTCCTGCTATGTGCCTTACTGTCTTCTCTCAAGGAAGGTAATCTCTTTATAAATCAGGACAGTGAGGGCTTGGTAATTGCTTTGTTGAGCTGCAGGGACAGAATGCTTCGGTAGCCTAAAGACCAACTACCTACCGGGCCGGCAGCCCACACTGCTGCCGAGCCGTCCTCAGAGCAGTGGCCCCTCTGCGCTGACACCCCAGCCACCCTCATGAACAGAAACCAGCAGAGAGAGAGATGGACAGGCTCCTCTTCTGTGGATGATTCAACAACGCCTCTTTTAAGAATGCCTAGATGCCTGCCTTCTGGAGTTAGCCATGCATCAGGGCACATTGTCGCAAAGAAGCCCACGGCAGAACCAGAAATACCTGAGTTAAAAGACACCCTGTGGCTGGCAAGTACTACCTAGGGTTTTAGCTTCATGATTCCAATTAAAATTGATGGACGCCACGAGTTAACTGCTCTATGAAATGTCTGCTGCCAGTGTCCCATTGGGCTGAATTACAAGGAAATCGCAGGGAAAAAAAGGTGAGTGCTGAGTGGCTAAAATCGTTAACTGTGAACTTAATTGTGCCTGTGGTCCACGGACATCCAGTTGTCATTTCCTAACTTGTACGGGGGGAGTGAGTCGTACTCACTTCACTGTGCCTTGAGTTTGCAGTTACCAGACCACACGTCAAGCTTGGAGCACCGCCACGTGGCCCAACCTTCTGGACCAATGCCCACCTATCCCGTGTTCCGTGAATGCCTGAAACATTTCACTCTGGCGCATGTGTGGCAGGCTCTCTGTGCGGACTCAGAACCAGGGAGCATCTCACCTTGCAAGCCCCACATCCAACCTCAGTCCCGGTACCTCTGCTTCCCAACGAGGGGGCCTTCCGTGCAGTGTCCACACTGGCACCACCACTGTGGCAGACACGCCCACGGAACAAAACCGTCTGCCAGCCATGGCCCCATTACAAATGCGACAGCAGGAAGAAAATAGCCCGTCAAAATGCAAATTAAGTTACAAAATGAATTAAAAAAAACGTGTTTTCTTCTTTTTTTCTTACTAGACCAAATTATTCCTTATCGACCAGACACAACTGAATGTAAGTCACAAAACCTGAGATTTAAAAATACATACAATAAATTAAGATGCTAGGAAGGTCTGCAAACTAGAAATGCAATATTCATTTCACCAACAGGTGGCTTCCAGCCAAATGAACACTGTGGCTACATAAACAATAAGCAAGGCCAAGGCCCTCCAATTCCTTGTATTCTGAGATCTCTGTCTTCTAGGAAGTAGAACAAATCTGACTGATAAGGGATTATAGGCAATTGGCTACTTGCCTTTTAAATGTCAGATTGTGGGTTTGAAGACTTTCAAGATTTGGCATTATGTTCCAGACTATTAATAGCTATTATTAAAATAGCCCTTTAAGTCTTCATTTCAATTCATCATCTAATTCCCTACATGCACCCATGTAATCTTTCAATTTATTTACTTGCAGGAAATTTTTAACAAATCATACTTCAAAGACTTATTAAAGCTGGGAATTGGTGTGATTTCTAAAAGTTCACTTATCTAGATGAAGAGTTGTCCTCAAGGTGCATGTTCTGTTTTCACGATGGCTTTGATCACTCACTGATGATCCCTTGTTGGGTTCCAATAATAACAACCCCAAATCTGAAAGTCTCTCCAGAGGAAAGAACTAACTGCATTTACTCTTGTGTCTCATTCCCTCCCCACTTCTACCCCCATCCTGCTCTTGTAATTCCCCAGCCCCTCCCCCGTGGTGTTTTCTTCTGGGCATTCACTGTGGGGCTGGGACCAGCAGCACTTCTCTGAGTTGACTGTTCAGAGAGAGAGGGAGACACAGAATCCGAACAGGGCTCGAACTCACAGACCGCGAGATCATGACCTGAGCCGAAGTTGGCCGCTTAACCGACTGAGCCACCCAGGTGCCCTCTTTTTGCATCTTTAAATGAAGGTGTTTTTAAATGCTCTGAGTGACAAGATAAAATGGGGTCATTATGACTTTTAGCTGCCTCTTGTTGCAGGAGGGCTAAGTGGGACGAGATTCTTCCCAACTCCAGGTAACCTAAGAGTGACTGTTCTTGGTTTACTACTACCAGATGGTTTGTGCTTAACGTGAGTATTGGATAATGGCACCACTGGGTGTACCATTTCCTTTTACTGCTTTAGCTGTGAAGGGAGTAATGTTTCAAAAATCCAAGAATTATAATGCTGCACAGGAAGGTCACTTAACAAGGTCACTTCGAAGAGCCTCAGAGCATCATTAAAACCAGGGTGCAAGTTGGCCGCGAAGAGTTTAGTTTCATTGTTGATCCTTGTCACATGAAATATGCACTGGAATTAAAGCGTTCTCTCCTGTTTTGGGACTGGTGTTCCTCTCTCTGATGCTGAGCAAGTGTTAAGGTTTAAAGACTATGCATTTAACCAGCCTGGTGGATACCCCGAGAATAAGTGGAAAACAAAAAGGAAGATTTGTGTCTCCACTGTCAGCCCAGGGAGCATGTGTCATGTTGGCTTCCCTGCTCTTTGTGAATGATGATGGTTCTTGAAGCTCCGGAACCGACTACATAAAATGATTCCTTGGGGGAAATGTCAAGGGACCAATGCACCATGAAAATAATCTGGAATAGATAGTCTGGCAACTCCAGGTTTTCCTGAAGCTCATAGTACTACAATCGCTCTTATTATCAATAATTTTATATGTGTTAACATGGAAAGCTTTGGAGGTGTGTTCATCAGTAAAGAAAAAATAGTTTTGGAAAAGACGGAATAGAATGATTCGATTTTTGTACAAGACAAGCAGGAAGAGATCCTTCTATGTGATGTAAACTGCTATCGGATCAGTAGATCCAGTGATAAAACCCAATATTTCCAACAACCCACTATTTTGCCAAAATGATCCCCAGAAATATAATGTACTGTTTTAATTCTAATCACAAATACTCACCACGGAGTATTTTTTTTTGCAGAATGTGCTAAAAAGCAAACATACGGTGTTAGCTTACTGCGAAGCCAAAGAAACTCTGAACTGCGGCAGTCTTAGAACATCCTTCCCACTTTCTCCACGCGGACGCGCCTGCAGGACCACGTGCTGCTGCCTGGCGCTCTCCTGTCACCACCGGCCAGGCGCGGTGTGGTGAGACATGGTGGGCTGTGGGACTTACAAGCAGTTACAGCCAGCCAGCCTCGGCTTCACCCTACTCCCCATTGGAGCTGCGTCACAGAGGGTTGAAATGAGAGTTGGTTAGCTTTTTCGATTTGGTTTTTCTGCTCCGGTTCCCTCACTACGGAGACCCTGAATGCTACTGGGGATGGACAGAGTGAGAATGACAATCAGGGTGACAAGCGACCTTCACAAAGTGCATCTTGTGGTCACAGTGATCAAGAGAAGCAAATAAGGAGGAAATCTAAAAGGTGAAAAGGAGATAAGAGCGAAATGGAGGAAAAGAAAAATATCGCTAATTGGAACCTGCTTTCGGGGTTTCCTTTAAAGGCATTTTGTTTTGCGCCAAGACACTTTGATCGACTCGCTGGACAAACATGGTGTCACTCACCCTGGACTCGGTCTTTCTTGTTCCCCTACATCCACTCAAGTCGGCACCCAGGCAGCTCTGACCGCAACGCATCTCCAGATTGTCCTGCGTGGCTACCTATCGGTCTGTTACCGCCATGATTGTCTCTTAATCGTGTCCTTGTGCTTCTGCCCTCGTCCCCCCACCTCCCAGGGAAGTTCCTATGATTCTTCTAAATCACGCATCCGAGCACCAGCCCTCCACCCCAAGACTCTCCATTTCACTCAAACTCCAAGTCCTCAGCACAGGACACGCCCAGGTCATGATTCCCGTTTTTCACTTGGCCAACTTCTACTCATCGTTCCCTCAGGAAGGCTTCCTCTGCGCTCCCCCCACCCCAGCAGGTTAAATCCCCACGTTCTGTGCTCATTCAAGTTCACTTGCACGTTCTCACCCACCAGTATTCCTGGCCTGCTGCCCGCTAGCATTCTGTGCTCAGTTTTCAGAGCAGCGTGTGCTTTGGGGAGTCAGAAGGTGGGCAGCTGGCCGGCAAGAAGGCAGGTTGTGGGGTGTACGGGCAGCCGAGCAAGCTGACAAAGTGAGAGGGAGCTCAAATCAGGGGTAGGAAAACCCAGACAGATAGATGCCTGAGGCCAGCTGAGTCTGTGAGCAGCAGGCAGCCCTCAGTGGTTCCGCATATTCATCCAGGGCCGATCTTGGTCTGTGACCAAATACATATGCATGGCTGCCTGTGATTGATTTCTCTGCTTGTCAGATAGATGGTAACTCGCCAGAATGCAAGGGGACAGAAGGACTGAATGACACCAATACTAATGGACTCTTACCACGGAAGGAAATAAAATTCAAAGCCAGCAACAGAACAGCCTCCTACCGCTTGCTCCTTTTCCAGCCCTAATCCACAGAGAGTTTATAGACATATCAAATGGCATTCTCATCTCAAGCATGTTTAAAGGAATTTCAAGCAAGACACTCTGCAGTTGAAAGCCATGGGGATTCTCGAAGAGCCTGGGGAGAAGGTTATGAACAGGGAGAAGAACACACCAGAGATACTGTCACGCCCCAACCGTAGCAGGTCTTGATTTGCATAATATGATGTTTATGAATATTGGCATCCACTTGTAAAGGATGGGAGTATTTTATACTCCAAAAGACAGTCTAGGGGAGTAGGGAAGCTTTGGTATCAGATTTCAACTCTCTTATTATCTGCCTGGCCTTGGGCAACACATTAACCTTTGTGAGCCTCAGTTTCTCCAACTACAAAGTGGGCTAATGTTTTGGAAGCATCAGATGAGGTGAAGTCTATGCAGTACGTTGGAGACAGACTTATCATCACCCACTGCCTGTTCTTCCCAGACATCTCACTCAGGCACAGATGCCTGAGCAAAGGACAGAGAGACTCGTTTCCACAAACAGAAGGTAAGAACAAAACACGGGAAGATCCCAGGGCGGTGCACAGAAGATTGTTATGTTGGTTTTGGGAAGAGGAGAACCTCTTCTCCTGGCTTCGATTTTCCATGCCCCTCTCCAGCATTTCCTCTCTCCTTTCTGCAGGCTCTCTCTCCATATTAGTCTTCTCAGGTTGCATGAGTAACAAAGTACCGCAAACTGAGGGGCTTGAGCAATAGAAATTTGTTCTCTCATAATGATGGTGGGCCAAGGTGTCCGCAGGGTTGGTTTCTTCTGAGGCTTTGAGGAAGACTCTACTCCCTGCCCACCCCCGCCCCCCAGCTTCTTGCGGTTTGCTAACCATCTTTGGTGTTTCTTGGCTTGTAGAAGCATCGTTCTGATCTCTGCCTTCACCTATACATGGTGTCCTACTGTGTGTGTCTCTGTGTTCAAATTTCACCTTTTAGTACAGACATCAGTCAGTCATCTTGGGTGAGAGCCCACCCTAACGACCTTATCTAATGTACATCTAATGTACATGCTTTATGTTAGCAGTGACCTATGTCCAAATAAGGTCACATTCTGAAGTACTAGGAGTTAGGACTTTAATATATGAATTTGGGGGGGGGTACAAAATTTCACCCATAACAGCCCCCAGCAGAAAGAGTGAATTGTCTGACTGGGAGGTGGGGTGTGTGACAAAGCTCTGCCATCCTTTGGTTGAGATTTCTCACTTGGTGGAGCTAATCCACCAACAGAACAACCCAGGACTGGGAGGCTGTGATATTGGGTATGTCTGTCAGTTCTGTGGATCTCAACTTTTCCCTGGGGTCAGTCTCTAGGTCTACACTGGCAAGGCAGTGCCATCAGTAAATCCTTAGGCTGCTTCTTGGCTACAGGTAAGAAGGCACCATCCTCGCTCAGCATGCTCAGAGGTAAACATACTGTTTGGCTTCCATTCACCAGTTTTCTTTATCTTATTTATCATTTAGTTCTTAACTTAGGAGAAAAAAAGGTTTTGTTCATTGGGCCCTCATGTCCTAACATTAGCCCTTAAGGAGGTATCAGTGAGGCGTCAGAGGCTCAGGGAGGCATGTAAAGGGTCGAGAAGGTCTGGGAAGTTGCCAAAGGTTCCAACACCTTTTGTCCAAGTCAAGGCTCGCCTAGTCATCGGCGACTAGGAGCCTGGTCTTCCCACTCAGATGTGTTGGCTGTTGTTTCCTCTCAGGACCCACCTGTTACTTCCTTGTGTCCTGGGGCAGGAGGGGTTGAGTGAGTGAGGGTAAGGGCTATTGCTGGTAACCAGCGTAGGAGATGTGGAAACCTTGGGGCTCATCCTTTTGGGTTGAGGAAATGAAAACACTAAGTACGAGCATTATGTGTCATGGTTCAGAGTTCCTTCTATCCTTTTAGGCTGTAAGTATTATGTCTTATTCATGTTTCTCTGGTACCTAGCAGAGTCCTGGGCATGTAACAGAAATTCACTCTATGTTTGTGTAGAAGGAGACGCCTCAGCCATTTTCCCAAGGTGTTGATTTAGCAATGAACCAAGGAGGAGAAGATGCGATGGTTATGACTGTCTCATTATTTACAAGTAGGGCAGACGGGCTGCAGTGTTTCATGCTAACAGGCCAACCCTGAGGCAATGATGTCATCAGGTAGCATTCCACCTGGATTCTGGAAGCCCAGGCCTGCGTCTGGGTTCAAGGCTTCCCAACATGGGCTCTAGGACCAATTGCTCAACCTCCTCAAGTTTCAGGTTCTTCTTATTTAAAATTGGAAAAAAGAGGGGCGCCTGGGTGGCTCAGTCGGTTGAGCGGCCGACTTCGGCTCAGGTCATGATCTCGCGGTCTGTGAGTTCGAGCCCCACGTCGGGCTCTGTGCTGATGGCTCAGAGCCTGGAGCCTCCTTCTTCAGATTCTGTTTCTCCCTCTCTCTCTGCCCTTCCCCTGCTCATACTCTGTCTCTATGTCGCTCAAAAATAAACAAGCATTCAAAAAAAATTAAAAAAAAATAAAATAAAATTGGAAAAAAGAAAACCATAATAACCTCTCCTTTATAAAGCTGTCATGACATTTAAGTGACGATTGGCATTATTGAAGAGTTTTTGTCTACATTTATTATTCCACTGTGCTGATCAATCAATAGTCCAATGGCTTCCTTCGAATGAGGTGAGTGGTCAAATCAGTTATCATGATGAACCAAGGGCAATCCAAGCAAACTGCAAAGACAAAACCTGTAGCCTGTCTGCAGGAAAAGATATGATGGTGAGACTAACTGATGTGGCGGTTTTAGAAGTGTCACAAACACCCACACTGGAAAACGAGTAGCTATGTGGCTGTAACCAGGAGGTTAATCTCAGTGGAAACTGGCAATTATGCAAAGAAACATTGTCTCTGTGACCAGGAAGATTTTATTAGTCACCAGGAGAATTGGAAGGTTCCTTGCTTTGGTGAAAATTCATACTGGACAGTTATGAGGCACACAGAAAAGCAGCCAGGGGAGGGCCACTCACTGGTTATCTCATTCGCTCACTAGTTAGCAGGGATCGACCAGGTGCCAGTTGTGGCTCTAGGGCTGAGTAATCCAGGATGACAAAGACATTAGCCTCATGTAGATGAGAATGTAGCTCTCTGGCCTTAGACACACGACCACATGGGCAGGGATGTCATTCCAAATAGTCAGAGGGTCAGATTCAAAGCTCTGAATGCTTTGTAAAGGCATCAGCGAAGGCCTGATTTATATGGTAGGAGAGGGTGTTGGGAAAGTCTCTCTGGATAGGAGGCCACTTTTAAGCTAAGATCTAAAGGGAGAGGATAAAGTCTTTCAGGCGCTGGAAGTCACACGTGAAGGTCCTGAGGCACCAAAGACCACAGTGTATAGAACGATAGAAAGAAGGGCAGTATTGCAAACACGGTGAGGGCAGAGGGGCCCAGCACAGGGCTGGACTCAGAGGATCTGTCCAACTTTGCCCACGTAGCTGCGGTGAGTTGACACCAGTTCTCAGAGTTTTAAAGTAAAAGCGTAACATTCACACAGTACCTTTTTTCTAAGGACTCATGCAGAGTGATATAAAGACAAAAGGCCTTAATAATCTAGCAGGCAGACAGAAAACTTCTCTGGAAAAAAAAAAAAGATACAAGAAAAGGCAAATACTCTGAGAAAAAGAAAACATTCTGGCCCAGAAAATGTAATGGAGACAAATGCACATAAAATGAGTAGGGCTCTAGAAAACCACTTGTTCCTTGAAGAGTTATATGTGGAAGCACCATATGATTCAACACTTCCTTCCGTTCCTCAGTGCATGCCCCAGGGAGCTGAAGACAGGCACGCAAACCAACACCTGTGCGTGCGTGTTAACAGCAGCATTAGTCACAAGAGACCAAGGGCGGCCACAGCCCAAATGTCTATCGACGGTCTATAAACCCAATGTGGTATATCCATACAATGGAGTATTAATCTGCTCTAAAAAGGAACCTACATCACAGACGAACCTTTCTTGAAAGCATTACGCTAAGTGAAAGAAGCCATTCACAAAAGACCATTAGCATGTGGTTCCATTTCAATGTAATATCTAGAAGAGGTAAATTCATAAAGACAGAATGCAAATGGGTGGCTTGCGAGGGCCTGCAGGAAGGAGAACGCAGAGCGACTGCCTAATAGGCACAGAACTTCCTTTTGGGGAAACAAAAATATTCTGGAACTAGAGAGAAGTGGCTGCACTATGTCCTGAATGTACTAAATGCTACTGAAATGTTCGCTTTTAAAGGGTTAATTATATGTTACGTGAATTCTGTCTGGAAAAATTTTAAATGACAGATAAAAAAAATAGGGAAGAAAATGCGGAGGATGTGGGGGTTCATGTTAGAGTCAAACAGAAGGTGTCCCCTGGGTGGTGGGACACAGTTTTGCCCGTCAGATTGATCACGGTCAGGTGTATCTGATCTTCATGGTTTATTGTGCTTCTTGGCCTTTGGCTTCACTCGAATTAAAGCCTTCAGAGGATAAAAGGTTTCTAAAGAAAGAGGAGGAAGCTCACAGGCCCTGAGAGGTGCGAGGTAAGGGATTCTCCTTCTCCAACAGCGTTCTTGTCCCGCTGGCCACACGAGTGCCGTGGACCTACAGCTCTGGCTTTCTGAGCTGCTGTCTCTCGAGGGCCTTTTCTGAAGGTGCCCTTCTAAGCTTACAGGGGATCCTGGCTAGGTGCTTGAAAGGAAACAATAGGATAATCTGTTTCAATTATCTCCCCTCAAATAGGAATGAGCCCTGAAAAATGGTAATAAAGCCAAGCACCATTCCTTCGTGAGCCATTACTGAAGGTCCTGCCTGAAGACACTTGGCTTCATCTGATTTGGGAGGCGCCAGCCTCTTAATCTATTTCAGCTGCTTAGGAGTGACAGGGGTCAAGGACAAATGACATTTAATCATGTTTGCTAGTCAGGATGACAGTGCTGCCTGCAGAGGAAAAATAAGTAAGGTTCCTTTATGTTCTGGGAAGAAACTTATCAGAGCTGCTTCCATACATGCTAAGGAGAAGGAGCCTACAGGCCCTGTTAAGATTCTAACTAAGCAAAGGACGAAACCAGTTTTCTCCAAAGCATGTGAGCACTCATTCCACGCAATACACCATAAACCACACTCTCCAGCAGGCCTTCAAAGCACATGAGGTTGTTTTTCTTACTTGAAATAATTATTTTTTGCAATAAGTTCCATTGGCCCCAACCACTTGACCCAAACTTGTACAAAATAGAGAGCTCTTAGAGCAGCGAGTACCAATCACAGTGACAATGCTTTCACGTAGCAGGACCCTCGTGTGTTTATATAAATTAGCCCACAATTACCAATTACATTGTTGGTCCAAAATAAGGTCAGGGCAAATGTAACCCTGGGAAGAACAATGGTCTGGACACAAGAAGTCCAGACAGGACAATTACGGAGAATTATGGGGGATGATTAGTCAGCCGGCCTCTTCCTGAGTATTGCCACTCTCACATAAAATCTTTGTGCTAGCACAGCTACTTTCTGGTCGTAAGTTACCTTAAGAGAAATGTAATTAGTTGTTGGGATTCATTAGCTCCAGTCAGCTCATTCAGGGCACAGCGTCTTCCTTGCTGGATGAGTGCTTGTTAATGGGGAATAATGATGTACTTGTACCTCTACAGGATAATAGCGAAGGACGGAGGGATGATCCAAAGTCCTGATATGCCTGTCCCTTTACTTAGCAGACTGGAAAACTGAAAAAGAATTTAAGACGCAGGCAAAAAAAAAAAAAAGGACAGAATCCTAAAAATCAAACGTGGAAGGTTGTCAATCTGTTAGCACATGTTGTTACTACCTACTGCTTCTTGTGCTTAAATCTTCTGGAGGCAAGAAAATGCAGACCTGGCATGAAATCTAGGTAGGGTTATTCTTCTCTGCCCAAGGAAAGCATTTGAGTTAGGACTTCCAGAATCTTCTGCCAGCTCAGACCAAGAACTTTCTAATAAGAATGAAGAGATAATGATTTTTGTATCTAGTTAGCTTCCCCAATTCTCTGTTTCCAGAATGAGTAACTTCTTAGGAGACGGTGGAGATCTTGCCACAGTGAAGCAACCAGGAGCTCCACGACGCAGTACAGGGAACCGACTGGTGATTCTATTCACCCCCACCTGTACCTCTGCTTCCTGCGATCCCCACCTTGCCATAGCTCTCAGAGTCAGAGACCCCACTTGTCACCTCTGCCTGTCACAGCTCCAAAGGGCAATGGAGAAGAACCCAGGGAATGGGCCATCCCAGTCAGCCTTGACCCGCAGCTGTCCATCAAATGTCCTGAAGCAAACAGTGCTGTCTCCATGACAGGAGGAAGTCATTAACCCAGGAAAGGGGACCAAGAAATTCAAAACACTTCCCATTCTTTTATTTCAAAGAGTGTTTTGGTCAACTTAGGGGCAAGTGAAACTTACTTCAGATATTCTTGGTTAATTAAGGAACACACAAATTCAAGAAGGAGGGGAACAACAGAGTTTCAGGCTGTGCAGAGTAGAGTTGTGCATTCAGCTCTTCACTCTGGAATTCTACAAGATGGTGGGTGGGAAGCGTGCTCTCCCAGGCGGTGCTTTGGAACCACTATTCATGCTCTCATTGATTGCGTCTCTCTTTTCTCTAGGAGGAATGGGAACTGGGAGCTGGAGGCCTTCATTAACGCTACTGGGTGTGGGCTAGCCGCCACGTGCGCTCTGCTTGTCCTCCTAGATCTGTCCTCATCTCTCTGGCTGTTTTGTCACAACTACGGCAAATGCTGGCTTTATTTATTTTAAAATAAGTGCCACTTGGAAAAGGGAAGGGAGAAATGGTATGAAAATAGATGTGTTAAAATACTGGAGAGGATTAGCATGCAAGAGAAACTCTTTGGTGAACTCCTTCTTCAATTTATGGATAAGAGACTTGTTTCTTTGCTTCTCCTCCAGGGAAGCCACTTCTGATGCGATGTAATATAATTTGGGAGGCAGCAGGAGGAAAAATTATATTTTTAATATCAAGAAGTTATGAAGGATTTGAAGAATGATCCAGCTGTTACGATTTGCTTTTTATTTATCAGGGAATTAATACCCTTCAACTCAATGTTTTATAGGGATGAATTTTAAACGCCATTGTCTACCAATTGGGGAGTAACGAAGCTTTTTTATCTAATCTTTTTTTAAAGGAAGTAATTTGTTCATACTAATGGAAAGGTTTGAATATTCATATTCTAATAGAATGACTACCCATGCTGAAAAGATAAAATTTAACATTTGCTTGTCCTTTTAAAAGAAGCCCACCCTCGCGACAAGATTATAGGATAAATAATTCAAAGGAAGTTTTAGTGAGATCCTGCAAATTTTCATAATTAAGTAGATCAAATTTCGCAGAAATAAGTTGTGAAAACTTTAAGAAGGAATAGCCTGATGGGATATCTTGTATTAAAATTTTCGATTTAAGGCGACATCACTATGCTCTCACTTCTTCTAGCTCAGGGAAACGAAGCAATGTTTGGGGAGAAATGCTCCCTATTAGTAGTTCATGGAACATAAATGCCAGGAAGAACTTGGCCAAATTATAGTTAGTCCTCTGAGGGATAGCAACGGCTTCTGAAAAAATTAAGAAATGATTTTTTTCAGACTTTTCCTAATAGAAAAGATAAGAGACTGCAAAATCCTGAAGAGAGAGAAAGCTTTAAGACTATAAGACTTAACAGCAAGTCAATTAAAGGTAAACACCTTTTTATACATAAAGAATGTTTTAGTAAGAGAGGCAGATTGCCCATGAAAATATTGAAAAAAAAAAAAAGAATATGGCCTTCTGAGGCATTCTTCAGGAGAGACCACATTCCAACTTTTCCAGTTCTGGGGCAGCCTAATGGGACTTGGATGCAGTCAGGTTGTCTTAACGACAACCTGTGTCTATCTGCTCTTCATTGCGGCACCCATGCCTACCATAAGGGCCAAGCACATAGTAAGGACTCAAAAGAACAGATGTTGAGAGAATGAAACTTTCAGTCAATGTAACTAGCTCCTCTTGTTCGGATTCCATATTACCAAGCAATTCTCTGGTTCGATGTGACTTAGTGGTTAGTCTACAGAGAACGAAAGCAGTGGTAAAAGATTAGGCTTATGTAACGTCCATAAAATTACACCCACTCGAGTCTCTCACTGCCGGAGCATCACTGATTGATGGCCCATCTGCTGTGCCCTGAGATTCGTCACTGTGTTTGCCTTCATGCTCAAGCACTCCCAAGGGTGCTCCCAGCCAGCGACCCAGCTCTGCAGCAGTGATAGGTAAGCCTGGTCCTCGGAGACGCGAGAGTCTTTGGAAGAATGACCTGGGATTAAGAACTCTCCAGTGGTCTTTTCAAAGTCCCTGAAAGTTAAGACATTTTCACCCACCCAACCAACATTCCTTCCTTCTTTTCTTCTCCGCTTCACTTGGGGTCAGACCTGCTGCATCATGGTTTGAAGACTCTGTTAGTTTCTCTGGTTCCCTCTCATTTTGCTCTCCAGTGTTAACCGCTAATTAAATATCTTGCATGGATTGCTAATTCTGTCTTGCTGTCTACTTCTCTTAGGATGTGGGCTGAGCCAGCATCCTAGCCTCAGTGTAAATGAACATGCGTTTTTGCGCTGCTCCTTGTCTCTGCCTAATAGAACACGGTGATGTGGGAGGAACCCCGCTGAGACATCATAAACCTGGGATTGATATCACCTTTCCTTCTCTTACTAACTGTATGGCAAGCTACTCCATTCTTATGAGCATTAGCTTCTTGATCTGTAAAATGGGATAGGGAATCCTACCTCACTAGATTATTGGGACGACTGTATCAAGCAGTGTGCATATTAGAGACACATAGCATTTTAATGAACTTTTAACAGATGCTAAGCCAAAGCTAACTTACTATTGTAGCTTTAAGGTCCAGTTTTGGACCAGACAAGGCCAAAAGCCAAGCCCTGGAGCCTGTGACATTCAAGAGTGATGACCACTTGGGGATGCCTCATTTGGAGATCCCAACTTGGAGACTTGTAAGAAGAGGCGATCAGGACACAGAGCCATGTGGGGAAGACCACATGAGGACACGGCCAGAAGAAGGCCATCTGCAAACCAAGGAGAGAAGCCTTGAGAACCAGCCCTGTGGACATCTTGATCTCAGCCTTCTAACTTCCAGAATTGTGAGAAAATACATTTCTGTTGTTTAAGTCGCCCAGTCTGTGGCATTTTGTTATGACAGCCCTAGCAAACAAATACTGGATAAACTTGCTAAAACCTATTGATAGCATATAGATCTATTATTATAAAGTAATAAAGTATGAACTTCTCTGATTGGGTGGGACGGAGTGAGCTAGAAAGCCGGGGTGCTCCATGGGAGATGGGAGCCCTCATTACCAAGGAGCGGCTGAGGTGGGCAGCCCAATCGTCCTCTCTGATGGGGCCCTAAGACCCCCAATCCTTCTGCCATTCAACTCTCTTCTCTTCAAAGAAGACCTTCACTGCTGAGTCATGACTCAACAAAACCAGTCACTTTGCATTCATGATAGACACAGTGATCCGAAGTGGAGAGCTGCTCAGGGGAGGGATGGCCGCTGCTTTGGGGCCAGGTGCAGAAAACCAAGTGTGAGGGGGTGAGCGACTCTCCTCTCTTCACGGCATCTGCATAGTCTAGGTCATTCCCATTTTAAGTCCTTGGATAAAGAGTGCCCAGTTCGGCTGCAACACAAGACTGGGATAAATCCAGAACTCATTATACAAGACTTAAAAAAAAAACACAAAGTGGGGCGCCTGGGTGGCTCAGTCTGAGCTCTTGGTTTCAGCTCAGGTCATGATCTTGGAGTTGGTGGGTTTGAGCCCCACATCAGGCTCTGCGTCGACAGTGCAGAACCTTCTCTCTCTCCTCTCTCTCTGCCCCTGCCCTGCTTGCTCTCTCTGTCTCTCTGAAAATAAACTTAAAAAATAAAATAAAAAAACGTTTTAAAACATCCTTTTTTTTTTAAATACATACCCTATGCTGAAGTAAGTCTGACAGTGAAAGACAATGCCATATGATCGCACTTATGTGTGTAATCTAAACAAACAAGCAAACAAGAAGAGCAGAAACCAGCCCGTAAATACAGAGAACAAACTGATGGTTGTGAGAAGGGTGGGTGTGGGGGATGGGCAAAATGGGTGAAGGGGAGTGGGAGGTCCAGGCTTTCAGTTACGGAATGAATAAGTCATGGTTCTTTTTAATGGTTGAATAATATAGGCAACAAACTGAACATAAAAGTAATAATAATTCCTCTTCCTTGTGGCTAATGCCAGAGGTAAATCAAATAAAATAAATTTTATAAAATTTTATTTTATAAAATAAAATGAACTCATGAAGTATAAACAAAAAAGTTTTATTAAAAAAACTCATTTTATAAAAAAAGTCCTTGGAGCTTTCCAGCCAGAGTGTGGTTATCAGTAGTGTTACGTGGCGAACGGGTTTTCTCAAGGTCTCTCCAGAATGCGTGGCTCCCTGGGACCAAGTGCTCACCCATTAGATGGGTTAAAATGACTAATCGAGGGTCTGAGTTTAATTATACTCATAAGCAAAGGCTCAGTGCAACTCCTTTGATGGGCTTAATAACATTCCCGTGTGCACAAAGATAGATGGAAAAATTAGGGTTGTATGCTGTTGTCCTTCAGGACAAGATGCTGGAGTGGGAATAGAATAATAACAATAAGTAAGTGACTCAGCGGCTCTAGGAAATGAGCTGGGGAAGTTAGCAAAGCTGGCCTTATGCAAACACTTTGGCTGGAGATAAAGTCCTTAGTACGCATGACTAAATGTAACATGGCCAAACAGTAATAGATAGGAGTTGTCTGAGTGAGCTGGGAGATTGAGCGGTAAAAAAGGGCACGCGGCAAGGCCTCACCTACAGTTCACTCTGAAATGATGATAATGGCCACGACAGGCCTCTTTAGGATATTGATCTGTGATATTTTAAACGGGAAACACCGTCATGTTTCACGCGAAATCCAGGAAGCATTCATTCTGTCCCCAGCTGCTGGAGCCAACTTCCTTAAATGATCCTTAAATGTCACGTGCCCTGCCTGAAAACCTAGAACGGCTCCTGGGTCCTCGAATAATCCACACGACTTTCCGAAGGTAGTTTAAAGGCTGGAGGAAATGGGAGGTGGGTTCATAAGTAGAAGCAGAAAACATGGAAACCAGACCCACGTGTTTAGCAGCTACCCAGTCCAGGGGGTGCGTGGGAACCTTCTGTGGCTGAGGCTGGGCAGAGCCCAGTGCTGCACCAGGGATGTCTGGCCTTGCACCTGAGCTATGGAGGAAGATGGCCTAGAGAAAAAACAGCTTCCTATCTGGGGAGTTTGTTCCTGTGTGTGAACACTGTTTGGGGACAGGCAGTGTCTGGGAGTCAGTTACCATTTTCCCCTCCCTAGGCTGTGCTCTCTGGTGGCTCCCTGGCTCTGCAGGCCCCCTCTGGTTACTGACTCGCCTGACTGGAGGGGCTCTGAGGCACTAGAATAAGGTACCACACACACTGGTGGTGGGTGGGACTTAACGCACAGAAACTTAAACTCTCCCAGTTTGAGAGGTTAGAAGACCCAAATCAAGGTGTTGGCAGGGCCATGCTCCCTTGGAAGGCTCTGGGGAAGAATCCGTCTTTGCGTTTTCCTCATTTCTTGTGGTTTTTAGCAAGGCTCCAACGTTCTTGGCTTTTTCCTGCATTACTTCAATCTCTGCCTCTGTCTTCATGTGGCCTCCTCCTCTGGGTCTATGTCCTCTCATAAAGACACCATCTGGGCGCCTGGGTGGCTCAGTCGGTTAAGTGTCCGACTCTTGATTTCAGCTCAGGTCATGACCTTGCAGTTCATGAGTTCAAGTCCCCTGTCAGGCTCTGTGCTGACAGTGTGGAGCCGGCTTGAGATTCTTTCTGTCCTCTCTCTCTCTCTCTGCCTCTCCCCAGCATGCTCTCTCTCCTTCAAGTTAAATACATAAACTTAAAAAAACAAACACCATCTATTGGATTCGGGCCCACCCTAATCCTGTAGGACCTCATCTTAATTTAAATAGTTTTACCTGCAAAGACCCTATTTCCTAATAGCGTCACATTCCGAGGTTCCTGGTGGACATAACTTTTTTTTGGGGGGATGCACTTATTTAACCCATTACAATGATCTCAGCTAGAATGAGCCTGTCTGCGGGGGGATCCAGTCTGACCCTCACTTTTCAGCATTTCAGGCTGTGGTTGGGCAATACATGTTTTGACGGAACGTGATTATTTCGGCCAAAGTTAGGAAAAATATTTGATTACACATTGTACAGTGAAACAATCCTTGTACAGAACTGAATCACTTTCAAGGTCTGACTTGCCTAATTAAAGCCAGAGGAAAGCAGTTTCCTGGAGGACTCCTTCATCGTAAAGTGAAGACAAAGAACTAACCCAGTAGCTTCAGACACACGGCCTAAGCCGTAACTAACATTTTACCACGTTCACTTTAGGCTGTATTTTAAAATGGCTTTTATTAAAAACTAAAGCTTAAACTGGGCAGCATTGGAGCCAAAGACAAACATCAGAAAGGAAGAAGGGATGAGGAAGAAGGGGAGCGTTAGTGTGTGTCCAGGGTGGGCACTGGAGACGGACGCTTGCAGAGATGAAGCGTGACCCCCACTAACCACTGGCAGCTGCACCCCCCGCCCGCCCCACCTGCCACTGCAGCCTGGAACCCCACAATCTAGCCGCCATCATTCTTATCAACTCGCTCCTCCAACAAAATTTAAGAGATTTTTTTTTCCATTTCTGTCCTCTTTCCCCAGTGACAGATGGATACTTCAGGAACGAATAGAGATCTGCTTTTGAAAAATTCCATTTCCTACCCCCAAATGAATTTTAAGTGGAAAAGGACTAAGGGCATTAACTTTTCATTTTATATGTCGCATGTGCTTAAATTTTTGCTATGTCAACATGATATGACATCTTTCCATGAAGATTTATTGTGCCTTTTTCAAGAAGGCAAAGGCAAGAGTCTCTTCTCTTCAGAAGACTCCCCATGAGTACGGCCCCTGCTCGAGGCTGGAGGGGTGGGGTGGATACCACTATTGATATCAGTACAACATCTGCCACCAAAGAGAAGACTTGAGGCACTGGACAGAGTTTATTAGGAATGTATGAAACTATCTAAAGTTTGGGCAATGTCAGCGGTCCAGAGTTTAGCTTAGGAAGGCATAGGCTTTTTTTTTTTTTTTTTCTCTAACTTAAATTTCACTCTGAAAGCTTTGGAACACCTTTAAGAGTGGTACAATTTGCATTTATAATTTTTTTTCTTTCTGAAAAGTGAAAAGGTGATCTCTTTTAGAATAGTAATTGCTTAAATGTCTAACCTCAGCTTCCCACCCCGAAATGACACAAACAAGTTTGAATCCTGCTGGAGCAAAAATTAAGAACACTGCTCTCCATCAGTGACCAGATAAATGTACTTTTACCCACCATAAACTCCTACTGGGGTCAAAAGCCACCCGGGTTAGGAAATACTATCCTGGAAAAAGAGTGGGGCCATCAGTAAAAGAGAGTGAAGCCATCAGTAAAAGAATGGAGGAGTCTGAGTACCGAGAAAATAATGTCGACCTTGTTTTCTAGGGTATGTCTTAAAATATAGGCTTATCTTGAAAAAAAAAAAAAAGCATCCATTGCTCTGACTAATTGTCTAAATTAAGATTTAAGGTGGAGGTGGAGGGAAGGGGCTGACGTGAGGCTCAATGACTAACTGTCCAGGTTGCTTCCCACGCCATACTGGCGGCCTTGGGAGGGAAGAATGGGAAGTAGGAAAGGAGGAGGAGGGGGAAGATGGTTGGTAACCTGGATGGATGCTGGCTGAGACGATGCCACTCAGGGGATGTCAAGAAGCAAATTAAAGGCGATAACACAAAGGAGAGTGAGTCCGTCTGCCGGCTGGGTGCCCAGTTGGTTGTGTGGCTCTGAGCACAGATCTGTCCCTGGCACCTCGCAGGACACTGCATTTCCTCTCTGTGTGACACAGTGGGAGCTCGCTGGACCGGGAGTCAGTGTGCGAGTGCAGGTACTGGCTCCCCGACCGACTAATCATAGGCTATAGGACTTACAATAAATATGAGAATAAACAATGGAGTCGAAGCAGAGCTTTCTGGTCCCTGGAAGACGGGGATCTTATGAATCAAAATGCTCATTTTCAAAACCAAAATCTTGTCTCTATTGACAGTGCATAAAATTATCAGATAAACATGTTGCCAGGTCAAACCTGGGAATGAACACACACACACACACACACACACACACACACACACACAGACACACAGTTCCAGCCTTCAATTTCTCTAGAATTCATGAGCAAGGAGAGTTTCCATTCCAACTCAGTATCAGGGAAAAAATCACCCAAGGACAGATAACTGAATTAAATTTAACTGACACCTCACATATCAAAAATATTTAAACAGTGACTCATGTACCTTGCTACTTGTATTTTTTTTTAAATTCAAAGTGTTGTTTGATAATAAATGGTAATGAGAAAATCACACTCTTAAAATAAGTTTATAAAATGTATGATTACGACAAGGACTGAATTATATGTAATTCCTGATTCTTAAAGGTTGTGGAGGGTTTCTGGAAGTTGAAATCTATAAAAGCCAATAACTGAAAAGAATCTTAATACAACAAGTTGGTCCTCAACAATAATGTCTCAGTTTTAAAAATAATTCCCTAACGAGAAGTAAGGTCTAAAAAAAGGAAGAGAGTAAGAAATATTTTGCGTGTATTTTATAATATTTTTTAAGGTGACTAATTTTCCTTGCCATAAAATATCCATAAATCACATGAAATGAACTGAATTATTATTTGCCAGTTGTGACACTTAACGTGGTTTATTTCAACTTAGTCCCAGAGTCGTTTGCTGAATTCCTTACGCGCCGTGTGCAGACAGGTACATTTTGTCGGCCAAATGCAGCTGGCTCTTCCTTATCAACTAAACAATGTCCTAAAACACATACTTAACGTTCTAGCCAGATTGCAAGGGATATGATAAGTGATGCAGTGGTCATGACACATTGCAAAATAATTCTAACATGTAAATTTGGCATTTTTATACACTTCAGGCAACTTTCAAAATCAAAGCTATAAATCGATGGGCCAGATCGAAGTATGCAAATGTTCCATAAACTTACTATCTCTTTTTTGCTGTACAAATTCGCTGTATCATTTTTATATATGATATACATTTAGTACATGAAAATGACAAGAACAGTTTGCTGAGTTTTTTTTTTTTTCATTTTTGCTTTTAGAAGCACCAAAGCATCAAATTCTTTCTAAATATTTTGATAGAAGAAAATGTTCCTTGCAAAGGTACAAGCCCGGATCTGATTTATAAACTGAGACAATCTGGTTGTTCATGTACATTTTAAGGAGTATATTCGAATCGCTTCTGCAGTTCCCAGGGGGCTTTTGCTGAGCCTTGTTTGTTTCTGCCTCCCTGGTCCCTCCCTGGCAATCGGCAGACACTCAGTAAATGCTCACGGTAACAGTGCTGAAAGGCAGGAACAGCATACAAAGTGATTTCTTTAATGTAAATAAAAAGCCAGGCTTTCCCGGAAAAATCAAGAATGTATGTAACCTCAACCATTAAAATCTAGAACTTCCATCAGGATAAAAACATTTGTGACTGTTCTGCTGTGTTGCCAACACTGGTTGTAAGTTATGGCTCAAATATCAGCAGGAATTTCTTGAAACTTTCTATCCGCTGAGTCTTTGATAAAATGAATTTATCATTTGAGCCCCCTCCCAAGGCTATTTTCTTCCTCTCTCGGCTCAATCTGCTCGTCCATGTGGAATGATTCACAAACACATTTAAATAAGAGAGGATAAATTATGATTTCTTTCTGTGGGAAGGCAGGAGTTTAATGAAATGAGGGGGAAAGTAAGTATTTACCATATATCGAGGGGTTTTGCTTTCCCAATTACATAATAAACTCAGAAAAGTGGAGAAACCCCTCAACCTGGTTGCATCTTGACTAAGGAAACCCAATTTGACCACATGAAATTTTTTCTAAATCAGATGTCCCCCTTTTTCGCTTCCTAGGATGTGTTTGCTCCCAGCCATACCCATATGCGACCAACCCTCTGCCTGTGTGAACAGAGAGGGACGGATAGTCTCTCTGATCTGATCCTGGTGTGCCCTAACTTCACTCTAGGTCACATCTGAGATGCTAAACTCAGCCAGATGAGGTACAAAGGGGACCCATGAACCTATGTGGTCTAGCTTCCTCATCTGACTTTTCATCACGCAGTGCCAAATGGTGGTGGCCCACATCTGTAAATCTAACATCCTGAATGTCGAATTATGTTACTGTAACATTCAGAGAGGATTTTAACTGACAGAGTTAACCAAGTCTTCACGGACTGGACTTCTGCAATTGATTCCGAGGCACCTTTCTCATGATCTTTACTAGGAACGATGACACTCTTTACAAGTCAAAGATGCCAAGAAGGAAAAAAAAAACTACCCGTAATAGTTGAAAATAACTGAACTAGAAAAATCAGGTATAAAAAGTTGGAAGTGGCTTACAGCCTCCGCTTTGGGAAGGAGTTCTATTTCTTCTGGTGGGGCAGGAGGTTTCCGAAGGATAACAGAATGTGAGAGGTTATAAAATGAATGTCTCAACAGGGAGTTTTGGAGAACTGTAAGTTTGGCTTATGGTAACGCTTAGCCAGAGAAATCATGTCAAAAGATCATTATTTTGTGACCTTGAGGAAAAGCAAAATCGTTAGAAGATTTCCTATTCTTGTCTACAAACGTACGTCCATACTTATGGAGGCAGCCTCACTTTCTCTGCCTCTGCGCACACACATTTACACAAACACATCACCCCTCTCAAGACTGGAGGCCTGGAGCATTGTTATACATATTCATGTGATAATTATTATTAATGTCACCAAGGTGATTTTGTTCCTTCTCAGTAGAGACTGGTTTTTGCCCCTAGAAACCAATCAATTGCAGACGGAATGACAGCTTTGAGGCAGCCCAGCTAAAACAACCCTGTATATTTTATGTCTGGGATACAGATTATTTGACTGAGTATTCTGGTCGCTCTTGTACCCCCATCTCATCATTAAGTTTATCCAGCAGAGATTTGCAACTTTGGTACACAATACAGCAACCTTGGGAGCACGGTTGCCTGAGTTTGGAAAAACCGTATCTTGATTATTACATTCTTTCCTAAGAGCAAGCGTTAAACAAAAATTAAGATGATTCTAAGACTTCTCAAGAGATTTCTGGGGGATTACTTTTGTAAAAATGCACTGAGAGAGAATTAGAACATATTTGCTACTTTTATTATATAAGAAAACCCATTTCATACGACGGGCTTTATTAAAAAGTCATCTCTAAGCATTATGGCTTCCGGTAGTCACACAGAAAAGTTTTAAAAAATAAAACCCCAAAATAACTACTGACGACACTTAATTAGCTCCCTATGTATATGTCATAGACTCTCCCCCCGCCAATGGGCCTGCCTGGCTCTTCTATATGCATGGTAACATGGGAAAGAAATTACCTTGAACTATTGTTTTTAATCAAAGAAAACTAATTTTTTTTCGATTGGAATGAAAATGTTTATTTTTTTGCCCGAGACCCAAGAAAACATGTGAAGTGAGAAACTTAGGAAGATGCCCACACCTTGTCAGTACCTCGTTAGAAAGGATTTTTGCTAGCTTCTTATCCTCCTTCACCATGTCAACATTCATCTCTTTGGGACGCTCGGATCCTTCGTAGGATCCAGTAGGAGAAGCAGAAAGCGCGTGAGGGCAGTAGGATGCGGCAAGGGCACCACTCACCTTAGGCATCCGGTCGCGTTTCGCAGCACCTGTGAGGAATGCAGCTGTATCTTCCGGTCATCCTGCAGCGGGGAGTTCTCCCAGCCCGAATGGGGGATGATCACGGCGTTGGTCAGCACTGCCAGGGTGTCCTGGATGATGGGCATTTTGAGCGCGTCGCAAGACGAGAGGTTCCAAAGGACTCCTGCAAGACATGCACACACAGAGCTTTGGGAGGGCCGCTCTCTTTTCTCATCTCAAAACTGTTTTCCCTAATCAAGTTAACAGCACGGGCAGGATGGACGCAGAGAGTGGGAGCCTATGATCTAGAGCGTACCCTTCATTTTAGAATATCTGTGCGAACCCATTAAAGGGCTGCTGTGAAAATCTGGCGAGTGGGCTGAAGACTTGGGACATGATCGTCTTCGTTCCGTCTGGATGCGGTTGAGGTCCGATTTAAACTGGGGACACCAACCAGGCTTCTGTTCACTTTTAATCCAGTGGGCCTAAGTATCCAAAAATCTAACCCAGATGAAAGAGTCGTGAAGTCATCTGAGCTACAAACGAGCAGGACATCCTGTTTTATCCAAGACCTCAATACGGACATATGGACAGTCTGATTGACGTGGCCTCCATTTAGAAGCAGCCCCCATCACGCCGGACCTTATGAGAGTCCGGCATCATGTCTGATGACAATGGTCTCAACAAGGAATTTAAATTTACTGTCACTTGTGACAGCTTTGGCAGTTTTCCTCAGAAGGCAATGCTTGTGGAGGACCCAGAGAACAGGGAGGAGGAGAAAGCGGAGGGCATGTCGGCAGTGGATAGACTTGGAGAGAAATTAAGGAGGCAGAGCAAAAGCTAAAGTTTTAGGACAGATGGAATATTTTAGGCTTTTAAATATTTTTACTAAAAATTTTTAAATATTTATTTCTGAGAGAGAGAGAGAGAGAGACAGAGCGTGAGTGGGAGAGGGGCAGAGAGACAGGGAGACACAGAATCTGAAGCAGGCTCCAGGCTCTGAGCTGTCAGCACAGAGCCCGACGCGGGGCTTGAACGCACGAACTGCAGCATCATGACCTGAGCTGAAGGAGGTCGCTTAACCCACTGAACCACCCAGGCGCCCCTAAAATATTTTTAAAGGAAATTTAAAAAATAGGATTCAGTTTAGAAATGGTCCTAAGTATTGCATATAAGTTATAATAGCTGAAAATCTTTTAAAGTATTTTTTTGTTGTTCAAAACAGAACACATGAAGGTAAAAGAAACAGAGAATTGTATTCTCCTTTTTTCCTAAAACAAAGATTGCATTTTCCCCTCAAGACTAATCTAAATATACATTGTCATTGCAGATATTGAGAACAAAATATTTTTAGAAACACGACTTCCAACTTACTTGTTTAATAAACTTTCAATAAGTGTTATGATAAGATTGTGTTTTATCTACTGTGTTATGAATAGAACAAACAGAACACACATATTTCTGAAACTTATCAGTCTTTCATGGCACATATTGAACTTACCGATGGCATTAATAATACTAATCTGAAAGTTGATAATGTTTGACTATTAATAACCGAAGGAACAGTTTTAAATCAGTTCTATAAAAATGTGACTATAGAGACAAACCCTTTCCGTTGTCTTTCAAAATAACATTTGCTGGGAATTTTATTGAAGTAAATGCAAAGGAAACAAAATGTTTTTGGTGTCCAGTAAATATAAACCAATCCTTTGGCACAGGGGCTTGGCTCAAAGGCAAATCCTGCCGGCTCGTTTTTGTAAATAAAGTTTTTTTGGAACAGAGCTCTGCCTGTTTATTTACATACCGTCTATGGCCCACAAGGAAAGAGTTGAATATTCATGATGAAGACCGTATGGCCCACGAAGTCAAAATCATTTATTACCTGGCCCTTTGCGGAAAGATTTCGCCCACCCTGCTTTAGCATATAGACCATTTTCTATGAACTATTTTGGGCATGCTTGCATCATCATTAGTATTGCAGATGGGGTACACACAAAACAATGCTCAGTGGTACACAGAAGGTGCTCAAAAACATATTCTGATTTGGATGGATCCAAAATGCTAGCAATATTATCACATACATTTATCTTGCTTTAAAGAATATACAAAGCTGTTTATTCATTTCATTATGAAAGATTTTACTAAATTTTAGAAAATCAAAATACATTTATGTGGTCTTGAGAAAAATTCTTTTTTCTCAAAAAACAATTAGGTTTTCAGATTTAAAAAGCACATTAAAATGAAATTAATATCTAGCCCAGTCTTTGAAGACAACTTTAAAAAAGTATCACATTGTAAGGTGTGTGTCTATTCTTTGAGGTATACAATGCACACACACAGACATAAAATACAGTTTTTTTCATTCTCAAATCCCAATTTGAAAATACCAATACATGAAAATTGAGGCATATAAATGTTTTAAAATATGGGTGGTATTTTTTAAATATAATTTATTGTCAAATTGGCTCATATGCACTGTATACAGTGTATTCTTGCTTTTGGGGTAGATTCCCATGGTTCATTGCTTCCATACGACACCGAGTGCTCAACCCAACAAGTGCCCTCCTCAACGCCCATCACCCATTTCCCCCTCTCTCTCACCCCCTCCCCATCAACCCTCAGTTTTGTTCTCTATATTTAAGAGTCTCTTATGGTTTGCCTCCCTCCCTCTCTGTTTGTAACTATTTTTCCCTTTATGGGTGGTAGTTTTACCGTAAAATACATTTCCTCTAAAACCTAAATAGTAAAAGAAAGACTTCCGCATTTTTACATGTGATGCATTTAAAAGAATCTAAAGGCATTCTGTGAAAATAAAGCAATCTTTACTGATTTTTAACAAACAGAATAAAGGTCCGAAGAGGGGAAAATCAAAGGGAATGTAAAGGCCTAATCTAATATCTGACAAGAAGTGAACAACCGAACAGGAGATGGTCCAAGATAACTCATTCCTGGGCTCTTCTCTCCATTACCTTCCTCATTAATTCATTAATTAGCGTAGCCTGATTCAGCATCGAGCGTGGACGGAAGTTTCCTCGTTCCCATTCATTCCACCTTCCAGGCTGGCTCTGTCCGTACTAGATCCCGCCTCCGAACTTTCTCTACTAATTCCCATCTGCAACCCCCACGTGCTTCGCGACCCATGGGGGGGTAAGTGGATCTCTGACGGGGGCAGCTTAGATCTCCTCTGCTTTGATGAGGACACGGCCAGGTGGAAGTAATGCGGCAGAATTTTGGGAGGAATTCAGAGCATTTTGGGCAGATTATCTGGACACAGAGACCAGCCCCAGTGTAGAACCAGAAGTTTCTGGGGTCATCCGAGATAAAGGCTGGTACGTCTGGCAGGAGTCAACAGTCAGGAACTCTAAAGCTGTCTTGCTACAGACAGACACACACACACTCACACACCTTCACACAGATACATACACACACCTATACACACACACACGTCCATAGTCCTGGCAGACGGGAGAGAGATTTAGGCATTCTCTCTAAAGAAATGAGCAATCATTATTCTGCTTAAATTTCTCATCACTCCTTCCTCTTCTGTCTGTGCTGGTTGAATAGTTTTGTTATTCTCTTTTTTTGACATCCCCTTCTAATGCTGGAGCCCAATCCTTCTCGCTGGGAGTGAGCCCTGGACTTAGAGACTTGCTCTGACCGACACAATGTGATGGAGTTGGCTGGGCGACTGAGTGGCTTCGGAGACTTGGTCACGTAAAAGGTACTGCTGCTTCCTCTGAGCTCTGTCTCGGATTTTGCTGGTTGCAGGGGAAGCCAGCTGTCATGCTGGGAAGACTTCCGGTGCTGCTCTGAAGGGGCCCACGTGGCAAAGGACCAAGGTGTCTAGGCAACAGGCAAGTGGAGACCCTCTTGGGGGGGAACCTCGAGGCCCAGCTAAGCCTCATGTCCCTGAGCCAGAAACACCCAGATTTGCCACCCCTGCATTCCCGACACTCAGACGCTGCATGAGATCCCTTCTCTTCCGCCTCCTTTCCCTTTGTCTCTGGGCTCCCATTTTCCCCCCTCTCCCACACTTTATTCCTGGCGACCCCTCTCGTAACTTAGATCCACTTATTCTCTGACGCTTTTCATCTACTATGAGAGAACAGAAGATACAGGAAGGAGGATCCAGCTAAATACTGCAACTAAATAGAAAGTGCATTGTAATTTAGATTATAAACGATGGACTGGTTTTCAGTACATGTGCTGCCGAAGCGAGCACGCTGAGTGATTGACTTTTAAGAATATATCCATCTTCGGGGCACCTGGGTGGCTCAGTTGATTGAGTGTCCGACTTCAGTTCAGGTCATGATCTCACAGTTTGTGAGTTCGAGCCCTTCAGGTCATGATCTCACAGTTTGTGAGTTCGAGCCCTGCATCGGGCTCTGTGCTCACAGCTCAAAGCCTGGAGCCTGCTTTGGGTTTGTGTCTTCCTCTCTCTCTGCTCCTCCCCAACTTGTGCTCTGTCTCCCTCTCAAAAATAAATAAACGTTAATTAAAAAAAAAAAAAGAATATATCCATCTTCATGTTTGCAACTTATTAAATGGCCATTTTCTTTAATTTGGAATAACAGTGTCTTAGCTTCCCATTGCTGCTGTAACCAGTTACCAGGACATGGTGCTTAAAATGACGCATGTTATCACCTTATGATCCTGCAGATCTGAAGGCTCACGTGCATTAGCAGGGCGGAGCTCCTTCTGAGGGTCTAAGGGAGAATTCCTTTGTCTTTTTAAACTTCTAAAGGCTGCCTGTGCTCCTCGGCCTGAGGCTTGCATCACTATTTCCTCAGCAACCATTATCGCGTTCCCTTCTCGGATTCTCGGCCCCCCCTCCCCGTTTTAATGATACTCGTGATCTTGCTGAGCCCACCTGGGTAATCCCGGATAATCTTCCCATCTCAAGATCCTAAACTTAATCCCATCTGCAAAGCCCCTTCACTATCTAAGAGAACATTCACAGGCTCTAAGAATTCGGATACGTACTTCTTTGGAGGGCCAACATTCTATCTACCACACATCCCCTTAAAACATAGCTATGCTTAAAGTAAAATTAAACCTCTTATTATAGCTTCATGATCAGGCGTTTCCCTAAACCTCTAACTTCATCTTGAATCATTCATTCACTTATTCACTCCATGCCCATCAAGGATCTAGGTGCCACGTTCTGTTTGGAATACTGTGGACGCTTTATGGAACAAAACAAAATGTCCCCGTCCTCAGGGCCCTTGCATTGCTGTAACTGCAGTCATTTTGCTGCAGGCATCATGGCCATAGTTCTCCTCCTTGAGCACACAAGCTCATTCGAAACTCCGATCTCTTAGACTTTCTGCTCTTTTAGCCTGGAATAGTCCCTAGAGCTTTCCAAGGCTGATCTTTCTTTCGGCTCACATGGTACCTGAAAGGTGCAAAAACTCAGTGACATTTTTCTGGATCAGTCTAAACTAGCTTCCCAGGCACTTGCTAGCAGACTTCCTATTTTAATTTTTAGCAGAGACCTCATCTCTCAGTCCTGTTTTCCATTATTTGCTCTTCTGCCATTTCTTCACTGTTCTTCCTACAACAAGGTCTGAGTCACGACACGAAACCAAGGGGCCTATCTGAGTGTTCATAGCGGATAGAACACATACAACACAAAGAAGATACTTTGACATATATTAGATGCTCACCAATCAGGTGCTAAATAAATACAAGAATTAATACCTGAATGATAGACCATTACGCGATGACCTGTGCTCTAAGCCCTGAACATTTCTTAAGCATTGCAGTATGGCAAATGGAGTCATGATGGAAAAAAAATACAATAGCAGATGTTACAACTATTAAAGTCCAAATGAGAATACAAACTGTTATTTCAACGACAATATAAGGTCTACGGAATTATAGATAACTTAACTCTACAGAAATTCCACTTTTAGCTAGTAGAGAACAATCTATATCACTAAAAGACATCAGTCAATTTAGCATTAGAAGGCTCATCTCTAATGTTGTACTTGGGTAATTATCTTGTATTAACTCCTTGATAGTACTAAATTACCTAAGGTAGTACTAAAATTTCAATTTGTGAAAAAAAAAAAACTGTGGAATAAACTGAATTCACAGTGATATTAGTATCCAGTCGAGCTACCTCATTTATTCTTATCTGAAGTAACATAAAAATGTTTTAGTATTTTGGTTGATGGTCACTAGCAAATTTCAATTGACCTGTTGAAAATATGCTAATTTCTTAGAGATTAAAAATCTCTAATAAAATTTTTGTAGCATCTTTCCTTTAATTATATGGATTCAAAAGCTTTCCTTTATAGTGTAAAATTATTACTGTTCCAAATATAATTTTGACAGTAGGTTTCGTGGAGGAGACATTTAAATAACTAATTATGTATACTAAATGTATTTAAAATATAGCTTATTTTTATTTCAGGCACAGGGTGGCTCTTTTCCCTGAGATTATCCATATTCATGAGCAGTAATTGGTTTATTAAAATTTCTTTAATAAAATCTTAATTACTTTCATTGGATCCTTTACTTTCTTTTAAGAGAGGGTAATTGGGTGTGGTTTTTTTTTCCCCTAAAAGGGGTATAGGATATCTTAGGAAAAGAAACTCAGAATGACAAAAAAATGCATTTTAATAATCCTAAGTCTTAAATCATAATAAAATCAAACACTGCCTCTGACTATGCAGGCCTTTCCTACGACCCCTCATTTGTTTTTTAATCTTTAGACCTAAAACATAATCCCGGAGTACGAGTGAAGCTCAAATCAAAGAAAAGTTATATAGAATTCTTTTTAAATAAACGCTTTGAAATGTATTTTAAATTCACCAGTGAATTAAAAATTAACCTAATATATATGATTTATTTTTAAAGGGATCTATTATTCATCTCATTCTGTGAGTGAAAACGTGTGCATCCGGGGAAGGGAGAGAAGAGAAAAGAATGGGAGCAGATGGCTTTATCTACCTTCTCCATCCCCACCCATTCACACTTGGGGTCGTGGGTGAGTGGAAGGTGCCTGATCGAGTCTGGAGGCCCGCGACATGCTGCACCCGATCTATGTCGTGAGCATGTGTGTGTGTGCCTCCGTGTGAGTGCGTGTGCATCTGTGCATGTGTGCGTGAGAGTGTGTGTGTGTGCATCTGAGTATTTGGGTGCATGATAGAGAAACTTTCAACTGTCCCTGAGAAGCCATGACCCTCAAGGGGTGGTCTGTGAATTAGAATTGCAATGAAAGTTCTTCCAGATGGTGTGTGGGATAGCTTCAGCGAGATCTGCACACCAGCCTCACTGAATGCTTTTCCAAATAAAAGTATTGACCTTAAGTCAATGATAAATTCTACCAAAACATTGGTATAATAATGGGTCGTTTAAAGTAAAAAGCAACTCATGGGACTACATCAAACAGCAAAAAAAAAATAAAAGAAAGAAAGAAATAAAGCCTACCTAGGAATGGGTGAAAATATTTGCAAAGCATATATTGAACCAGGGGTTATATCCAAAGTATATAAGGAACTCATACAACTCAGTAAAATAAATAAATAGACAAAAATAAATAAACAATTTGAATACAAATAAACAATTTGAATAAATATTGGCAGAGGAACAGAATAGATATTTTTCTAAAGAAGATACCCAAATGGCCAGCAGGTACATGAAAAGATACTCAACATCACTAATCAAATCAAAACTACAGTTGAGATATCACTTCACGTCTGTTAGAATGGCTATTATCAAAAAGACAAGAGATAAGTGTTGGTGAAGATGTGGAGAAAAGGAAACCCTTATGAACCGTTGGGGGGCATGTACATTGGTACAGTCATTATGGAAGACAGCATGGAGGGTCCTCAAAAAATTAAAAATAGAAATACCATAGTATTTAGTAATCCCACTTCTGAGTCCATATCTAAAAGAAATGAAAATAGGTTACAGAAAAGATATTTGCATTTTTGTGTTTATTGAAGCATTATTCACAGAAGCCAAGGTATAGAAACAACCTAAGCATCTGTCAGTGGATGAACGGGTAAAGAAGATGTCATATACATATTCTTGGATTATTACTTGGCCACAAGAGAGAAGGAAATCCTGCCATTTGCAACAACATGGATGGACTTTGAGGACATTATGCCAAAGGAGATGAGCCAGAGAAAGACAGATACTGTATGGTATCCTTACACGGGTAATCTAAAAAGCCAAACTTATAAAAACAGAGAGCAGAATGGTAATCACCCGTTTTTGGGAAGTGGGAGTATTAGGGAGATGTTGTTTAAGGGCACAGAAAGGCAAAGAGATAAGTAAGTTCTGGCAATCTGATGCACATCTTGGTGATCACAAACGACAATACTGTACCATGAACTTTAAAGTTGTTAAGAGACTAGATTTTAACTGTTCCCACCATGAAAAAGGAAATGATAATTAGGGGACATGATAGCTAACACAAACACTGAGGTAGTAACGTATTGCGATACACAAATGTATCAAATCAACACCTTGTAGACCTTAAACTTCCACGACGCTGTATGACAACCGTATCTCAAAAACAATAAAGATATATTTTTAAAAAATGTGCGATGTGAATATTGCTTTGAGAAGAATGGTTTCAGGAAATGGATGTGAAAGTCATTCTGTAATGCATGCGGAAGAGTGTTTTTAGGCACATGTAATAAAGATGGTTATAAGAGTGCGAAATAGAAGAATTTAATTTTAACACGTAGCGTTATGCATCATAGGAAATTTTATTTGATTATATTTAATGGTTTTAAAAATTTATTTTTGAGAGAGAGAGCAAGCATGGGTGGGGGAAAGGCCCATAAAGGGGGACAGAGGATCTGAAGCAGGCTCCACACTGAAGCAGCAAGTACGACATGGGGTGGAAACCCACGAACCATAAGATCATGACCTGAGCCGAAGTCGAACACGCAACCGACTGAGCCACACAGGCGCCCCTCCATCGCAGGAAATTTTAAAAGTAATTCTATATATTATTGTTTCAGAAAATTAGGATTGGATGCTGGATACAGTGACAGAGCCTTAATGAATCTTATCAATGGAGTATCAGTATTTCCGGAATATACGTGGGCAAAAAAAATTCTTTGTTAAGATTTGAAGCTTTGTCTTACTCTTACAAACCTTCCCTTAAGAGCAATCCATTTTTTGGTGATAAGAGATTCCCACCACTCAATAATGTATCTACATTTAGACCATTAAAAAATAATTTTAAAATTAAACAAAAAAAAAGGGTAGTTCCTTAGGCCAAAACTCCTCAAGCTTTCAGGAGTCCCAGGGGAGGGCTGACCAGAACAAATGATCTGTGAGTTCTCTACTTTAATATTCCAGGAGAGGAAACTGCAGTGACCAGTGGGGCTTAGGTGAAGGTTAATACTCTTAGAGCTGGACTCACCCAGTCATTCTGAGTTGAGGGTCTCACGAAGGTGGTGACGACAGAAGAGAGGGCTGCAGGGGCCAATAAATGTGCGGGGTGAGCAGGCAGAAGAACTGGATTCTCAGACTCAATAACCATCAACTGTCACCTGCTATTGCCGCTGACGGCTTCTAGCCCAATGTAGAATCCTTTTTCAAGGCATCA
Organism: Paguma larvata; assembly: GCA_030068075.1. Lineage (NCBI taxonomy): Eukaryota > Metazoa > Chordata > Mammalia > Carnivora > Viverridae > Paguma > Paguma larvata. Next base: position 8,071,183 of record CM057826.1, read on the forward strand.
CATCCATGTTACATGTGGAGAATCAAGTAGAATTATTCTTGCTTGTTTTTGAAATAGGTACAGAATTTGGTTGCCTCCAGAAGAGTGAGATGTTCTTCACATCAGCAAGCAAATCAGATCGTGGCTTTTACAAATGAGGCAAATTCTGGTTTAAGCTGATTAAATCTCTGAGGGTTCCCTGGTGAGACGTTTTAATTCCTGAAGTTCTGCAACACCTCTGTTATTGATACAGCCATCAATGTTGAGGTGCTGTCTTGTCCCAAAGCCACAACTGATCCCAGGAGCACTCTGATATTCAAATTTTAGCACCAGCTGTGCACCTTACATGTGTAGAACAAGCTGGTATAGATTAGTTTAAGCACAAGGCCCAAATTCACTTAAATTTTTTATTAGTAACTTAAGAAATGGTCTTCTCTGTTTTCAAAGCTGGAACTAATTTAATTGAAAGCTAGGTAATTTCACAGACAAAAGAGGATGACTTTTTTTTGGAAGAAAGAATCAAAACTCAGGTGTGTCCACGATATCTTGTTCCATTTCCAGTTGGATTCTGTAGATCTGTAATTTTTCAAATCACATTAAATGCTTGCAGTAAGGGAATAACAAGCTAGATTCCAGTCATCAGAACCGAGACTTTTCTCCACTTGGGACCAGGCAGAGCAGCTCCTATCTAAGAAGTAAGGGGGCGCCTGGGTGGCTCAGTTGGTTAGGCATCCGACTTCGGCTCAGGTCATGATCTTACCCTTGTGGGTTCGAGCCCCGCGTCGGGCTCTGTGTTGACGGTTCAGAGCCTGGAGCTGCTTTGGATTCTGTGTCTCCTTCTCTCTCTCTGCCTCTCCCCTGCTCGCACTCTGTTTCTTTCTCTCTCTCTCAAAAATAAATAAATGTTAAAAAAAAATTAAAAAAAAAAGTAAGAAGCTTTTCCCATGGTATTTTTTTTAAAGTAAATTATAATTGAAAATAATTTGGATGTGAAGGAAACCAAAACATACTGTCCTCAACTACGGCTCTTTGGCATATGGGTAATTTTGGGAAAAAGGCCACTGAGCACTGACAGAGGTGGAAAAAGTTCTATCATCAGCACAACTTGTCATTTTGTAAAGGAAATTTACATTTATAAAGGAAATTTCCGTTTGTCAAGATGTCTCCCTCTTCTGTACTAGAAAGAGGAGGACTCTTAGCAACTCTTACAGCATCAACTTAAATATGCAAAACAAACCTTAGCATGCAACCCTTGTTTACTCATACTTTTCCTAGTCACCTTGCTGTAACTACTTGTCTCCCCCTCCCAGAAGCCTCCAATCTCTTTTCCTTTGTTTAGCCTAATATGGTAGTTAAGCAGAAGTTCTAACCACCTCTTTGAGCTACCCATCATTGGCTGCTCCCACGTGTATGTGCCATATGCATGATAATAAACTTCTATTTTTTCTCTCATTAATCTGTCTTTTGCCTATCTAAAGTACGAGGCCCCAGCTGGAGAGCCTAGGATGGGTAGAGGAAAAAGAGTTTTTCCTTCCCTGTACGATGTCCATGTCTGAGAGTAACCATCTGTGAAAGTCACAGGTTCATGTTTGAACACAGCATTTTGTAAATGAGCCATAGAATTCTTTATTTTTCGATTCCCAAGAGATCAAGAGTTAGGAATATAAAATTGAGATTGCTTGAAACTATAGCCTTCTCAGTGACCTTGGAGAAGCCAGACCTTGAAAAAAAAAAAAAAGCACACAAGCTGAGTTTTATAATCTCTGGAAACTGGCCCTGGACCTCTTTTCCTAAAAGTGACTGCAGTTAAAGATTATGTCATCTCATCTGACAACTGTCATATTCTTCTGTGTAGTAATAAAGGTGATTTCTAATCCTTTGGTTGTGTTTCTTGGTAGCTTTTTGTACTCCAAATTACATGTATTAAATAAAATAACTTAAGTTCAACTCTTTCATAAATGATTGAGGAAGGGAGGAAGGAAGGGAGAAAAAGAGGGGGCAGGGAGAGGTAGAATAAGAGGCTGAGGGAGGAAGGCAGGATAAGAGAGAGATTCGAATACATTCAGCCCTATTATATAATGATTTTTTAGAAAGTGAGAGGTGAAATTGTCATAATTTCTGGCCCTGGGATAAATGATGTGGGGACAGACTAATCCAAGTGCTTGCTTCAGAAAACACCTACCTCTGGAAGTTCAGACTGTGAACTAATCAGCTTGCTTATCAAAAGTAACAGTTTGCTTATCAAAACTCATGTCATGACCCTTGCCTCCATGGGCCCAAAGCTATTATGTTATAAACTCTGCCCAGTGCCGGTTGTTTTCCATCTTGGAACACCCCCCTTAAACCCACTCGGCCAACAATCAAAGGCCTTATAACTACCCTGCCCAATGTCCCTTTTGACTCTTGCAAGATTGTGTTCTCCTTCTCCCTTACCATAGTAAATCTAGTAAACTTAGCTTTGCCTGATCTATGGGTTTTTCTGGCACAGGAGCTGACAGTTGGCAAACCATGTGAATTACTGAAAATGAGCAGATAGCTAATTTCATCTTTGGTAAACACAAAGCCTGGCAAATTCCTGACACCGCAGGGCATTCACTGACCATAAAGTCATGACTTTCTCTATGTGGATGATGTTGGGTGTTAAGCTGTTTGCACTTCTATTAGGTACCATCACCCAGAAGTTACAAAGCCCCAGACACTTCTTGGTAGGGTCCCAGGCTGCCATTCCAAACTCTCTAGGCTTAGAGTGAGTAGGCAAAGATGGAATTATATAATCTTGCACAAAGATAGGGATGGCTAGCTCCTTGAGGATTCCTTTTTAGTATTACATGTAGCATCCTCTTCATTCCTCCCGAGAGTCAACATAAGGATTCAAATTGAATTTGTGGGAGCATCCTTAGCTAAGAACCCCTGGAAAGAAGATAGCTGGTGACACTCTTCTCTACTGGGGCCATTTTAAAGTACAACCTTGGTTCTTAGGGTCCTCACAAAACACACACACACACACACACACACACACACACACACACACACACACAAATCCCAAAACAGCAACAAAAAAAAAACAAACCTTCCTTGAAGACCACATGGTGGTGGAGTGAAAAGAGCAGAAGTTGGGATTTGGACTGAAAGCTTAATTCAGCTCTCACATAATCAGTATTAAAAAGGGTTTAGCTACCAGTGGGCTACAGATAGGTGCCTACTGAATGAAAGAACATGGAATGAATGACATTGCTGAGTCACCATATTGTTCAAGTACAAGGATCTCACATTCTCAGAGTGTGAGTAAGCTAGGCACTCGAAACAAGATCACAGCGAACAAAAAGAAAAATAGCCAAATATACCTATTATTTTTGTGTTCTTGTTATATACTAGGATTCTTGCTATCATCTTGCATGTATTAACACATGTCAACCTTCAACAAGTTCCATTTTACAGATGAGGAAACGGAGACCCAGAGAATGGCACTATACGTGTAGGTGAAAACAAAGGTCAGTAGTCTGACCATGATGCAGCATGAACAATCAGACAAATGTCAGGCACGTAAAACTGCTACTTGAAATTGGAAGGAGGTGATGTGGCTTGCAGTTCTTTGAAGCAGAATAAACATGAACACAAGAGAATGTTCTGCTTTTCATCTTTTCCCAGTTTCTTTTTAGCCTCAGGTCATGTAGCTTGAGAAATTTCAAGAAGTCGTTTGAGTTCATAGAATGAAGAGTATTCCATTTTGAAACAACTTTTACAAATATATTTTTCTTGCAAACTTTAATTCTGTTGACCTCTTTGAAAATATGCAGCTATAGTCTTCCATGGAGAAAACACTGAACAAAAACCAGATTGAGATGAAGGGTAATTTAAAAACAAATCCCTTCCCTATCCACCACACTAATTTTATAACTAGGTCTTATTTTCCATTAAATCAAAGCTGTTTCATATTGCCATTCCATCATAATGATACCAACGGTAATCACAAGCCCTCATGTATCGAACCATTACCATGTCACATGCACTGTTTTATTAATTCTTTATCCCAACCCTGGGAGAAAGGTACTGCTATTGATTTCATTTTACAGATTCATAACGAAAGATTTAAGAGGTTACAAAAATCTCCCAAGGACAGATAACGAACAAGAGATAAAGAGCTGGGATATAAATATAGGCTCCCATAGTCCAAATTATCTTGCTTTTTAGAGACACTCTATTTAGAGGTTATTTTTTATGGAAAATACGATGACAGTGGATAAGAACATTAAGACTCAACTATTGTCTCTGCTGATCATTCTCAAATTTGTATTTCTGAGTTTCATTTCTATGACTCCAAATTTGAACTTTGTTACTGCGTATTTTTCTCCAAACATATTTCCTTTCCCCTCATATTCCCCAAGCTAATCTACTATCCAAGCCAGAGATGTGGGGAAACTTCTGCTTCCTTGTGCCACTTCTATGCTTTTAATTTTTCAGCAGATATTTTACAAATGCCCCTGAAAACAAAGGACCGCTAAGCACTCTGGGTAACATACTGTGAATTAAACAGAGTTTACCTGGGGAGAGAAAAGGTGAAAAGTGAAACTATCGGGTTGTAGATGATAAAATCCACCAATGTCAGAGATGATGTGCCATGGGAATTCAGGCAATAAAAGATCACCAAGGGAGAGATCACAGAAGGCCACCTGGGAGAGAGGAGGGTCGTTGGTTGGCTCTTGAATGATAAGAATAATTAGCCATGGAGCAGGAGTGAGACATCTAGGTATCCAGAAAGAGCTCAAGATTGCAGATACAAAGACAGTCTTAATGTCTATGGGATCGGTAGTGTAGATGCCTGCTAATGAGTTAATTGAGTAAAAAAATTACATTTCTCAACAATCAAAAGGGAGTATCGTTTGGACAATCATAGCCTAACTACTAGAATGGCAATTTTCCTATCCACCATGTGAAAATTAAGAAAAATACCTATGTGCTGGCTCCATTGCTGGAGATACTGATAGAAGTGGTCTCAGTGAGGGACGCCTGGGCGGCTCAATGGCCTAAGCATCAGACTCTTGGTTTCAGCTCTGGTCATGATCTCACGGTTCGTGAGTTCAAGCCCCACATTGGGCTCTGCGCCTGAGGGTGCGGAGCTTGCTTGGGATTCTCTCTTTCTCTCTCTCTCTCTCTCTCTCTCTCTCTCTCCCTCCCTCTGTCTGCCCCTCCCCTGTGCTCTCTCTCAAAATAAATAGACTTAAAAAATTTTTTTAAAAAGTAGTCCCAGTAGGTCCTGCCTCTAGCTTTTTTTTTTCTTTTTTCTTTTTGAAGACCATCAAGGTGAAGAACAGGGGAAGTTATTATATCTAAACTGTGGAGAATTTAACTGCGTTCATCAATGTCGACTTCTTCCGCTGTGACTTCTGTCTGAAGAACACAGAAAAACTGCCTGTTTTGACAAAGGGAACGTGATTAGTGAGCTTCCTCATTTGAGAGCTTTGTTCTTTCATGTCATCATGACCCGACTGCTTCACTCAATCCTTTATTTGTTCATTTATTTGATTACTCATCCATTCAGTCAACAGAATATTCTCTGTCTAGCAGAACAATTTCAAGCCTTCAAGGGAGTAAGCCACCCCAGAATTCAGTTCTGCAAACACTGCGCGAAGTGGGCGTGGTTCTCCTACAGAGCCAGGGAGTCCGTGGGGGAAATGGGGCAGCAGTGATCTCAGGCCTCGAGAAACTTTCGTGGGGCTGCTGAGACCAGGGTGGCAACAGCTGGTCAAATCAGGCAGAGAGAACATTCTACTCAGGGAGTGCAAAGAAGGTCTGCACGGCCAGAGAGTGCGTGGGGCGGGGGAACGGGCCATCTACTTGCTCCCTCTCTGCTCAGCTGGATGTTCAGCAAGGTTGAAGTTAAGACTCCGAGGGCGGGTTGTAGATATTCTATGCTTTAGACTCAAAGGAACCCTGGGTGCCGTTGTCTCAGGAAAACTGATGTTCAATTATGAATTCAAGGCATTTGATTTTTCCAGTTTCCAACCAACTCACAGTGCTTTTCAAAAACGAAACAAAACATGGGGGCTCCTGGGTGGCTCCTGAACCAACTTCGGCTCAGGTCATGATCTCACAGTTCGTTAGTTCAAGCCCCGCGTCAGGCTCTGTGCTGACGGATCTGTGTCTCCCTCTCTCTCCCCCTCTCATGCTCCTGCTCTGTCTCTCTCTCAAATAAATAAACATTAAAATATAAAACAAAACTCCCCAAAACCCAACCGTGCCCTTGGGCTGAATCTCTCAGGCACCCAAGCCCTCTGGCGGGCAGCTGGGTTCAGCCAATGGCCGAATTGGTGAGAGAGCATGAGGAGAGAGAGTGCTGAGCTGTTTCTGCTCCCCGTGCTCCCTGTTCTCAGTCCTACCCATAGGGTCAAGTCCCTCTGTGGCTAGAGCAGCCCATCACCGCGGCTCCTGATCTCTGGAACACTGTTTTCTGTCACCACTTCCATGGGCGATAGTCAGGAGCCACCTGACCGCCCCAGGCTCAGTCCCTTTACTCTGCCACACTATGGAAAAAAGGCCCTTCGCTGAATTCTCTCCAGAATCCTAGCTGAGGGTGCCTGACGTGTCCGGCCGGAACCCTGATTAAAGCAGGTGAGCAGGGGACATAGCCTAAAAAGGGCCTCAGACGCCATGGTCAGATGTTTCTGTTTTATCCATGAGTGCAGTGGGATAAATTAAGCAGGTAACTGTTACAATATGTTTTATTACATTTCATTCCTTCCTGGTGCATCCACAGCACTAGGAACCAAATATGAGACACATTCCCAATTAGTCACCCAGGTACAAGGGTAGCTTTAAGGAAATCTTCTTCTAAATTAAGAAGAAGCTTACATAACATATGATAAAGCATTTTAAAGGATACAAATCAGTGGCAGTGAGTACATTCACTAGAATGTGCGACCATCTCCTTTAGCTCCAAAATATTTCCGTCCTGCCAAAAAGGGCAACTGGTTTCTAAAGACACCATTCTGGAGGCTTTTGGCAGAGAGCAGGCCGAAATGGGGGAAGAAGTGAGCGGACTGGTGAGAAGGCCAGTTCAGAAGTCCAGGGCAGAGACGATCACGTCCACAGACACGGGGGTGGTCAGGCGTGACGCAGATCGTCTGGCCCGGCAGATGGACCGGATGGAAGGGTTGGGGGGAAACGAGAAGTCGAACAACGGAGGCGAGGAGACCTGGAGGAACAAGAGGTCGGGAGAGGACTCGGGGATTGCCGTTTGGGATGCGTTGACTTTGAGATGCCAGTTGGACAGCCAACGGCGATGCCCAGAGGCAGCTGGATGCTGGAGTCTGGGGCACCGTGGGAAGACAGCAATTTAAAGCTCTCTGCGTCTGGATGGCATTTAGAGCTGCCGGACAGGATGTGGTCACAGAAACAGAGTTCGAGGAAAGAACTGAAAGCCCAGGGCTGATTCTAAGCACACTACATTCAAGTCTGGTGGTGAAGGCGCGTGGTCATAAAGAAAAAGAGCACCATAAAAATTTAGCTACACAAGCTGTTAACCTTGGGGGAAACCATGCTCTTCTTGAGTCCGAGCAGACACCTTCCTGTCAGTTGCTGAAGTTTATTTATTTATTTATTTATTTTTTTACACCACAGGTAACTGGAAAGGTCGAGTTCTCCTTTGCTTATGCACGTTCGTGACATGCCTCCCCGCCTCTCTCATCTAAAAGCATCTGTTTGAGGCCCACCAACGGGTTGATTGAGGACAAATGAAAACGAGTTGGCCGGTTGATCATTACAGCATGTATTCAGTGACTGTAAGCAGAACAAATGGCACGCGGGGATAAAATCACTTATTTTAGGTATTTCCCGAATCAAAGCAGCAGCAGCATAACCAGAGCGCGGCAAAGCATGCATAACGGCGAAGCCTCTATTATGACTGCAATGTAAAGCTAATAGGATTTTCAGAAAACAATTTAGGAAAAGTGACAATCTTGCTTATTTAAATGCTATGTGACATTCGGCATTGCTCCTTCAGGTAAAATTACAGAATTGATAAAATGACTTTTAGAGATATTGTTGAATATTCGGAACACATGTAATGCATTTATCTGTTGACTAACCCTTAGGTTAGTATAAAAACGACATTGTTTCCTGGGAATTGAAGGCAGTGTTCCTGATTCATTATGCCAAAAGTTTGGAATTTCTATGTCTTATTTCAAACCAAATTAAAAAAAAATATTTAATTTGAGAGGGAGAAAGAGAGAGAGTGAGGGAGCGGCAGAGACAGAGGAAGAGAGAGAATCTCAGGCAGGCTCTGCACTGTCAATGCAGAGCTGGATGTGGGGCTCAGTCTCACAAACTGTGGGCTCATGACTTGAGCCAAAACCAAGAGTTGGATGCTTAACTGACTGAGCCGCCCAGGTGTCCCCTACACTTAAAAATTTTTTAATCTGGGGCCATTGGTTGGCTCAGTTGGTTGGATGGCCGACTTCGGCTCAGGTCATGATCTCATAGTCTGTGAGTTCGAGCCCTGCTTCGGGCTCTGTGCTGACGGCTCAGAGCCTGGAGCCTGCTTCAGATTCTGTATCTCTCTCTCTCTCTGCCCTTCCCCTGCTCATACTCTGTCTCTATGTCTCTGAAAAATAAACATTAAAAAAATTATAAAAAAAATTTTTTTTTAATCTAAGATACTGGGCATCTTGGTGGCTCGGTTGGTTAAGTGTCCAACTCTTGATCTCTGCTCAGGTCATGATCTCAAGGTTCACGGGTTTGAGCCCCGCATTGAACTCTGCATGGAAGGCGAGGAGCCTACTGGGATTCTGTCTCTCCTTCCCTCTGCTCCTTCCTTGCTTGTGCTCTCTCTCTCTCTTTCTCAAAATAAATAAATAAACATAAAAAAATCTAAGCTACTAATGGCGTTAGTTTTTTTCTGATTATGAAACTAACACACGGTAACCTTAAAATCTTCAATCTATTTAAAAGGGACAAAAAAAATAAAAAAAAAAAAAAAGAAAAGAAATCCACCCAAAGAACATGCTTTTGTACATCTCTCTATGCTGATCATACGCTCATGTGTGTCACTTTACAGAAACAGAACCACAGCACACTTGCTGTTTAATTGGCTGTTTGCATTCAACATATGCCATGGGTATATTCTGATGTCAACAAATATCTAGCCACATCTTAATTTGTAATGTGTGGTAGTGTTCTACTTGATGGCCTCTTTTTATCCAAATGTGTGTTGATAGACGTTTAGGTGGTTTCTAATTTGTTCTGCTGACATCAGCTCTTACTGAATGCCAGAGAATGTTTTAAATGCTTTCCCAAATTAATTCATTTGCTCTGAAGGTCTTTTTCAAATAGTTTCTCAGCATAAATTCTTAAAACTTGAACTGCTGGGTAAAGAGTCTGCACGGTTTAATATTGAGGATGTTCTCCAGAAAGACTGTACCCATGACACTTTCACCAACAGGGCTGTTCTGTGGTCCCTAGCTGATGCTTCATGCCAGCAACCATTTTCATCTTTGGAGATTTAATGCCAAACATGGTGCCTCCTTCCCATCGGCATTCCTTTTAATTAAACTTCTTTTTACGAGCATATTAGCTGCTTGCATGTTGTTTTCTGAAATGCCAGTTCATATTTTTTTTTTTTGTTATTTTATTTCCCACTTGGGTCATGCATGGGAATAAACACATAAATAAAGCTACTAAAAGCCACAAAGTTATGAAGACCCTGAAGAATTGAGAAGCTGTCAGAACTGGTATTGATGCCCACAATCACTATTTATTTTTTCTATTTCTAATCTTCATTTGTTGTGACTGTTCTTCTACTGACACCTATATTTCACTTTTAATGACATCTTTTAATTCTTTTGTTTCCTACAACTCATCTTGCCTTTTAAAATCCAGGTGACATTTGTCTTTGCTTTTTCCCACCTCTACCTTGTGTTTTGGTAGGGGCAAGCTTCAATAATTACAAACAGATTGGGTCAAAAGGCTTTGGGGCCTGTTGCCAACAGACAAATACATCGTTGACAATGGCTATGACCATTTACACAGTTTCAAAAGCAAACTCTGTTCTCTGTTGGAGTCTGAAAGCACAAAGCTCTATCCATCCACTTCTTTAAGTATATTGCGTCTGCTGGTTGAGGGCAGTAATGTGGATAGGGTTGAAGAGCAGGATAAACTCACTCAAGGAATGAGTTCCTATGATCTATCTAGGAATATCCACCCCTTTCACCAACCACACTATTGGGAAAGCCCAGTTTCCTTACCCCGGCTTTCAACAATGGGAACTCAGAATTTATATCATCCTAACTGGACTTTGTTGTCATGATTCTGATGCATTGTTTGTAGCTTGAAATACCCCAATAATCTAACTGTTTTCACCACCTCTGTTTATCCCAAACCAGGCTACTTATTTTAATCCATTATGTCATTGCTGTCAGATTAATGCTCCCACCCCACAGTAGGGATTCGTGTCCTACTCAACAACCATCTGTTTGTCCCCATAACCAACAGATTAAAGAACAAATGACACCATCAAGGACAAATGACATAATTAAAGACCAAGGTGGTAGGATTTCCTGACATGTTTTTTCAAGTAAGTTTGTTTTATAAACTCTTACTAAGAGTAAGGACAATAACATTAAAATATAACCTCTCTTCTGGGGTCTGAGCTAATGAGGTCCAGGTACAGAACCCTGAACTCAATGCTATAAGTGGATGGCGTTTATAACACCCATAAAGATGGATCAGTATTATATTCCTTAGCAAACTTCAAAAAAATCCCAAAATACTTTGATTTTCTGTGAGAACTGCGTTAAGTTAGGGTTTCAAGTAGAAAGTGAGTTGTAGATATTCTGTGCCTAAGACTCAAGGGAAATCCTTGTGCTTTTGTTTCTAAGTGTCTAGATAGGAAAAATGAGGTTCAATGGAAAATTCAAGGCAACCGGGGATGCCTGGGTGATTCAGTTGGTTGAACATCCCACTGTTGATTTTGGCTCAGGTCGTGGTCTCATGGTTCATGGGTTCGAGCCCTGCATCTTGCTCTGTGCCGATAGCATGGAGCTTGCTTGTGATTCTCTCTCTCCCTCTGTCTCTCTGTCCCTCCTTTGCAGTCTCTCTACTTGTTCCCTGTGCTCACTCTCTCTCTCTCAAAATAAATAGATAAGTTAAAAAAAATTCAAGGCATCTGATTTTCAGTTTCCTATCAACTCTATATCTACAACATGGTGATAGCCAACAAACTATTTGTAGTCAGGACTCACACTGTTATTTTAAAAAACAGCAAAAAATTCTTGGTCTACTCAAGAACCTAAGGCACTGTTTAGTTGAGACTCCAAAATTTTTTAATTGAAAAAATAATCAAACATATGTATAAATTTATGTACAAAATACATGCACTGCAAGATGATTCACAATAGCTTTTACCCATCAACTCCTAGAGAGTAAATAAATAATATTTAGGGGAAATGAGAGTTTGAGGGACATCACATATTTGGTTCTTGCTTACAGCTACTAGATCTACAATATGTCCTCATTAAATGACATATGATTAGTTATTAGATAGAAATGCTTATATCACCATTAATATTCTAAAAACTATCTTGCAAAAAAAACACCTTAGTGATCTTTGGTATTAAGTTGTTCTTTATAGCAATAATTAGACAGCAATGCCAATTATTTCTTCAGCTGAATTATGATTCGTGATGCTGAAAGCATATCATTAGATGAAAAGTATCCTCAATTCTATTATAGGAAAACACGCATCAATTAATTTAAAAAACTCTATATTGTTTACATCAGATAAATGTATATAAGGTAACACATCAATTCCTGGCAGCTACTGGTATGATGGTAGTGAAGGTTGTGGCGGTGACGGCGGAGGTGGTGGAGGTGGCGGAGGTGGTGGTGGTTGTGGAGACGGGGATGGCGGTGGAGGTGGTGGTGATGGTGTGGAGGCCGTGATGTGAGGCTCTTAGAGGTAAAGGTAATAAAGTTGAAAAGGCAGAGTTGAAAGAGACAATAAGTTGGCCTAGAATCCAAGCTGGGTTTGTACTGTTTAGGATGGAAAAGCGCTCTCTCATTGCTCATTCTTATCCTTGCAATAGTCTTCTGGTACTGTCCACAGAAGTGTTAACACGCTGTCACCCAGGACAACTCACACAAGCTCTCACTATGAAATCAGAGACGGACGAGCAGTCAGTGAATAGGTAGGTCATCCCCTGCTGTAATCCTTCCTCTCAGGAAGCAGAAAGGGGGGACACGACAGTGGTTTCTAGCTGTCTGTTTGAACACGTTTGAGACCTAGATACTAGATATGCAGCCCAATAAATAAGCAGGAAACTGGAATAGACTTTTCAACCACTTAACCCAGGGGAAATTTACCAAACTCTGTCTATATACTGGGCTGAGCATCAGGGATACAAAGATAACTATGACACTGTTCCTGCCCTTGAGGAGCTTATGCGTTAATATTCACGATTGAAGGAGTTGATACCGAATATCTGTTATATGGCATGAATGGAAAATCTCTCATCTCAACATGGAGGTGGGTGGATGATTAATATGCCTCATGACGAAAGACGGGACCAGCAAATGAAGGGGAGAGCAAATGAGGAAGCCTAGAATATTCGAGATGGGAGAGTCAGTAGAGCCTAGTAGAATTTTACCATTTTAAAAATCATATGTAAAATCAGCAATTTATAGTATTTAAACGTTTGTCATTAAAATTAATTATACCCAGAGGAATCATATTAAAAAACTTTGACCTGGAAAAGAATATAATGATTATCAATTTGGTGTACAAGGTGATAAATACAACATCTTGGAGAACTTTCTTTTCTTTTCTTTCTTTCTTCTTTCTTTGTCCCTCTCTCTCTCTCTCTCTCTCTTTCTTTCCTTCTTCCTTCCTTTTTCTTTCTTGCTATTTTAAAGTTTATTTATTTTAAGAAACAGAGAGAGAGCATGTGTGCATGCGTGTGTGTGTGTGTGTGTGTGTGTGTGTGTGTGTGAGTGGAAGAGAGGCAGTAGAAACAGGGGAAACAGAGAATCCCAAGCAGGCTCTGCACTAATGGTGCCTGATTCAGGGCTTGATCTCATGAACCGTGAGAACATGACCTAAGCTGAAACCAAGAGTCAGATGCTTAGACTGAGCCACCCAGGCGCCCCTGTAGATCTTATATTTAAATTTAGCTGTTAGAAAGACAGATTTCTTTCTTTCTTCCTTCCCCTCTCCCTCCCTCCCTATATTTATTCTTTTTTTTTTTTTTTTTTTTTTTTTTTTTGAGAGACAGAGCATTAGCAGGGGAGGGGCAGAGAGAGAGGGAGATACAGAATCCAAAGCAGGCTCCAGGCCCTGAGCTGTCAGCACAGAGCCTGATGCGGGGCTTGAACTCATGAACCATGAGGTCATGATTGAGCCAAAGTTGGACACTTAACCAGTTGAGCTACCCAGGTGCCCCAAAGACATATTTCTTTAAAAAAGAAAAACCTATGCTTTACTGGTCTCTTTGAGAATACACAACTACAAGCGTTCATAGCTCGAAAATTCTTATTTGTAATTTTTCTCCTAGAGATAACATACATTTTATAAACATTTATTAACTATGGAGTTGGTATATTTGGTAATAATCAATTTTTCATGGGTTGATTAGACTTTCTCGGTTTCAGATGGCCCCATTCTTTTGCATATAAATATTTCAAGATAAATCACATAAATATTTATTTTTAGAGATAAAGGCAGACCATTGTACTTATACTTCCTAAGATAAGGCTATCATTTTAAATACAAATTATACCTTTAAAAATAAGTATTTACATATATAACACTGACAATCTATGATACCTCCAATTCTTTTCAGAAAGGGATTTTTTTTATAATAGGAGATGCGTTTTTATTTCAAATCATACTCTCACTTTTACTCCTAAAGTCACTTTGAGGTCTAGGGACATTTCATCTAATTTATACCCTTTCATTAAAAGCTTAAAGTATTCTTAGAGTAAGTAAGCCTGGATAATATCTAACTTCACACACACACACACACACACACACTTTATACATGAGAAAGCATATTTGTACTCCAAACTGATTCTGTTTAAACCAAGTACAAGGCAGAACTTTTGGTATGGGACCTATGATCTTAATTTTTTAATATTTCCTTCTCAGTCCCACGTGTAGATAATGACAATGACACGCTCTTCAGTTGCTGGGATCATGAAGTACGGACTCTGCTCTTCGAGGAGAAAACTTAGAACACTGACCTTCACGGGAGGAAGGCTGCGCCTGGGGCACCAATTTTGTAACTAGCGAAGGAAGCAGGGAAAATGGGCTTAAAATGTAACACACTTACTTTGAAGGTAGAATTATAGGTTAATAGTTAAAGCAGTCAGAGAGAAAAAGAGAACTGTGATTGGTTGAGAACTCAAGTCTAAATTTTCCATACTGACAGCAGCTGATGCCTGGTGCCCTTTGTATTGCAGGGTGTGCCTGCAAGAAGGTGGGTTGCCTCCCGAGGCACCGACCAGTCCCTTGTCTATCTTTTACCCAAGAGCTCAGCTGAGCAAGCCTTCTCGGTCCTGCTCCTCCGTAGCAAACACGGATTGGGAGTTGGCTCCTCAGGGAACCAAACTGAGACGTGCACACTTGCAACGATGTGAACTGGCCACCGCCATCAAGGGTTCACCTGCAGCAGCGATCTGAGCTGCTGCCTCGGGTCCGCGGCTGAGTTCCGACGGGACTGACCCCTCCCTGCAGCCTGGAGGCCTGGGGCTGGCGGAGTCTGTCAGCATGTGGGCCCAGGAGGAGCTGGAGAAGAACTCAAGCTCTGTGCAGCTCGGGGACCGGGACATCCCTGGGCACGCTGGGCGAGCGAGGCAGCGACCGACCGGCAGGGTGGGGAAGCCTCCTGGGAGACAACTGGTTTGCGTGAAGACCAGGTACCATGAGCTGAGTGCAGTGATGGAGAGTGTGGACTCAAGGGCCAGAACGGGAGCCAGTACTTGACCTCGTCCCCAGCCCAGCGACCAGAAAGGCACAGAGGTAAAGACGAAAGAGGCTGTTTTTGTAATGCCCGGAGCATGAGAAGCTCTGTTGAGAGATTCCAGAACAAACAGGAATGCAAAGGGCAGCGGGCCATGCTTCTCATCTGGGTCACATGTCACCTCCTAGCTCCAGCCTTCTGGGGGCTCAGGGCAGATACCTGTGGGGCCACTTGGCCCAGGTGACACTATGGCAGCAGGCGGAGCACTACACACCACGCTCAGGGAGCAGCGACAACCAGCGGGCGGGGGGGAGGGGGACTGCAAAGCCCTGTGGGAGCACCAAGGAGGTTCCCACCAAGTCCCATGTGTAAAACAGACACACAAGGGAAGCTGGGGACCGCAGTCCTCCCAACGCGGAACTGTGCTGGCGGAGCGGCGGACGCGGCTGTGAGAGGGACGGAAATGTGTGACAAACGCAGGGGCGACTTGCACGACGTGGGTGCGTAAGGACACCGGCATGTGTGTCAACGCGTGCACACACTTGCATGGCACACGGATGCCTGCATGTGTGTGCCAGCGCTTTGTATTTACTGGAGGACGGAGATGAACGGGAGACAGTGGGTATTTAAATAGATCTGCCTCATCCTCTCTCTTCCCCCTGTCCGTGTCTAGATAACTTGATTCTCCAAACCCACAGCCCACAACCCTCCAGACTCTGACTGCAGGCCACTGCCCTCAACTTATCACCTTCAACTCTTCCTGTTGCTGAGCTCTCTCAAGGATTCAGGAGTATTTGTTTAAAACAGGCACAGCAAAGGAAATCTGGGGACAGTCAGAGAGGAGACACGATGCCAAGAGTAGCTATGGGCTGGAGTCCTTGCAAATTTCATATGTCAGACAGACTTTCTGCGGCCTAATGATTTTTTAAAAAGTAATTTGCATAGATATAGCTGTTTCCATAGCAACCCAGATAGTGTTACATTTAGCAAAGCTACCGAGAGATGGTGAGAGGGCTCCCTGGAGGTAAAAAGGACTTTTAATAAGACCCTGGTGTTTGGAGGTTCATCGGCAAACTGTACAGAGCGATTCCTTTCCTTCCACTGACTGTGTGGCTAACTTAATCAGACCTGCTGGCTTCGGGGAGCCTTCCGTCCTGGGGTCACGTGACCATTTCTTTCTTTTCAATCCCGTTTTCATTAGATTCAAGTTATAAATAGTCAGTTGTGCTCAATGTGAAGTTTATACATGACAATAAAAATTCACATCTGTGTTTGCACACTCCAATAAGTAAGTTAATAGCAAGGGCAGTTTTGCAGAAAATTATTAAATTGATAATCTTCTTGAAAATCCTAAATGATCCATGTTCATCTTATAACTGTAGCTGTGTGTTAAATACAAATTTCTCTTTCCCGTTAATTTAACAAAATCTTAGGAAGTCTACTGAAAGTGGCACGGAAGGTAAAGCAAATGAACACTGTCCTATGAATGCTCCTAATGAAAGGTACATACGGTCGGGTGGTAAGTGGTTACATGTATCAAAAAATGCCTCCAGGGGCACCTGGGTGGCTCAGTCGGTTGAGCGCCCGACTTCGGCTCAGGTCACGATCTCGCGGTCTGTGAGTTCGAGCCCCGCGTCGGGCTCTGTGCTGTCAGCTTGGAGCCTGGAGCCTGCTTCCGATTCTGTGTTTCCCTCTCTCTCTGGCCCTCCCCCGCTCATGCTCTGTCTCTCTCTCTCTCAAAACTAAATAAACATTAAAAAAATTTTTTTTAAATGCCTCCAGGGTCAGAAGCAAAGATGAAAGCTTCTACACTCGCCCTGTCTGAGAAAGATACCCCAAAGTGGAGGCTCCACTGCCAAAGAAAAGCAAATGTTTTCAGTTTTCTTCTCTCTCTTTTAACTCTTTTCTTTCATTGCTGTGAGTGAGCCTGGAACTCATACAAAATTAAACATCTGCTCTATCCTGACTATAAAATCACTTAAAAAGATAGATGCAAAAATCCTCAACAAAATATTAGCCAACTGAATCCAACAATACGTTAAAAAAATCATTCACCATGATCAAGTGGGGTTTATTCCAGGGACACATGGGTGGGTCAATAATCACAAATCAATCAGTGTGATACATTACGCATCAACAAGAGAAAGGACAGAAGCCATGTATCATCTCAATAGGTGCAGGAAAAGCATTTGATAAAGCATGCTATCCATCCGTGATAAAAATTCTCAATAAAGTAGGCCTAGAGAGAACACACTCGGCATAATAAAGACATATATGAAAACCCCACATATACGAACACCATATTCAAAGGTGAAAAACCGAGAGCTTTTCCTCTAAGATCAGGAACAGGACAAGGGTGTTCGCTCTCATCAGTTCTATTCTACATCGTACTGGAAGTCCCAGCTGTAACAGCCAAACAAGAACAAGAGAAAAAAAGGCATCCAAGTCGGTAAAGAAGTAAATTTTCACGATATGCAGATTATATGATGCCATACGTCATATGAGGCTTTTCTAAAAGCCTCAAGACTCCACCAAAAAACTACTTACTAGAACGGATAAACAAATTCAGTAAGGTCACAGGACACAAAATCAATATATGGAAATCTGTTGCATTTCTATACACTAATAATGAAGTAGCAGAAAGAGAAGATTAAGAAAACAATTCTATTTACAGTTGCACCAAAAAGAATAAAATGCCTGGAATAAACTTAACCAAAGTAAAAGACCTGTAGTACAGCAACTATAAAACATTGAAGGTGACACAAACGAGTAGAAAGATATTCCATGCTCATGGACTGAAGAAATAGTATTATTAAAATGTCTATACTACCCCAAGCAATCTACATATTTACTGTAATCCTTATCAAGGTACCAACGGCATTTTTCGCAGAACTAAAACAAATAATCTTAAAAGTTGGATAAAACTATAAAAGATCCCGAATCGCAAGGCAATCTTAGGAAAGAAGAACAAGGCTGAAGGTATCACCATACTAGATTCCAAGATACGCTACAAAGCTGTGGTAATCAAAACATAAAACTCCTAGAAGAAAACAGAGACAGTAATTTCTCTGACATTGGCCATAGAAACATTTTTCTAGATATGTCTCCTCAGGCAAAGGAAACGAGCAAAAACAAACTGTTGGGACTACACCAAATAATAAGATTTTACACAGCAAAGGAAGCCATCAACCAAATGGCAAGAAAACTTCATGAATGGGAGAAGATATTTGCAAATGGCATATCCAATAAGGGGTCAATATCCAAAATATATAAAGAGCTTATGCAGCTCAACACCCCAAAACCAAATAATCTGATTTTTTTCTTTTTTTAATGTTTATATTTTTATTTTGAGAGAGAGAGAGCAGAGAGAGAGGGGGAGAGAGAGACTCTCAAGCAGTCTCCATGCTCAGCATGGAGCCCAACATAGGACTCCATCTCATGTATCATGAGATCATAACCTGAGCCAAAATCAAGAGCCAGACACTCAACCGACTGAGTGACCAAGGCACCCCTAAGAGAAAATTTTAATTGAAAAGCAGTGTCTTATGGTTTCCAAATTGCATTCATTTCAAAAGTATTGGTGAGTTTTCTATTTTACATTATGTCTTATAAACCCCTGTTGATGGTTCAATAATGAATTCTTTTTTTTTAACAACTTATTGTCAAATTGGTTTCCCATATAACCCCCAGTGCTCATCCCAACAAGTGCCCTCCTCTGTGCCCGTCACTCACTCTCCCCCCTCCCATACCCCCCTCAACCCTCAGTTTGTTCTTAGTATTTAAGAGTCTCTTATGTTTTGTTTCCCTCCCTCTCTGTGGTTTTTCCCCACCCTAAAAATGGGCAGAAGATATGAATAGACATTGTTCCCCAAGAAGATATACAAATGGCCAACGAGTAAAAAGATGCTCAACATCATTCATCACCAGGGAAATGCAAATCAAAACTACAATGAGATATTACCTCAGACCTATCAGAATGGCTAGAATCAAAAATATAAGAAATAACGAGCGTTGGCAAGGATGTGGCAGAAAAAGAGACCCTCGTGTGCTGTTTGTGGGAATGCAAGTTGGTGCAGCCACTATGGAAAACAGTACGGAGGTTCCTTTAAGAATTTAAAAAACAGAATTACCATATGATCCAATAATTCCACTATTGGATATTTACCCAAAGAATACGAAAACCTAAATCAAAAAGATACATACGCCCCTATGTTTACTGCATAATTATTTAGAAGAGCCAAGATATAGAAGGAACCCAAGTGACCATCTATGGATGGCTAGGGAAAGAAGACGTGATGTGGTGCGTGTGTGTGTGCGCGTGCGTGTGTGCGCGTGCGCGCGTGTGTGTACATACACATACACACAATGGAATATTACTTGGTCATGAAAAGCAATGAAACGTTGACATTTGCAACAACATGGATGCACCTAGAGGATATAATGCTAAATGAAATAAGTCAGATAGAGAAAGACAAATACAAGATGATTTCCCTCACACGTGGAATTCAAGAAACAAAGAAAAAGAGACAAAGAACCCAGACTCTTAAAAACAGACTGATGGTTACCAGAGGGGAGGCGGTGGGGGGATGGGCGAAATGGGAGCGGAAGCTCGAGTACACTTACTCTGAAGAACACTGAGTAAAGCAGAGAAATGGGGACTCATTATGTTGTACACCTGAAACTAATATAACCTCTTATGTTAATTATATATCAGTAAAAAAATCACGAAACCAAAAAAATATATTAAACATCTGCTCCACCCAGACTGTAAAATCGCTTAAAGAACAAACAAAACGGAAAGAAAACAAATATCGCTACAGCGAATAACTAAGACGACTTCTTGTTAATAAGAGTGTTTTCTGACGGCTTTGGAATCAATTTCTCAGTCTCAGATTTCTGAGCGGATTACTGCCTCTCGCTAATTGTCTACAGAAAGAATTTTGGGTGAAGGATAAAATACAGAGGACGATGCCTCTTCATCTAAAAAAATCTTGTAATATAAAACGTGAGGAATGGAAGTAGCCTTCTTACTGGGATACTTACGAATGTAAGACGCAGTGAAATATGAAATATATCTGGAAAGCAGATTAGAGTACGTGTTCATTTTTTCAACGAAGTAGCCGCAAAGACAGGCTTCAGAAACTCTATTTGTGAACAGACCGGGGATGCTGCTTGAGGAGGGAATTGAGTTTGTGAATGAAAATCCATTTTCTCAAAAAAAAAAAAAAGAAAAATCCAACACACATGAAAGCCAAACTGAGTGTGCAGCAAATGGCTATTCGAACTCAAGTGTATCTTTAGTTTAAGGATGAAATGTGTTTGTTACAGAACGGCTTCATGTGAGGTGCTGAATACATTTATGCCTGAATTTCTACGTCTTCAAATTGTCTGGAAAAAATGTCCAAACTTTTAAGTCGGACAACTGTCATTCGTACGCCAAATGAATTCTTGCTCACTATGGTGAATTAATAGTGTGAGATCCTGGGAGCACCTCAAGTAATATTTGTGTGAGGCAAATCAAGTTAGGTAGAGAATTATTTTTTAACATTTTTTAATGTGTATTTATTTATTTATTTTTTAGAGAGAGAGAGAGAGAGAGAGAAATAGGGCTTGAGCAGGGGAAGGACAGAGACAGGAAGACAGAATCTGAAGCAGGCTTCGGGCTCTGATGCTGACAGCTCAGAGCTGTCAATGTGGGGTTCGAACCCACGAACTGTGAGATCATGACCTGAGCCGAAGTTGGACGCTTAACTGACTGAGCCACCCAGGTGTCCTAGGTTATGTAAAACTTATAAAGGAGGATCCCCATGACTGCTTCTCCCCCTTCCCCCAAAAAGGCGCTTGGCTTCTGGGAGGGGGTTCGATTAAAAGGCAAATATGGAGGGAGAGAGAAGACCGGAACTGAAGGTCTGAAGCAGGTGGCGTTTAAGGAAGATAGCAACAGCAGATATGCGGAGGGCACCTGCTCTGTGCGCCAGTGACATGTGTGACACCCACACATGCACAGGAGTGACACAGTCGAATTTATTCTTGATGAAAGGAGGAGCAATTCTGTGAGTACAGGGTGTGTTTTATTCTCTGCTCTCCTTATCTGAAAACCAAACTCATGTCCATCTTTCAAACCCACTACAAACATTAATTTCTTCATTAAGGCTTTCTTGATCCCCTCGACTGAGAATTCCCTTTTCTCCTTGAAGCTTTTCCAGCGCTCTCTCAGTGCTTACTTTGTAGAACAGTTATCCATGTGTATGTACCCTCTCTCACACTTGATCGACAATTCCTTGGGGACAGGCTCATGCTGACATCATTTTTGTATTTTATAACATTCGCGCCACCTTACACGTAGTGCTGCTCGGACATATACTGGCGAACACAGGAAAGAAAGGAGATGGACAGGAAGATGAGTGGCCGAGGACAACTTCCCTATTTCTCTGGGATTACAGGTCCCTATGGCACAGGTCCCTGAGTTAGGAAATCATTTCAAAGAGATTCTTCTTCTGGTTCTCCCTCGGGAGGGTGCCACGGTGATGGCACACAGCTTCCGGGGAGGCAAATACGCCTTCGATCCTGACCGGCAGCCCACTGGGAGAGTCAGTCGCTTTGGGAAAAGAGTTGAGCACGTGCAGCACAACACAGCGGCTCCTCCCCTGCCAGGTGGAGTCTTGCCTTCCAAGGGACAGCCAGGAAGGAGGTTGATTTTGCACATTTCATTGGGAATAACAAATACAAACATTCGTTGAGAAGGAAACCAGGTGTTGGGCAGGGGATGTGCACACTCTTGAATTCTCCCCTTTCCTCCAGGATCCGGTGGGGATTTCGATGTTGTGTTCATTAACACTAGTTAATGTAATTTTTGTGATAATTGTAGAGCGAATAGAGCAAACTCTCAAATATAATTAGGGAAAAGTGTTTCTAATTAACGTGTAACTCGTGAGTTGCAAAGTAGAGCCACAAATCAGTTCTGCATTGTCAGACCTAACAAGTAAAATGCACTGTACATTTCCATCCGGGCAAATCAGCAAAACAAAACGAAACGCCCCTGGCAATCCTTTGCCGTGAACCTTTACAAGGTCTCGGCATGCTCTGAACTTAATTGTAGGTAAGCACAGGTGTGTTTCGCAGTATCAGGACCGGCGATCCTAGGGGTGAGCAACGAAGGCAGCCTCACGCAGTCTGGGGATGTCCAACATTTACCCCGGCAGCGTGCCCAACGGCGCACTTGGATGGGTGTACAGCAGTTCTAATGAACCCCCCACGGGTTCTGTAGGAAAACTGAGACTCTGGGAGTTGCAAGCCCCTCCTGAGTCAACAGCACCTCGGTGACAGCTGCTTCCCTACTGCTGGATGCCAGGGGACTGTGAAAGGTGACCGCTGTTGTCTTTATTAGAAGCGCCTTCGCTTTCTTCTCGCTCACGTGAACAGGCACGCTGAAATAAGAGGTTAATTTCTAATTCACTCTAATTTACAAAAGTGACAAATGAGCCGGATATTGTCTTTGGATGATTTAGCTACTATTTGCAACAGGTTATTTTGGCATCTCTCAAAACATTCCTGCGCCTCCTAATCCCCCATCTCTCTGCTGCTCACTGTGGTAACTGCTGGCTTGGAGAGAGTAGAAAGTGAAGTTCCTCAAACACGCACGCTCATGACAACTGTCAGAGGGTCTTGTGAAAATACGGACTCCCAGGCTATTACCACAGAGATCTGGGGGCCCAGAACTCTTCATTTGATTGGGGGAATTGGGAAATCATTGGTAGAATATAAAGACAACAGGTTTCGGGAACAAAGGGTTAGGGAATGTATTGCATGCCAGCTGGGACAGTGAGCTAGCTCCTTTAAACCCAGCCTCTGGGGCCCTCTGGGCATATTCAAGGCACCCAGCATGATAACCGTGACTGGTAAGTGGTGGGTGTTCAGGAATGTTTGTTTACCTCATCCTGAAGTGTAAGAATGCAAAGGACACCTTGCTTTTCAGGTTAGGCATAGCAGGGGGCAATGAGAATATAAAACACAGGAAATAATGTAACGTAACAGTTCTGGAAACACCTACCAGTATCCTCCTGTGTAGCATATGTAATAAGGAAGGGTTCTAATACTGATTTCTACAGTCAACAAGTCAACAAGTCTGTATTTTATCATACATAAACTAGAACTCCTTAAAAAACACTTTATATCAAAATGTCTTGCTTGCTAGCACACAGGTGCTGCCATCTTGGTCATTAGTAAAAGATGTACAACCCAGGGAAAGACAATCTATGATGGGAAGGAGACTGGATCTCTGAAGACCGTGGGGCAGAGCTGGGTTTTCACCTGGAACACTTAACCTCCAGACTTCATTTATGGGAGAGAGAAAGAAACTTCTGTCTAAGCTAACGTACGCCATCATTTGGGGTGTTTCATCTCTTGAAGTGAAGCTTCATTCTACGTAATAAATTCCCATGACTTGCTAATCTCCTTAGCCTGCTCCATTTTTCATCACAGCGCTCCCTGAAATGACAGGTTTATCGTCTGTGTTGTCCATCACAACACAAGCCTTCTGAGAGCAGGGCTCCGAATTTTAAGTTTGCAACATTCTACTACAGTTCTGTTAAGGGATATTAAAATTACACTCAAAGTTTTGATATAGTCCACTTCTTTACATGAAAATGAACTAAAATCCAAGACGCCTCCCAACTATGCCCTTTATTCCTCCCTTCCCCCACCTGGCTTCCTGCACACAAGCACCACCATCTTGGCCATCCTCAGGGATGGCCTATGGCTAGAAGGTACCTAGGTATTTACCAAACACCTGTATCCAGAGCACCTATGCCTCACTGCCAAACAGTACATGCTCAACAAACATTTGTTTAATGAATGAATGAACTAGACTCATAGCCTACAGAGTGGCTTCAATCTCTAGAATTAAGAATGGGGGGGGCACCTGGGTGGCTCAGTCGGTTAATGTCTAACTTCAGCTCGGGTCACGATGTCAGGGTTTGTGGGTTTGAGCCCCGCATCGAGTTCTGTGCTGACAGCTCAGAGCCTGGAGCCTACTCCAGATTCTGTGTCTCCCTCTCTCTCTCTCTCTGACCCTCCCCCTGCGCATGCTCTGTCTCTCTCTCTCTTTCTCAAAAATAAATAAACATTAAAAAAAAAAAAACAAAAAAGAATGGGGTAAGCAGGAAGGTAATGGTGTAAATTTTCTAATTTGGTTAGATTTGGCCTGGCTGGAGAGGAAATTAGGAATCAGAACTAGCGCTGTGTGGAGGGTTGTAAGTTTTGCTACCTGCATTGGGTTTTAACTGGGATATCTATCTGCTATGGAGAGATAACCTTAAAATGGTTAAAATGACAACTTAGAGGAGATAAGAGCAGACATCACTATAAAGAATGGGTGAGAATGTAGCTGATTAGGAAATGAGTTGGGGTCAAGTGGCAGACCAACCACAAACACCTATCTCTTCTCTCCTTCGAGGGAGTGGTGCGGAATGATTCTTCTTAAGGCCTGCTGTTTCCTTCCTGTGGCTGGAGCACAATTACTGGAGCACGGGCCCTCACTCTTTCTTCCCCATAGGAGGAGGGACTTGGCCAAACAATCAGCGGGCATGCATCGCTTGGCTTGGCTCAGCTCTGTCAGTCCTTCTTCCTCTTGCGAATGAGTGGCCAGAGGAAACTCTGGTTCTGTGGTCTCCGCAGGATATGTCTGGGGTGGGGGTGGGGGGTTGGCAGAGGAACAAGAAGGCTGCTCCTGTGCAACAGTGGATACGCCTGCCTAATTCTAGGGCTTCGGTACTAGCAAACCCTCTTGGTAAACAGGTCTAGAGCCCGGCTTCCAATCAGACTTCTAAGAGTAATGATTTGGTAATGTGGCTTCCCTCTTCTTTCTGTTCAGAACTCGGCGTGGAAAAGAGGGTGCAACAGGCGGTTCTATAAACTATGGCCTGAGGGCTAGCTATTTGCTTTTATACATAAAGTTTTATTGACACATAGCTACATCCAATCTTTTATGGACTGTCTATAGCTGTTTTCACCCAATATAGGTAGAATTGAGTAGTTGTAACCGAGACGTTATAGCTGACAAGCTAAAGTAGTTATCATCGGGCCTTTTACAGATAAAATTTGCCAATTCCTGTTCTGGAATCCACAGGAATGTTAGAAAGGCATGCTGCCGCCAGAGCCATGCTTTCAGGTTTGAAAGCAAAGGAAAAGTAAAGGAAGGCAGGACTCGATTCCAGCAAACGCTGCTGTCCCTAACACGCAGACACGGGTCCGACAGATGCCAGCTCAACCGAACCTTCTTGGCAGTTGCAGCAGAGGAGCAGAGGGAGATGAATCACAGAAGCGCATCCAAAAGAGGTGCCGGAAGGTCTGGACCCTGGGGCCTGGAACAGGGACAAGCGGGCACAGAGCAGAGGTGCCCCTGGATGCCCGAGTTTCTGTTGAAGGAGACTCTGCAGCCTTTGCAGGGATAGACAATGGCAGGGTTCCACAAGGCACATCAGGGACAGCCCTTGTGGCAGGCACAGGATTGAGGGATGTCTGTTGACAAGTGGCAGTGGCGGCATGTCATCAGACCGTGAACACACTCTCTGTGTTCACGCACAGCCACGAAACCCAAGTTCCAAAGAGGACATTAAAAATCAAAGGTTTCGAACATGCAGGAAGGGAAAGAAGTCACCTCAGTAAGATCCAGTTGGGGGAGGGGGGCGTTGTGCTGTGTCAGCCTAGCTGAGCTGGAACGATGCCTCCCAGAATTCCTGTCCCTCCTAGTTTCCAGGGTAATGATGTCCACAGGAGAAATCTGCAGGCAGTCGGGCAGGCGCTAGGGAAGCAGCAGGCGCTGGACTCTGATGGCTGTAGGCTCAGAGTACCAAGCACTGCGGTAGCCTGTGTGCACTTTCATGGCCTCACCTTCTGGGTGTGGGGCCATGGCCAGCTGCACAGGCACACGGGGCCAAAGGAGCCAGCTTTTGTGTTTTTCTCATGAGGCCAATATTCAGCCAATGAGAGGCAGAAGAGGGTGCCTCTCTACCCTCACAGGTGCCAGCTGGTCTTCCTGATCTTGCCTTCTTCATCTCCAGCTTGTCTTCCTGACCTCTGGCTCAAGGTCAGCTTCACATTCAGCACCAGACATGGGTAAAGCCTTCCTCAGATGCCTTCACTAGTTTCCACCATAGGACCAGGTTTCACCTAGATAATAAATCCCTTTTACTGTATCACCTACACTGCTTATGCTTTTCTGGTCAACTCACAGCTGAGTAATGGGGTTGCACCCACTGCCAATATCTAAATGTTGCAAGATGGCAGCAATGTTTCCAGTTTCATGGAAGGATTTCTCTTCCCTTCAACTAGTAAATGCATAATACCAAAATTAACCTTTAGCTTGGATTTTGTCCCCTGATTCAATTTAAGCTCACCGATGGTGGACTCTGGAAACCAGGCACCACCAGACCGGCTTCTCCTGACTGATTACATCCAGAAAGATCTCTACTCATCTTCCCTCAAATACTTTGGTTGGCAGAATAATGGTCCTCCAAAAATGTCCATGTCCTAATCCCCAGAATCTATGAATATGTTACCTTTTATCGAAGATGTGACTAATTTAAGATGGGCAGGTTATCCTAGAGATTCCCTCCTGGTGGCAGTCAGAGGGAAACGTGCCTAGAGAAGACTTCTCAGAGATGTGATGCTGCTGGCCCTGAAGACAGGGGAAGGGGGTCTCCAGTCAGCAGGGGAAGGGGGTCTCCAGGCAACAGGGGAAGGGGGTCTCCAGTCAGCAGGGGAAGGGGGTCTCCAGGCAACAGGGGAAGGGGGTCTCCAGTCAACGGGGGAAGGAGGTCTCCAGTCAACAGGGGAAGGGGGTCTCCGGTCAACGGGGGAAGTGGGTCTCCAGTCAACAGGGGAAGGGGATCCCCAGTCAACAGGGGAAGTGGGTCTCCAGACCAGGAATGTGAGCAGCTCTAGTAGCTGGAAGAGGCAAGGACCTACCCTAGTGTTTCCAGAAAGGATACAGCCCTGTCGACATCCTGATTTTAGCACAGCGAGACTTATGTTGGACTTCTAATCTCCAAAACTGGAAGCTAAACTGCATTGTTTTAAGCGGCTAGATTTGTGGAAATACGCTGTAGCAGCAAAATGTAACAGATAGAGACTTCACTGAGTGGCCGCCATGGCCTCATCTGGGGCTGGTCTTGGGGTACACACCTGTGTCTGGGATAACTGCTCTTAAGGCTTAGCAAGGCTCCTTTACTAAAGATGATGGGCATGGGCCAGGGTTCACACCCCCGGACAGTCATGGGTAGGATTTCACACCGGAACAACGCATCTTTGAGGCCCTGAAAGTATGTCAACAATTCCTGCCTGAAGTAGCCCTGAGCTACCTCAAGAGGGACAGAGGGACAGAGAAGCCTTCTGGCAGAGGCTGTGTGGAATTGAAAAGTTGGGGAGGATGATTTTTATACTTTAGTTAAGTTAAGAATTGTAGACTTTGAACTTTAACACACAATGGCAAGAGATATTGATTTTTTGGCTTTCATTCCTTTGAACTTTAATGTCTTTGGACTCCAACATAAAAGTGGATTGAAACTTTGATTTTTAATTTCTCCTTGGGAATTTGATATCTGGTGGGGTTTATATTAAAATTCAAAGCATCTCTGCATTGCTGGCATTTCATTATTGGAATGTCTCTATTCATTTTTATCTTTGTGATGCTGTTTCATCTTATGGAAGAACCTCTGATATGCTATGTGGGACAACATGGTGGACATTATTTGGGATAAGAAATAAATGTGGGATTTAATTTTACGCTTTGGGAACACAGTGACCCTTGATTTGATTAAATGATGTGCTATCCCGATCCATTTCAGTGTGTCTTAATATAATAGATAAAATGCCCACCAGCAGTCCCAGGTGATGACCAAAAAGCCCAGAAAGATAGAGGAAAGGCTACCTTGACAAAATGATTAGCTCCTGCTTTAGAGAGTTGAGCCATGCCTCTAGGTGATCACACCAAATAAGATAAGAAAAAACAGGCTGGAGGGTGCTGGTTGGGGAAATGCTTCTCCCCTGTTCCAGTGTCTCTTTCCATGAAGGGTATTTAGTTACTGTTACACCGTAGACTTATTTTGAAATAGTAAACTCTCTTGGCTAATAGACCTAAAGAAATGCCTCCAAGTTGGCTTCTATCAGCAACAGAGACAATACTTAGTATTTACACTTTGCCTTATCTATGGAACAGTTCAGAACTCATGCAGGCAAGAGATTATTAATAGGGACATAATGGAATAAGGAAGAGAATGGAAGGAGTAACCCAGCAGATGAGACATTTCGTCATGTTTCTGTGAGATGCAAAACAGATGGAGGGGAGTTGGCTGATGAAGTTGCAATGGAAGCCAGCACAGCCCAGGATAAACACAGAGGGGACTCCGTCCCAATGATCCAATGTGGTGACTGACTGTCCTGGTGGAACCTAGGGAAGATTTGTGCTCAGAGAAGGCAGGCACAGGGGATGTAGAAATGAGGAGGGAGGCTACCAAAGGTTGATTGATTGGATGGAAACAGTTGCCCACCCTCTCATTATCCATTCCTGCCTGGGTGCAGAGAGCACCGTGCCCCCTCACGGTCCACTCCTACCCACGTGGAAAAAAATACCCAGCAGCCAGAAAATTACTGGCCCCTCCCTAAAGGCCAGACAAATAAACAACTCAGAAGAATATTCTCCAAAGAGATTGATTGCACGGTGGGAGAATAGAAAAGTTAATGTGGATATCGAAGCCTTAGAGAAATTCCCTCCTCATCAAGATACTTAAAGGACTCCCCATCACAACAGCTCATGCTTACCTGCTCACCTGAAGTCAAGTGCACAGTTAACAAACTTCATTGGTATACACAGAGCTCAAACTCTCTACTCTTTCTGTCTTAAAAATGAACAAAGATTTCATCTTTTTTTCCTATGGCTAAGTAATATTCCATTATATATATATACATACATACACACACACACCTCAAATCTTTATGTATTCATCAGTTGGTGGGCATTTGGGCTGTTTCTGCAATTTGAAAGTTCACTGTGTATAAACAGTCATTCAAGTAGCATCTTTCCTTAAAATATATAGTTTTGTAAATTTATGTGTAGAAGCATATGGGAGTAGCTGTGTCCTTAACTGCTTGAAACTACACTGTGTATAAACCTGCATTAAAATAACATCTTTCATTTAAAAAAGGCAGAGAACTGGTCTCCACACATTTAAAGTAAGTGTGCAAAATCAATGAGAAAGACCCCCATATAAACAAATAGAAAGAAATGACAGCACAGAAAGGTCAGATGATTCATGATGAAGAGAAAACAAACCTTAGTTCTAAATAATATCCTTATTAAAATGCAAGAACAGGTTACATTCATAGAATAAGTATAGAGGTTATAGAAAACACAAAGGGGAGTTCTTAGAATTGAAATAAGAATACTATTAATACTATCACTTCTATCGCCCTACATCCCTGCAAAAAACTCCCTCATTGATAGGTTGAAAGTAATATTGAATACTGAAGATATCTTTCACAATGCATGATAAAAAGAAAAAAAGGCTCCAAATTATATGAGCAAATATAAGAGAGAGGAAAAACCCAAGATGTTCAAAATCTGACTACCAACAATCCTGAAAAGAGAGGATAGAGAAAAATGAATGAATTAAGAAAAAATAAAAAGATAGTTTTCTGGAATTGTAGAACGTGACTCTTTAAACTGAAAATGTCTAATACCAATGAATTTTTTAAAAGGCAAATACCTAGATACATCACCACAGACTTTTATGTTTCAGGGATAAAATTATATTATAGAAAATATTCCTGAGAAAATAATTTCTATCCATCCATATCTAATAAATGTTGATCATGTATGAGGATTTAATAGTGATATTTTCAGCATTTCATCTCCTGCACCTTAATTAATTCATATTTGGAAATTATAAAAGAATACACCAACAGAGAGGAGGGCCTGGGATCTAGGAGACAGACATTTCAACCCTGGAGAGCAAGGCAGCGGTTCTATAGGGCAGTCATCTCATTCTGTCCCCAAAATAGAGGATTCTGCTCCTGAGATCTCTGGAAAACCAGGGAACTAATGATGATAGAAATCATGCACAAAGTCGAGTTGGTGGGCATCTTCATCTTCGGATGAAGAATCCATTAGCTATGATGCTAAAAATGTACTCCCTTGACAAGGATCATTACTTTGGACCCACTGGGAAAGAAATGTGACGGCCAGGTACCACATGGATCTGGTCTTCCATCATAATGCGAAAGCTAATCTCTGGCTTTCAACTTTTGAGTCAAGCTATAGAAAACCTGGGAAGACTGAGTATGGTGACAGAGTAGATTGCACATGCATTCAACCTTGACAATGTCAAAGTCAAGCACGGTGACAAAGGCTGTGAAGAAGGGTGAAACATAAGAGTACTAGTGTTTTTATCTTATGATATGAGTGATGAGATCATGCCTTTATTATATGGAAGAAATAGAGGCTTGACTTTGAAGTTACTGACTGAAGGTACTGAAGAACCAAAAATAATGATCCCACCATTGGGGAAAGGAGAAGGCATGATTGGCGAAAATGTGAAAAATCCTTCTCCATTGTAATAGGAAGTCAGTATGAAAAGCCTATGATAATTGATTTATATGGAGTGAAATAAGCATATTATTTAAAGACATGGAATAAGCATGAGGAAACTAAAATACAAAGCAAAGACTAAGGCCGAAAGCCTCTGATAGGCTGTGAGTGTCCAAAACCAGAGGACAGATGGGGCAGCTGGGGACTCTTGTTTTCATTACAAGCATTTTTATACAATTTCATTTTTTGACCATATAGATCCATTACTGTGACCGGAAATATTAAAGAGCATTAAATTACCATCTTTGCCACTTCCTATCCTTCACAAGTAATTGCTTTAAAAAGATGCATTAAGGAATCAGGCCAACAAGGGTCTTCTTTATTATAAACCCAGCAACACTATTAAGCCCTCACAATTCTGCATTTATTTACATTGCCTTATTTCCTTGACCAACACATGAGTTTGCTGACATCTGGGACAAGATGAAGGAGTCTCTGGATCTGGGTCTGTAACAGATCCCTGGGCCACCATAACAACAGAAACTTACATTGTAGTAGTTCTGCAAGTCAAAGATGAAGATGTCACCAGGGATGGCTCCTTCAGAGGCTGTGAGGAGACTCTGCTCTGGGCCCCTCTCCAGGCTTCTGGTGTTTTCAGGCCATCTGTGGCACTCCTTGACTCACAGAAGCATTATCCCATCTCTGCCTTTATGTTCACATGACCCCTCACCGTATGTGTCCGTGTCCAAATTTCTTCTTTTCATAAGGACACCAGATTATATATCAGATCAAGGACCCACCCTACTCTAGAATCCTAATTTAACTAATTACATTGGAGTCACATTTTGAAGGGCTATCGGTTAGGGCTTCACATCCGAATTTGGGGGCGGGGTGTACGTAATTCAACTTTTAACAGACTTGGCATGAAATAAACGGACCTAATGCTAGTCAGTAAAATAAACTGGATAGACTATTAGGGTATTTGAAGCATAAGATGGAAGAAAACACGCTGCTCTGGGAGAAGCAGAACTCTTAAGGACACTGGCTTTCAACAGAAATAAAAGTTATTTATTAGGTTTTATGGTTTAATAAAAAGTGGTTTATTGTGATTTGTAAAGCATTCTGAAATCTTTAGTTGGGCATTTCAAAATTTAGGTTGATTATTTCCGTATTTCAAGAGAGAAAAATTATATTAGTCAAGCCCAGAGGACACGCAGAATTTGTAACCCAAGTTTATTTGGATATTTCCAGTAATCGCTAGCATATAACAGCTTCAACTGGATTTAAATAAAATTCTGATCATCATCTCATAGCAATTATTGCATAGGAAGAAAAT
Source organism: Paguma larvata (assembly GCA_030068075.1). NCBI lineage: Eukaryota > Metazoa > Chordata > Mammalia > Carnivora > Viverridae > Paguma > Paguma larvata. The sequence continues at coordinate 8,103,029 of CM057826.1, forward strand.
TATTTATCGCAAGGCCTAACAGGCAGAGGCAGAATATATTCTGCTATGAATAGACACAGCAATGTAAGCAGGCAGCATTTTTTTAAGCACGCATGTCTATGTGTTGAATGTAAACGCATATAAATAGCTCGGTTTTAACCTTTTTTTATTGTTTAAACAGTTTGCCAAGGAATACTCAGTAAATTATTTAAAGCTCTGCCAGAACACTTCTTTCTTTCAGTCTTTTATTGTTTATACTTTGGCACTCTAGATCCTTTTGGTTATATAGCCTGGATCTATCTAATCTAAAATCTCGTTCAGAAACATGCTTTATTATTTTTTTAAACATGCCCAACATTGTTCTTTCCAATATCTGTTTACAAAACATCTTGGCTTGTTAATATCTAAGAGAAATTCAAAGGGTACTTCGCCCTCCCAATGTATCGTAACACACATTGGTTTTCATGCAGTTGCTAATATCCAGGGAGACGAATGCGAGACAAGGCTGCCTTGTACTGGCAGGGCCCCGTCATGTACCAAGTTGTTACTCCTTGCTAGACTCTGAATTAGGCCTGCTGCAGAATTACAATGGAAGTAACGGGCATGGTTGTTTCACTACTTAAATCACTGTTTTATTAATTCATGTATGCACACCTAACCTAATTCCAAAAAGGCTTTAAGGAGGGTCCTGGTGACAATGTGACAGCAACAGTAGAGACAGGTTTTTACTGCTTCATCCTCCAGGACCACCATAAGCCTTGGCACTCATCTAATTAAGTTTCTACAATCAGGACACATTTGTCAGCAACATCCCTTTTAGTATCTAGCAGCCAGCACTACAGGGGTGGACAGTTCCCAACAGAGCTCCGACTATCGCCGTGGGTTCTGTTGTAAGCATTGTGGCAGTGGTGGCGTGGGTCTACTGAACCTCAACCCTGCGTGTGTGGATGTCCAAGGTTTAGCACATGCCTGACACCCGCAGAAATTCCAAAGCATCTGAGAAACGAACAATGTGTGGGCTTAGTGTAGCAAAAGCATTTGCTAGGCTTGAGGGGAGACAAGAGTCTCAGAGGAGGAGTGGAAAGGGAACGATAAGAGACATGGAGGATTTGATGTCCTTGAGGTTGAATCGGTTAGCTGTACTAAAATACTGAATTCCCAAAGCTCCCCAGGAGCCAAGGGAATGCAAGCTTTCATAGCTCACTTTGGCAGATGAGTGCTGGAATGGTGCTGAAGATGAAAATGACCCTCGAAGGCTCTTCGAGGTGAATTCATTTGCGTCATCTTACTTCGGTTCAGGCAGCGGAGCCAGCTCTGGCTGAATCTGCATCATTGATGCCACGTCTAAACAGAGGTCAGCGGAACCTCGTCGGTTTCCAGGCACCCTCAGATTTTTGCCATCACGGGAGTTTAGAAGGCTTTGTCACTACGGATTGGCCCACAGCAGCAATTCCTTCTATGCTGGAATGTTCTTGTACCTGCTTGCTTCTAATTTCCCTTTCTAGAGCGGTAGCTTCCCCAAGGTACTTACTGTTTTTCCAGAGTCTCCACCATGGAAACCCCGGAAACCATGGGCTTCAACCCATCAAAATGTTTTAACAACATGTTTTTCTTTGGAAAAAGTAAAACTCATGCCTGAAGTTCAGTCACGCCTGAGAAATGACAGAAAATATCTACTGAAGTAGCAAGCACTGTCATTCTGAAATTGTTCACTCCCAATGGCTTGGATGGAGTCATGACAGAAGACAGTATTTCTTCCAGGAGGGGAAGTGGAATGAGTTTTGGCCACCAGCACATGCTTATGAAGAAACATTTGGTCGTGACATGACAATGGGTACAAACCTTTGTTCTCCAAAGAAGCAGAAGAAGGTGCAGGCATACTCTGTACATCAAGTACCACATCTTTCCTATAGCCAAAGCTTTGCCAGGAAAGGAAACTTCTTGATATTCTGAAGAGGCTACCTGCCTCTGATGTTTGCACACGAGGCTCGCACGGAAATTTTCAATGTTGCCCGCGTGCATCAAATGGGAGCCATCCAGCATCTGTCAGAAGCAGTCTTTTGGAGTGGTTTCCAATATCAGAAGAGGCAGGGGCATGCTGCAGTGGCCGGTGTCGTGGGAAAGAGCTATTGCTGCCATTTTCTTTCTGGTTTAAGCCATCAATCACCTCAGCCTTTTGCATGTGGCCGGATTTCCTTGGCAATGAGATAAGCCACCAAAGAGGGTTTGTGTTGGGGCAAATCCAAATTTTAGCAAAATCCAATTCTTTTGAAATCATGAAATGGATGCATAACGTGCCCAGCACAAGGTGCCTCTTTAGTTCTGTTGGCGTTGGGCACCCGTTGGCACGGCCTTCATGCACAGAGGCACCACGATGTTTTCCATCGCATGTATTGAGTCCTTCTCTCGATTTGAAAGTAGGGATGGGGGTTCATAACCGCTAATGGCGGGGCATATTTTCAATTATTTATCTCACCCCCAAACTGTCCTACGCATCATACTATGTGCATAATAATAGTCTTACCTTAACTGACCCATATTAGTTTGGTGTAAAGCATCATGTTAATAGCACTGTAAACTTAACAATGATTTGTTTCTATGAAGACAATTATCTACTTAGAGAAACGAAAACAAAACAAAAGGAACTGGAGTCTAGTTCTAATTTAGCTAAGAGTGCAAAAGAAATGTGACAATTATCTTAAAGGGTGTGCCTTTAAGAAAATATGCTGAGGCTGAGTCTTGATCTCGGACTGAGCCAATATTGATGACTCTCAGCTTGGGTAATGTATTTTCTTAAATAAACAAGTTCGCATATACTTCATGAGCATAACTACGAGGAAGTTTTAGAATCAAGACAGAAGATCAGCAGCATCACGGAGGGTTAAGAGATCCTTTTTGTGAGTCAACCTTGCAATCAATCCTTTTGCCAAACACTTGAAGGGGAACTTTGATGAACCCAAACCCAACTGTCACCTAGAACAACAATGTGGATAATCAAGAGAGGAATCCGAAATCCCATATTGAGGCCACTTCTGTTGTTAGCAGAACAACAAGTAAAACTGCACATTTAAAAGGTGAGGGGCAAGAGTGATGGCTAATGTTTACTGCATTCACATGGACCTTTCTTGGTACTGCTAAATGCTTACGTGTTCTCATTCATCAAATCCTCAGAGCTCTATGAGGCGCTACGCCAGTGAGCGCCACTTTACAAAGCTCAAAAGTTCTATGTTCACAGAAGGGCTTTCTCTCATGCTCACGTTCGAAAAATTCCCTAATATGTAGTCCTATAACCTGGGAACGTGGACCAGGCACGCATTTTTTTTTTTTCAAGAAACTGTTAAGTACAATAAGATCTCTGTTCTTAGCCACGTTATAAACCAGAATATCCACCTTACTAACAATCACTCACATATTTTGTCCTTTCATCAATTCTTATTAAATCCATTTTAAGATGACGTGTAGGTATTATAAGATGGTGGACTACTTCTAAATCAAGGGACAGAACTGAAATATGACAGAAGACAGCATTTCTTCCAGGAGGGAAAGCAGAATGAGTTTTGGTCACCAGAACGAATTTAGGAAGGCAATGGTTCCTGGACTCTAATGATCTAATTTGGCTATTCCATGTGTGTTAAATTAGATGATCCTTTTAGTCCCTTGTTCCGCACATGCGTACTGGGACCTGCCCACGGTGCGTGCCCTCCGAGAGGCCCTGCTCTACCACACTTGGTTAGCACTTTTGCCACCGTGCCAGAGAATGGCGACTTTATCTTGAGAGGCAGGTGTGCCGTTAACAACGATTCTCACCTGTGACCAGCTCCCGGATCTCCAGGTCGGTGGTCTTGCGGAGTAACCTCACCAGGGCTGGGATGCCGCCGCAGTTTTTCAGGGCGATTTTGTTATCGTCGTTGGCCTTCCCATACACCAAGTTTCTCAAGGCTCCACAGGCACTACGGTGGACTTCTGTCATCCGATGATCCAGCAGGTCCACCAGGAGCTGGATGCCGCCTTGTCTCCTTATCTGCAAGAGCACAGGGAACAGCTTTTGCCTTAGAGAGTCATCAGCTGTCACCACCGAAACCAAACAGGTTTGGTTTGAAGCAGTTGCTACAGGTCATTTCCCTGAACTGAATTAAAGCCCACAACGGAAAAAGGAAGCAAATCAGTGTCCTCCTTAGATGTGATTGCCTCACTTGGATGGATATCCTAGCAGTAAAATGGCGAACATACTCCCTTTCAAGTTCTAGACTTTAAGAAAGGTGATTGTAACTTTGGAATGGATGGACGGTTCTTTCAATAAAAATACGGCACATGCTCACGGCATGAAGCAGATGGAGGGACAAAAGGTGCTTCTGACTCCTGAGACTGATTACATTTAACCACTGTCTTAAAGGGCTATGTGATGGATGTACAAAATGTTAAAATTATGCTTAATCAGAAAATTCTCCCAATATTCCAAAGGAACCAGAAGCTAAGTGAGACACCAGAACGGACACAAAGAGTTTCATCTAAGAAGCCCGGGAAAATGAGAAAGTCACAATGAGAGCCGGTCGGAACACTAAGACCAACGCATGTCACACTTAACTCAGGTATTTGACTAATAACAACAAAATCACATTAAACTCTGATGTTCTTGTTACCTAAAATAGTTTTGATTTTTAAAAATAAGTATATGGAAAAAAAAAACCTCTTGCAATATGTTTCTAGATGTGTCTTCTCACTGTCCTTTAATTTTTAGACCGATTTTTAAATTAAAACTGAAACAAATGGGCTAGTTAACAGACCGTTTCGTGGAGTTTTCATTAGCACAGCTATATTTGAATATTTCTGCATTTATATGGAAAAAAGAACACGACTCCTTCAGTAATACTGTCTTCTTCTTTTTTTTTTTTTTTTTGACTTCAAGGTCCCTCGGGGACTGAAAAATTATGGTTTGGTATGAACAATTATAACTTGTCACTTTCCCTATTTAGTTTTCTTATCACAAAAAACTCACTCATCCCACAAATATGCCAGGCACATGGCTAAATCCCCACCCTTTCAAAGGTGTGAAAATGTGACCTTCTCTGTGAAGCTACCCCACCTACACTAGTTAAAAGCACACCCTGATCCGTCCCCTCGACCCCATCCAGTTCTTGTTTTCCCTCAGTCCATTACTGAATCCTTCATAGCCCTTGTCGGGTTCTAACCTCTTCATTAGGTGTCTGGTCAGTGACTGTCTGCTAGAACGTATGTTCTTGGAGGGCCAGTCTGGTTTTTTCTTTGTCAATATTTCTTTATTTATTTTTCATGTTTATTTATTAGTTTTGAAAGAGAGAGAGAGACAGAACATGAGGCAGAGGAAGGGCAGAGAGAAGAGGGAGACACAGAATCTGAAGCAGGCTCCAGGCTCTGAGCTGTCAGCACAGAGCCCAACGCGGGGCTCCAACCGACGAACCGCGAGAGCATGACCTGAGCCAAAGTCGGAAGCGCAACCAACTGAGCCACCCAGGTGCCCAAATATTTATTTATTTATTTATTTATTTATTTATTTATTTATTTATTTATTTATTTATTTAGAGAGTGTGAGTGAGGGATGGGGAGGGGCAAACAGGGAGGAAGAGAGAGAATCCCAAGCAAGCTCCATGCTGTCAGTCAGCACAGACCCTGGACATAGGGCTCGAATCTCATTATCTGGGAGATCATGACCTGAGCTGAGATCAGGCCGAAGTGCCCCAGGGCAATTCTGTTTTTGTTCACTGAGAGATCTCTAGCCCTACCCTATGTGCCGTGCCAGGCACATAGCAGATGTTCAGCAAATATTTGCTGAGTGAATGAGGAGGGAGACTATATTACCTGTGACAGTAGTGTTTCTCAGATTTGTTAGAACTTGGCTTTTCAAAACTGAGTAATCTCCCTCATTTAAGGGAAAAAGCAAAACCCTTTCTGTGTACAGAATGTCTCCGGGTGGCCACCGCAGCTCTTCCTATACCAGCTTACAGATAAAATGAGGCCATGCTTCATTCACAGGAGGTGGGCCATCAGATCATTCAGAATATGCTGTGGGAAATACTTTTATCCACCAACAAAACAAAAACAGAGAAAGTTGCAATTCCCACAGAACTTCTGGCCTCAAAGTTCCTAATCTGGGAAACGAATATGGTGTTTCATGCATCTCATGTCTCAGCAGAACAGGACCAGGGATGGAAGAGGGAAGGACACCGGGGACAGGGCTGCTGGGGAGGGCACTAGTGTTCCTGACATGCCTGCACAGCCAGAGGTAGTGGGTGTGCCCAGGGAAGGTGGCCAAGTGTGTCACGGGGTCCACTAAAAACGTGAGAAGGAAGCAGAAAACAACTTTCCCCAATGTACAGTTTTACCAGTGCCTGCTTGGTGTCCACGCAAGAGAGATGAAGTTTGTAACCACCGTGACCACATCCCATATGTCTACCTGGGTTACAGCCACACCGACTGTATCATAATACTTCAGAAAGGGTATTCCATTTGTACGAAAGTTTAACTATAAATATTGTTTTCTCTATGTGTGTGTATTTGCATGTGTGTGCTTTACTTTAAAATTATTTGGGTTTAATGATCTTAATGATGATGAAACCATTAAAAAAGAGGTAATAAAGCCAGTTTTACAATTGACTGATTGGTTATAATTAAAGCAGACAGTGTAGTAAACCTATCTATTATCTATCTACCTATCTATCTATCTCTATATATTTTAGTTATATTGTATAATTAGTATTTAATTTATAACATATTACACATTCATACAACTTAATGAATTAAGCTATTAAAATATTATTCCAAAGCATTAAAAAGGAAAATGAATTCAAAACAAATGCAATATCAATGCTTAATGGTACCAATGAAACACAATGTTTTTGGTGTGATTCTAATTAATGCCATAGTTCTAAATTTATAATGAAGTCTTAAGTTGTATTTTAATCTATTTAGAGAAACACAAATAAGATGATAAGCTTTTTCTTTTGCTCTTATTTGGGGGTGGGGTGGGGTCACTGGATCATATATGCAAAAAGCTCTTGTTTTCTTGGGTTGAATTTTATCTAGGAATTTGGGAATCTTAGAGTCAAACGTTAGTCAGAACTGAGTTCACACACATGAAATGTGATGCCCAGGCCCTAGGTTCTGCCTCCTCCTGTTGCCCCCCACATCCCAAAAGGACCAGGAGGGAAGGCGAGAGGTGGACTCTGAGTTCTCTTGAAGGGTCTCTGCATGGCAGGACTTCTGGGTGTTGTGGATTGCTGTGGAAGGGTCCAGGTGCTGTCCTCGGTACTTTCCCCTGCTCTGTCTTTCTTCTGGATCTGCCTCCCATCAACTTCTCCTTGCACCCAATTCTTCTTGTTTCTTCTTGTACCCAACCTTAAATTCTTGTAAGACCCCAGACAAATCTATGTTAAACATTAATAAAGTACAAATTCCCTTTGAAAAATGATCAGGGGAAACTCTCTTCTTTGAAATGACACTTGTATTTCCTCTCCCAGTAAATGGCCAGCAATCTCTTTCCTACGTATGCTCCCCACTGGGCTCTCCACACCCAGCAGGTGGGGGCCCTCGTTCTGGCCCCCACACTGTCATTCCAGGCTACTTCACCGTCTCCCCTTTCTTGCTCCATCATCCGCATGGAGAATTCTTCTAAAGTATACATTTAATAATTACTAACACAGGGCTCATAAAATGTCATATAATATCATATATACCTAATATACATAAAATAGAATAAAAGTAAATGCACAAGAAGAACATTTGCCATATGGTAGGAAGTTAGGAACTATTTATCAGACAAATGGAAGAATAGTGCGCTAGGTTGTCACATGTTAGCTTCCTTCTCCCTCTTATTTTTGCTACTTTAAAATAGACATTATTTTTAGAGCAATTTTACACTCACAGCAAAATTGAGCAGGAAGTACAGAGAGTTCCATGCACCACCTGCCCCTGCACACACACAGCCTTCCCTATTGTCAAATGTACTGAGCAGCAATGGTGACCCTACACTGACATATCACAATCGCCCGAAGTCCATGGTTTATATTACAGTTCACTCTCGGTGTTGTAGGTGCTGTGCCTTCTGTGGGTCTTGACAATTGCGTAATGACATGTAACCACCATTACAGTACCTTCCAGAATAATTTCAGTGCCCTAAAGTGCTCTGTGCTCCACCAATTCCTTCCTTCCTTCCCTAACCTCTGAAAACACTGATTTTCTAATTTTCTGCATGGTTTTGCCTTTTCTAAAATATCACAGGGTTAGAGTCATATAGTATCTAACCTTTACAAATTGGCTTCTTACACCCAGTAATACACATTTAAGATTGTTCTCATGTGTTTTCACGGCTCAATAGCTCATTTCTTTTTAGTGTTGAATAGTATCCCATTGTGTGGATGTACCACACTTTATATATCCACTCACCTGCTGAAGGACATCATGGTTGCTTCCACGTTTTGGCAATTATGAATAAAGCTGATATACATAATCATTTGCATGTTTTTGTGTAGACAGAAGCTTTCAGGTCCTTTGGGTAAATACCAAGGAGCAAAACTGCTGGGTTGTCTAGTTAGAGTATGTTTAGTTTTGTAAGAAATTGCCAAACTGTCTTCCAAGGTGGCCGTACCATTTTGCATTCCTACTAGAAATGAATGAGAGTTCTTGTTCCACATCCTTGTCAGCATTTGGTATTGTCAGTTTCTTGGATTTTGGCCATTCTAATAGACTGTAGTGGTATTTCATTGTGTTTCCTTCTCTTGCAAGACTGATCCGTGATTCAGATTTACTTACATTAATACAAATGACTGACTAAAAACCATCAATGTCGAAATACATAAAGGGAAAACAACAGCTTGAGTTAGATCTGGAATGAACAAATTTCCTACTTATTACTTTCCTGAGCTTGATAGATTCAAAGAATGACCAGAAAGGCCTTTTCGCATATAACCTGAGTAGACAATCTTAAATTCGTTTGTTAAATGATTCTTTGATAGATGGTCCACTTTAGTCAATTGTTCCTATGTTTTTAGCTCTTATTTATTTTTATGCTTTGCTGTAAACTTCAGGGATCTAGGAGAGAGCAGCCTACAAGAAGTAAGGAAGATGGGGGCTGATGAATCCCACAGCAGGAGAAATAAAAAGGTCACCTCATCAAACAAAGCACAACTATGCCGTCTGCCTGTCCTTTCAGGCTGTTTAGAGAGCAGACATTCTTCAAGCTGACACAGACAGTCTCTTGAGGATGAAAGTTGGGATGTGTTTGCACAGAACCAGTGAAGCTCACCCAGTGTGTACCAGGGGAGAGTGAAAACAGCCTCCACATCCCTTCCATCCAATAACCCACTGTTTTAAAGTGTTTTTACAATTTAAACTCTAGAACTAAAAGTATCTAAAAATCTTTAAAGACTAGGATGCAATGGTTTTCTTCCTTGCCCTTTCATTACAAGACAGACTATATATAAAAGCCTTTTAAATCAGGAAGCAAATGGATGGGCAGTTAAATTAAATAAAAGAAAAATGCAGGTAATGCAATATTGCCCATTGCAAAAAATGGGGCCTTGCCACTTAATGAATTTGGTACTCTTTCCATTATCTGCATTTATTGAGAATAAACTATATTTACCAAAGAATTGGCTATTATCATTAAATTGACATCCACATCAATGAATAATTTAGAGCATACCCAATTGTAGCAGTGTTTGCAAGCTCATGACAGTCTTTGTAAAATGATAATGGTAATGATGATGTATAGGGGGTTAAACAGTACTTTAACAGGGAATAGAATTCCTCTTGGGGGTTCCTATCTTCATTTAGAGAAATACTATGAAAAGTTGCTTTGAGGACAGCAAGACCCTCAAGGATGGGTTATAGGTGTTCTTGGCAATAAGAGATTGCTCACCTACTCTGCAGCTGAAATGGGGAGCACTTTGGAACTCGCTGGGAGAAGAAGGAACACGTTGGAGTCAGTAGCCTTTTTTTTTCTTTCTTTTTTAAACCTATTGGTGGTGAAATAAGATCCAAACAGCCAAGGACCTGCGTAGAATTTCCATACCTCTCAAGGATCTGCTTGGTTTTAAGCAAAGTAGATATATCTTTGGGCTTCTGGCTTAGTTCTAAGAGAAACCAAGCTGGACCTAAAACTCCAAGTAAATTTAAATAATGGACTGCAGGATTATAATGTATAGTGCCTCCTCTCACTTCAGATATTTATAAGCAACCAACTCACCAGGTCTGAGAAATGGTTTACCAAAAGCTGACTACAAAAAGGTACCTTGGGCTCGGTGATGTTTAGTAAGTTTTTAATTAACTGTTATTCTTCAATGGTGTTTGTTTAAACAATAAAAATAGACGTAGTTGTTTTATATTCCCCATTAGTGTTTAAAAATTAAATAATTTTCGCTGCTTAAAAAGCTACTGGAAGAGGGGCACCTGGGTAGCTCAGTCGGTTGAGTGTTTGACTCTTGATTTCAGCTCAAGTCATGATCCAAGGGTCGTGGAATTGAGCCCCATATCGGGCTCTGCGCTGAGTATGGAGACCGCTTGGGATTCTCTCCCTCTCTCTCTTCCTCTCTGCCTCCCTGCCTCCCTCACTCCTATTCACTCACTCTCCCTAAAGTAAAAACAATAAATAAAAAAGAAAAAAGCTACTGGAAGGTACAAAGTTTGTGGATCCAAAACCAGAGGCTTAACCAGAGGCACCTGAAATTCACTTTTTGATTTTAATGTAGGAACTGCAAAGTTATCAGTTTGTAAAACACATATTTTACCTCACTGAATTCCACCCCTAACCTGTAGAGCAAAGTCAGGTAACCAATCAGTGTTTCCACGGAGTTGAACTGATGTGTGTACGTGTAGCAACATGGAAGAACAACTGATCAAGGCTAAAATCTGTTTCCGTTTTATGGTAGAAAGCATTTTTGAGAATTTTGAGAGGAAATACATCTCTATAGTTGTGCAAAATGATCTAGTTTCTCCATTCAGTGGGTGCACCAAGATGGGTTATGTTTCTTTTTAAATGACGTGTTAGAGAGCGAGTGTACTGCAGTGTTTGGAGGGGGTGTTGGCTTTGAGGCCGGAGCAATAAGGCTCAAATCATTCTCCTTCTCTTAAACCTGCGTCCCCTGAGGCAAGCTCCTTAAACGTCTGTAGATGTGAACAAAATGCGAACCTGTCTCACAGGGTTGCTTTCAGGAGTAAATGAAACTTCAAATGTGCATTATTTAACAAAGAGCTCAACCAATATTATCTGTCAAGGAACCACCCACTGTATTAACTTGTTAAAGGATATTCTTAATTGACTTATTACCTGGTCAATATATGAATTAACTTAATAATATAATGACATAACATATGATAGAATCAGTGAAAGGCATACAATTCAGAGTGATAGCTTCATAAATTTTATTTAGTGTGTAGACTGTTTATTATCTAACAGATCGTTAATCCAACCTGGTGTATAACTAATGAGAGTTAAAAAGAAACATATTTACTCTAAAACTCTATTCTGCAGTCATTTAAAAATGCCACAGTGTGCTGCATCAATATTATACATATGACATATTTTGCTAGATACATTTTCAAAGTAAGTACAGGAATTAATCTATATTTTAAAAAGAAGAGAAGTGCAATGGTTTTTCTTGTGATGGTAAATTAATTGACAAAAAAAGACATTTAAAATAATTTTGAGGTGAAACTAGTTATTGGGAAAAAGAAAATATTTTTCTGAAATACAGAGAGAATTATTAAGCACAAAGAGAGAAAGACCATGTTTTGATTTGACAAATCAGTTTCTAATGAACAGATTAAAAAAAAAAACGACCCAACCAGGAACAAAAAGATCCAACCAGTAACAAGTGAAATGACTGAGAAGGTTCTAGTCTCATGTAGATTTCTCAGGTGCTACTCTCCTGTCATGGTGTAGGGGGTGCCATGGTTTTCGTTTCATCTCCACCTGTGTCTAGCAGAAAGCTATTTGGTTTTTGAAAACCATATGGAAAAGATAAAGAAGTCTACAAATGTATTATCACTGTTACTTGAATTCCTTTATGCTTCCCAGTGTAAAGACTCCCCACATTTCTAGAATCTTTGTCCCCTGTATGGATTTCCAAACCTAGCTCTCATCCTATCCAATGTGTCCTCAGCAAGTACTGAGGACCATCACCGAGGTGACCGCCTATACCTATCACAAAACGAACATTTCCGAAGGGTGATTCTGGGCATTTTTCCTTTTTTTTTTTTTTTTTTTTTTTTTACTATCCTCAATTTTAGAGAAGTCGCTGATACTGTATCAGTTACAGACTGGTAATGAGTTCCTGTCCATAACCCTGGTTAAAGAAAACCATTTCTCATGAAAATCTCTGAAATGACCTATTTTAGAGCAATTCAACATTTCAACTTCTCACCACCTTCATGATCCTGTTATTTAAAGAGATAAAGGAAAGAGGGGAAAAGACCTTTATTTTAGTCTGAATGTGGATCATGACTGCACACAGTGATGCATTTTACCGGACACTTAAAAAAAATTACAAGACAACACACACATTATGTTACCACAGTCCTCGGCCCCTCCCCTCCCCTTTTTTTGTTAACTGAGCATGAACAGCGAACTTCTCTAGACATTTCCCTGTCTCCGAATGAAATATAGTCAGTCGACGCGGATGGACATCAGGATCCTGTACTGAAAATCTTGCTGCCCAGCAGTGAAGCCGGTGCAGAAGCCAAAGAGGCCTCAGAACTGTCCATCGGGAGGCTGAGGCTGACACTCTACACAAGCCCAACCAGGTTCTCAGAACTGCTGTGTGCCAAAGGCGAGCCTCCACATTCCTTTCTAAGAGCACCCAGGAAAGGCCCCCACGTTTCTTCTTCTTTTTTTTTAATTTTTTTAATGTTTATTTATTTTTGAGAGACATAGAGACACAGCATGAACAGGGGAAGGGCAGACAGAGAGGGAGATACAGAATCTGAAGCAGGCTCCAGGCTCTGAGTCATCAGCACAGAGCCCGACGCGGGACTCGAACTCACAGACCTGATCATGACCTGAGCTGAAGTCGGCCGCTTAACCGACTAAGCCACACAGGCGCCCCTTCTTTTTTTTTTAACGAGAAAATGTCAAGTGATTTCACAAATTCCTTTCCCGAAGACCCCACTCAGACACACCCACCATGTTCCAAATAAGTCTAATGGCTTCTATCATCTGGCAGAATGGAATACAATGTCACAAAATAGTGGGAATCACAAAGGATGCTTGCAGTAAAAGTCTCCCTTACTGTGTTCCAAGCTGAACTCAATCAACGTAATTTTGTGAATCATGAAGCTAAGTTCACATAGTGTTCAGCATCTCAAAGAGAATTTTAGATAAGCACATATAAATTCTGAAAACACAAACCCTGCAAGGCAGAGAATCAACTTGGCTATTTGGAAATTATTAAAATATCTTAGACTGTAACTATTAGAATCCCACAAAAACTGCCCTCAACACTTTCACTGTTGTACTGATTAGACAGTCCCTCATTAAATAATGTTTATATAGTGCTTGGACTGTCTGGAGTTGAGGCTAGGGATGGATGAGTTGAATGAAGCCCTCCCTTCAAAGGAGCTCACATACCCGTACAGCAATTAGAAGTTAAGTAAAGAAATCAGGCAATGGGACCATTTCATTTGTGAAGAACAGAGAGAGCTTCATTTGGACGAAGATGTAGCAATTTTCTAGCTATAATTTCGGTCCTTAAAGATGATCCACCAAAGTGTATAAGGTTTACGCTTCTCAGAAACTGGGATCCTCCCCAGTGATAAGAATCATAAAGAAGAAATAGCAGGAGAAAAGAGGGAGTGTGTGCAGGGGGTGGGTCAGGGCGCTGTGGTCAGGGGACATTTGAGCACAGACCAAAGGCCATGAGGGAGTGACAGCAGGTCCCAAGGAAGAGCGAGGAGACCAGGGTAGCTGGAGTACAGTGACAGAGAGAGAGGAGATGAGAGAAATTGCCAAGTGCAGCAGGGGTAGGACCAGGAGGGGTTAGCCGTTGGAAGAGCACTGAGTTGACCCCGAGGAAGATAAGAACAAGAGTGTGACTGAACATACCTGTACGTGCTATGTGGTGAGCAGACAGTCCCAAAGGCAGGGATACAAAGTAGGGGTCACCGAGATGGTCTGGGCGCAAGAAACATGGTAGCTTTGGATAGGAGTAAGGAGAGTCTGAGTGCTAAGAAACGGTCAAATTCTAAATCAAATTTTGTAGGTAGGGTGAAAAATATAACTGAAAGCATCACAATGACGAAGATTTTTGGCCTTTAATTTTAATAAACCAGTGTGTTGATAATCAGTAGTTTTTGGTTGACTGACAGATGGCAAAGCATTTATGAGAGACACAGCCCCTCATTTAAATTTCTGTTTCATTGGCATTATAAAAGCATGCATTTTAAAAATTGCTGTTCTTTTGTTATTGCAAAATAGAAAATAACACCTTTCTAAAATATAAAATTATGCTAACTACATAGACACAATAGAAAACTTATTTTGTAGCTTAGATAGCCCATGGTTATAACAAATTATGAGCATTAAAGTAAATGCAATATATTTCCCCCAAAGGAGTTATGATAGATACGTAGAGAAAACTTTCCTATGCATTTATTTTAAGTTAAACACATACATTTTTGAAAATTTAAAACGTATCAAGTATGACTTAATATTATATCTATAAAATTGTATAGAATATAAATTTGATTAAGAGTTTTCTTATCATGCATGTCTTTTCTATGCATTTTAGCTTATGAAGTCAACTATATGTTCTGAAGCTATCTCTGCTCATACACTCTTCTGTGATAGTAATAGCCAACATTTACTGGACTAAAAACCAGTTGGGGAAGGAATTTCAGTCTTGTTCATTTCAACAGATATTTAGCAATAAGCACTGTTCACCGTTCCTTGAGGGTCTCGTGGACTGATAAAGGAGAAATTCACAGGAACAAATACGGTGCTGCAGAGCCCACAGGAAGTTCATGAAACCAGCCTCCTTGGGAAGTGGAGTGGCTTAATTAGTTTCAGAAGAGATAACAGCTGAACTGATTTCAAGAAGTTTGAAAACTGGGGGGCCCCTGGAGAGCCCGGTTGGTTAGGCACCTGACTTTGGCTCGGGTCATGATCTCAAGGCTTGTGAGTTTGAGCCCTGCATTGGGCTGTCTGCTGTCGGCACGGAGCCCACCTCAGATCCTCTATCTTCTCCCCGTCCCGGATCCTTCCCTGCTCATGTTCAATCTCTCTCTCTCAGTCTCTCTCTCTTTCAAGAGAGAGAATAAAATAAAAAGATTAAAGGAAAGAAGCTTGAAAACTGATGAGCCATACAAGTAGAACATGATTAAACTCTAAAATGTCTGGGCTGCAGCAGGTCCATGCTTTTTAAAGCAGGCACATGTATGGTAGGGTTGGGGTAAAAGCATAGGCATCGGTGCGTTAGATAGCGAGGCATCTCCTTGGCCCTTAAATTAACCTAAAGAGTGATGGTGTGTGGCTGGAGGCATTATTATTATTATTATTATGATCGGTCTTAGATACTTTATGGAAAAGAATATAAAATGTATGGGATTTTAAAGAAAAAGCACAGAATCTAAGGGAGAGTCTAAAGAAAGCTTCTTTGGCCAATAGTCTGGAATTTCTACAGTCCACGTGGATGAGCGCTCTAAAGACAGATGGGCATGGAGGGGGCGGCTAGAGAAGACAGGAGGCACGTGGAGAAGGGTGCCCTCCTGCACAGAATGTCTCCCAGAGGTGGGACACAGGGAGTGACACAGGATGCCAGGAGAAGGCAAGAAAACCATATAACAAGGAAATATTTGAGGGAACAGGACATGAGGATCCACTCATAGACCCCGAGCAGAAGAACGACGTGGGAAGTTGCGGCAAAGAGGCAAGAGAGTTAATTTGAAAGACTGTACAAAAGAAGACATTATGGGTAGTGTATAAGGGTATCTTCTATACAAAACATTCTCAACCATTTTCCTGGCCTTGGGGAATTTGTAAATAGTTTAACAGGCATATGAGGGTTTCTACATCTTTCGACCATTTGCTTAAATGTACTTTGCTTTGCTTATTCCAACCGTGCTGTGCTCTGAGCCCCAGCAAGGTGACTGCTAAAGTCCTTCCTGTGATTCCCCAGTTCGCTCTCACCACAGAAGTGGGTGGAGGCTGCAGGGGGTCTCACAAGCTGAGCTAAAAACCGTAAGCTCCGCCACTCAGCTCCCTGGAGCTCCCCCCCACCCCCGACGTCTGTCAGATGCAACCACTGTGACCAGGTCTTTTGAGAATCCAAACATTGGAACATGTCAACCTTATTTTCTTACATATATCTACGGAACACAAAGAAAGCTGTTACCAGGGAAATCCATCTGCAACACGGCATCTTGAAATAGGAGTTATTGAATGATGTTGCTCAGCTGATTCAATGTTATTCGCTCTTCATTTCGTCCATCAGCCCAAGCAGAACATCTACATGACACTTGGATCTTGGTATAATAAGAAAATACACTTGTTTGGTGCATCTGTGACCTTCTGCATTAAAAAAAATTATGCTCTAAGAAATCCCCACGAGGGCAGTGCAGCGTATCCTAAACTTATGTGTCATCTTTAATGGAGAAGGAGACTTTATTCTAAGCATCACGTAGGTGGTTATCTCAGAAGTTCCCTCCTGGTGATTTTAGGAACTGGGTAGTACTAAATCACACGTGTGTATAATTTTATGTACACGTGTTATAATGGTTTACGTATTGTACAATATATAATAAATGCACACATAAATAAATATATGTAAATAGTGTGTATGTATCAATAAGTATACTGCATATGTATGTATTTAAAAGCGAGTAATTCAGAAATGCCTCTTCTTCCTTCTCCTACAAAACTGCCATTAATCCAGTTCTTTCAGTTCTTTCGTTCCAATTTAAATTTTGTAGCAATAAATGTCTTTTTCTTATAACTCACCGAGACTTGTGGGCTAGAAGAACCTACCCTGTTAGTTGTCCACCTTCCGATCAATAGCCACAGGGATTGAAATGATTGTTATTTCTTTAAATTAATCATTTCAGTTCAAGGGTCTCCAGTCCTTAGGTGCACCAGAGTAAATGGCTAGAACCCCAATTATAAATATAAAATACTCTGACTTTAGCCTGTCTTCAGGCTTCAGCTCTCAGCAGAATTTCTTAAACTCTTTAAAAAAAAATCCTCTACATATGAAATCCCAGATTTAAAAAAATCAAGTTTCCGTATTTTGTGTGTTATCATTTTATAATTATGCATTTAAAAGAGTACTGAATGCCCGCATGCTTTGGTTTGCATTTTTAATTATTTAATAATGTTCAAATAAATTATGTCTATTTTTGCATAAAAATTTTTTCTAGACAAAAAGTCTACTGTCAGCTTTTAATAGGCTGGCCGAGGTAGAGGGCTTAAGGAAGAATTGTTTTGTTTTAAAATTCTGCACACACAGTAGAATCATTTTTTTAAAACATAGTCGGATCATGTCACTCCTGCTCAAAACCTTCTAATGATCTCATCACATTCAGAAGATCCTTAACCTTGGCCTTTGGTCTATGTGACCAGTCCCTGTCTTCCCTCTGTTTCCACTGGTTGGCATTCTCTCTTATCCACATTTGATTTCTGTTCTCCTGGGCTTCTGGAAGTTTCTAAGTGGCCAGATGTGTTCTCTCAGACTCCACAGAATGGCTTCCTTTCCATCACTTGGGTGTCCACTCAACCTGATTTATCATCGAAAAGAGCCCATCCGCCCTGCACCCCTCCTCTCTGCTGTTGATGTATCTCCCCTTCTTGGCATTCCTCCTTTGCTCCCATTTACTATTTGATAAATTTCAGAGATTTACCTGTTGGTTTCTGCCCTACCCCCGCCTAGAGGGATATAAACACTATGAGAGCAAAGACCTTGCCTAATTTGATGCTGAATGATGCTTGAATGTCCAGGGCCAACGGGAGTTGGTTATGTGCTATGTTGTCACATAGCAGGCATGCCATATTACTATTATCATCATCATCATCTTAATGTTTATTTATTTAGTTTGAGAGACAGAGTGAGAGCGTGAGTGAGTGCAAGTTGGGGAGGGGCAGAGAGAGAGGGAGAGAGAATCCCAAGCAGGCTCCATGCTGTCAGCTCAGAGCCCAAGGCAAGGCTTGATCCCATGAACTTTGAGATTATGACCTGAGCCGAGATCAAGTCGGACACTTAACTGACTGAACCACCCAGGTGCCCCACACCATATTATTTTTTGATAGAATGCATTTTTTTTTACCGTAAACTTCACAATTTTGAAACAAAGCCAATGTTTACAGTCCACCCATCTGGACAAATGTCATATGCCAAGCAAATTAGTACTCAAGAACAGAGCTTTCTGGTGCCTAAGAAGAGATCTTAGAATATCACACGGTTATAAATAGGCCACTAGTTCAGCAAACATTATACACAGTTAAAAAGGTTTTTCTTATAACTTTTATCTTTTTATTTCATGAAGTGAGGGTAATTTTTCCCACAAGTAAAAGCCAACACTAGGCACAAAATGTTTCAGCGCTACTTACACCTGCATCTTGTTTATAGGAGCCAATGCTGAATATATTAGCTAATTACAGATATGCAGATGGCTTGTTTTCCTTAATGCAAAAAAGATATAAAATCATGTGAAATAGTGGAGTACTCATGCCCATGGCTGAATATCCAATTTCCATTAGATGAACTTGGGCTCAATGGTAGAGAGACAGATAAAAGTCAGAACAATAAGGAAGATTATTCGTAATTCAAAATCTTCACATTCTGCTGACACGTTTCAGGGTTTGGGACACTAAAATGAAGAAATCTAAATTGCAAAACAAATTATCATCTATTGATTCCTCTCTTATAGCAGAAAAATTAAATCTAGATCTTGGAGACTTAGCAAAAAGGGGTAAAACATTAGCTTTGGAAACTTTTAAAGAAACTACGAAAAATTGTACGGTATTCATTAATATAGATGGCCATCTTTGCAGGGGTGGGAAATGGCAAATCTGAATGAGAAAATTAAGGAAATTATGATTTATTTTGAAATTTTTGAAAGGAGATTTTCACGAGAGTGGTCGCTTTCCCAGCATATGATCAGCGCACTTGCTTTTGAGACAAAGTGGTCTTCAAGATGCTCTGTCTATATGAGTAACGAATGACTCTCTATCGCTGGCACCTTTCCAAAAGGTCATTCAAAAGAATACAACCTGGCCAACTAGGAAGTCGTGCTCCTATAGCACGACTGTGGTTTTGATTTTTGTTCTGTTAATACAAACTCTTCAATAAATGAGGTTGGAAGAAGGCAGCCTTCCAAAGGTGTTCCTTCTCCATTGTTTAGTGTTCTTGCCTCTAAGTCCTGTTACTGCTGGACTTGCCCTGACGAGGAATCACAGGTTGGGCCCATGATTTCTTCCACTGAGGATGAAACACCAGAGGAGATAAAGCAGGAGAATCTCAGTTATGAAGGATCCTGCTCATTATCTGGAGGGGTCCAGGTAAAATTGCACTGATTAAGCTCGTGAATGCCTCTGGTATAACCAAACTTAAGAGTGTTTAAGCAAAACCTGGCACTTAATCAGAGTTTTGGAACAGACTCTGTGTCAGTGTTTTCTGATGTTCTCAAACGTCTAACAGGGATTTCAGGTCTCAGATGTCTTTCAGGGATGCAAGTAATCTCTATTAGCAAGCCACTGGATGCCTTTCAAAAAGTAAATATCTAATGGTGGAGACTCAGTCAGTATGGTCAGCCTTAGGCTGTTTTTCTATTGCCTCTACTGGCTTTTGCCATGCCGTTCCAACCTCTTTGAGTATTTGTCACTGTTTGGGTAAAGCAACTTGTGCACCTCACAGATTCAAGGTTCTACTCAATACTCTTACCCACAGAAGACCTAAAGAAGCTTTCTGTTCTTCGGGGTCATCTTATAATACCCCCAAATATAAGATTATGACTTCTCTAGGACCCAAGGAGTTCTACCAAGTATTATATTTCTTATTCACTTTAGGGGTGCACCTGGGGAATATTTTTCATCATTTCGGAAAGATCCCTGATTCTTCAAATTTTCCTTGTTAGTTTTCCCCCTTAAGATTCTGAAGAATTTACAAGGTAGCCTCACGTTGTCATGAGTTATGCCAGTTCTATTTGTCAGCCCGTTCTTTTATAAGCCTCAAAATCATTAATCATCAAAGTGTAGACTAGAATATCTTTTGTATCAGTAAGTTTGGGTCCCTTCATAGGAATTCTGGTTACAGGTTAGGGAATTAACATATCCTTGTGCCAGAACTGCTAAAATAGATTATACGGTCTTTCAGGTAAAGGCAAATCGAGATTGTTTTGTTTTGTTTTTCTCAGAAACTGGGATTGGAAAAAAAAAATTCCAGATCAATGACAGCACTGAACTCTCTAGAGCCTATAGAACTTCCTTGTTAGCTTGAACTCTATCAGATACTGTCAAAGCCAATGGAAGAGCCATTCTATTTAGACACTGAGCATCTATAAAACTAATTTAGAAAAGTTGACTACTTTGGTCAAGTAAGTCTTTCATATAAGGAGGCGTTGTGATCCAGGGTACCAGTCTCTACTGCCCCCATGTTAATGCAGAAATTGCCAGAATCTCTCCAAGAAATCTTTCTTGGTTTAGTTTTGAGAATGTTGGCCCTTGCTTGGCCACGGGGCTTTCATTACTTTATACAATCACAACTGGCTTATGGCATCATTTTTACCACAGCTGTTCCTGTCTGCACATGTTCTATGTCTGGGCCAGTGGTATGAACAGTCACCTTTTGTTTTTAAACAGCTACCTTTCCATGCTCTCTCAACCTCAACCTCCAATTCTTTAGTACAATGTCCAGGCAAAATTGCATTTATTAAGCTCAGAAAATAGGGTTTCCCAGCCTTTTAAGAATCCAACAAGCCTGAGCATGTGGCCCCAATTCTCCTGCTGGGAATGTGACAAAAGTAACCTCCTCCCACCCCACGGCAGAGGGCTACCTGGTCACTAGGTCCTCCTCACCCCTCCTCACACTATGATTCCTTCCACTCTGAGCTGTTAGCACAGAGCCCGACGCGGGGCTCGAACTCACAGACCGTGAGATCATGACCTGAGCTGAAGTTGTCACCCTTCCAAGCATATCTATTCCTTCTGCCATTACAAGAGTTGAATTCAAACCTTTTCCCAAGATTATTGTGTCTTATCTCTTTCTTAGCCTCCAGCAAGGTCTTTTGCAGGTCAATGAAGTTAAACACAAATACCAGAAATTTTCTTGAACTTTGTAGAAGAGAGAAGAAACTCTATTCTGATTTTTGTTTTCTTGCAAGACATTTAAGTTTATCTATCAGTGGACAAGTACTTATGTGGTAGGCTAGATAATTTCCCTCACACAAAGATGGGAAAAATCCCTGAAATCTGTGAACATATTACATATAAAGACCCCACAGAGCAGAAGGGCCTTAGCTGCTATTATTAATTAAGGAATTTGAGACTGAAGATTATTCTGGAGTATCAGGGTGGGCCCAGTGTAATCCCAAGAGTCCTTATAAGAAGGAGGCAGGAGGGTTGGAGTCAGAGAAGGGAGATGTAATGATGGAAGCAGGGTTTGGAATAACCTTGAAAGGTGGAGGAAGGAGCCCCAGAGCCAAGGAATATGGGCAGCCTCCAGAAGCTGGAAGAGCAAGGAAACTGGTTCTCCATATAGGGGTGTATGGCCCAGCCCCGCTCATACCCGGACTTTAGCCCAGGGAAACTGATTTCAGATTTCTGACCTCTTGAAGTGTAAGACTGTACAGTTCTGCTGCAGTAAGCCACTAAGTCTGTAGTATTTTGTTACAGTGGCAAGAAGAAACTAATACAACCTATATGTGGTTTCCTTCTTTTATTAATGACCACACAAACACTAATCTAATCATAGATTAGATTAATCTAACACCAATCCTTTTTTTTTGGGGGAGGGGGAGAGAGAGAGAGAGAGAGCAAGCAGGGGAGGGGCAGAGAGAGAGGGAGACAGAATCTGAAGCAGGCTCCAGGCTCCAAGCTGTCAGCACGGAGCCCGATGCGGGGCTCGAACTCACGGACCATGAGATCATGACCTGAGCTGAAGTCAGTCGCCCAACCAACTGAGCCACCCAGGCGCCCCAGTCTAACCAATCTAATCTTAGGCTTCCCTGACCCACTTTTGCCCAGCTTTCCCAAAGCTTGTGATTCCTCATTTTCTCCCGGCTGTTTATACCAGTTTAACCACAGGATCCACAAGTCTCCTTTCTGGTAAGTCAGGTTAGAGTGCCTCAACTTTCTCCTGGACATCTTCCACTTGTTATAAAATTAAGAAATATGAGCGTTTTCTTAGGGAGGGCTCCTCAAATCACCCTACCATCCATTGTTTGAGTCATGAAGATATTTGCTCCCATTTGATTTGAGGTATGGTCACAGATCAATCAAGTTGGCTTCCAGTTCTTGATATTGCTTTTTATTAGGAGCAATGATGGGGTTGGAGATAATACAGATAATTCTACCCTTTGGGGTAAATCTCGCACACGAAATTTTTACCCAGGCCAGAGGGACATGGCCTTGGATTTAGTTGCAAGCTACCACCTATGATTAATTCTTATTCTATTTAAACTCTGATATTAATATTCATTGGAGACTACTAGTCTTTGGCTCACTCTGTCTCAATATCCCTGGCAATAATTTTTACCTGAATATTTGCCTATATTCATTGGAAAAATTGCCTAGTTCTTTTGCCCCCAAACTTCTACAGTCCCACTTCGGTGGCCCTCTGGACATGCCTAATAATGCCAGATGAGAGTAAAGGAAGACAGATTACTCTTTTAAAGAGAATATTCTCCCAAGAGCCAAGTTCACTCATCACATCTCTGATCCACCTGTCTGCAACAGAGATATTGGCATGCCAAGTTCAGTTTTCTATTTTTTTTATATGTCAGATTTTACTTCCTTGTTAAAAGCCTCAGACATCCCTGCTTATTTGGAAAGAGCCAACGGAAGCAACCTTTTCTCCTTGGATTATAATTTCTACAAAACATAATGTTGCAAATCACCTAGAATCAAGAGGATACTGGACACATTCCACTGAAACAGTTCTTTTCCTTTACAGATGTAAGGTTGTATGGTCGGTCTCATAGTAAGAATCACCTGGCCACCAAACACAAGGTTGTACAGTCACATACTAAGAATCATTGGGTCACCAAATACAAGGTTGTACGGTCTCATACTAAGAATCACCTGGCCACCAAGATGGCATTATAGAATCATCTTCTTTCCTTTCAGTTTCCATGTCATTGCCCTAAAGGGTCTTAAGACTAGAGTCTGTGTTTCAATATCACTTTGACGCTTATCTACATGGTTGGTGTTAGTAGTGCTGTGTGTTCCCCATAAGAACCTGGAAGGCTGGGAGCTTAGCAACAATCTCTACCTGCTGGAGATGAGACATGTCCTTCTGCTTTGAATGGTGAAGTTTCTCTGTAAACTCAAGGACATGGCAAGGGGGTTGAGCTTAAATGGTTTCTCTGCTATTCCTTAGACCTTTTAGGGCATGCCAAAGAGGATCTAGGGGCCAGATTGCAGAAATATGTTTGTAGGAGGAACCGAGAAAAGGAAGGCCAAGCCTCTGGATCCAGTAGCAAAGCCTTAATGGTTAGGAAGAGGGACAATTCTAGACAGAGCGTGATGTTTAACTCTTGGATCAGTCTCCCCTGGAGTCCTACACGGACCATACAAAATGTGGAGGCTATAAGTAAAATAAGCAGTCTCTACTTTATTTATTTTTATCCATGTGAAAAAGTCGGAAACACCCAATCAGGAGTGGTACAGAGGCATTCTCACTGCTTTTGGCATTTTAGGCTTTGAAAGATCTATTACATGTGTCTATTGCATATACATCATGTACATGATCTATTACATGTGATGGCTGATGCAAGGAGATGATGACAGTCATTAGAGGGGGCAGTAGTTTGGTGAAATACAGTGATAGAGCATGTCAGGTGTGGTTGGCAGGCTGAGAGAGGAGGTAGCAACTGGAAAAACGGTGGCTTGCTTGTGGGCACCACTGTTGCCTCCACAGGCATGAGGCACCTTCTCTGTGCAGTCAAGAGGAGCAAGAGGGGAAAGAAACTGCTTTCCATCCCAGAGCTGATACATGTGCTTCCGAACAGAGACACCTTCTAGGGGACCACTGGAAATAACCAGTTGTATATGTGGTGTGGATCTGGGGTGACTCTGGGGTATCTTTATCAGCAGAAAGAAGAAATAGCAAGTGAAACATGAATTCAGATATACCGCTTATGGAAAGAACTTTGTTGAAATTTCAGAGTCTCTGTTGACAGAGCTCTTTTCCCTGTGATCTGATTTCAGTATCTCTTAGAATAGGGTGGGGGTTATTCCAGCCTACAAATAGGGGGCCCAGTTCTCATCCCACCTCCCCAGAACTGGCTGCACCTTGGGAGTCCCGAGACAGCTCCATCTGCGAGACAGTCTTAGGAAAGCTTTCTGCTCAAATGTACAAGCCACTACTTTACCATTTACCAATGCGACATTATTTGTGTCCTCAAGATGTGAATGAAAAGTAGAAGGGTGATGTTATGAGGGAAATCTTTTATTCCTGGTACGCTTATCACCTGTGAGGGTAGGAGAAATCTAGGATTAAGTGTATTTGCATTATACATAAAAGAATAAGGGACAGCTGGGAAGATAATCCTCATCTTCTCCTGCGGATCAGGAAAGAGAGAAACTGGCCATAGGTGGTAGCAACAGAAAGGACAGTAGGGAAAGCAGAATTTAAGGAAGGGATTGACAGAGAGAGTCCAGTGAGGTCTGGGGGGTGTCATTGGGATTTGCAGGTAGTGCAGTTAGGAGTGTCCACTGCTCACCTCTTTCTATTTTCCAGTCTCCAGTTTCTGTCCTTTGTCCTTGGATCCCCTTCATTCAGTCTGCACACTAGGGTCTCTGAAAGCATATGCGCCCCTTCCAGAAATGGCTCTGCCATTGTCTCCCTGCCCCTTCTCATCTGCCTCTGTCTTCCTTGGGTCCCTGGTCCAGACAGCACATTCCATCACTTATGCTTTATAGCAAGGATGGTCTCCATTATCACCCCAGAATCCACAGGGACTGTGTGGGGAACACTGGCTTCTAAGCAACAGGATGCTAGAGATGAATTCCCAGCCTTCAGACTGGAACCGTTTTTCCCTTCCCCCATGAATATGAAGACACCGGATAATAGAGTATTATGCACCCACTGTTACAGTTCATATATTTTGGGTTAATGAGGCTTTTGTGAGCTGTCCTGGGGAGCCTGGTCTTCTTATATACCACTGGTTCCAGGGAAAATACTTCATCAGTTGTAAAATTGTTTCTTTCAAGCATTCTTTGGTAAGGACCGCCTGTATAGACACAAAGGAAATGCAGAAATCTTTCCATACGTAAAGTTAAATACAAATAACAAAAGACCTAATGCCTGCTCAGTGTTTTACTTTTTATTCAAGAGGCAAATTAATTAAAAAGGATTGTAAATGCGGGAGAGCAATTTGAATTTTGAAGGGCTCTTAACAAAATAGAGTTTTTCTTCCTTTCACGTATATTAGAGATTTGGTTAAAAAGTGCACTGGAGCTACCAAAAAGAGAATAGTCATCTTATAATGATCACCTACAGCTTTTCTTGAAAGATTTAAAAAAACATTTGTAATGATGAAGTGCACCTACTAGGGAGTGCTGTGGCATAAAGACACATTTCTGCCAATAAGAATCTGATTTTGAGTGGCTGAAGTATGCGGGATTAGAAATTTGCGTACACTCGAGTCAACTGAGGCTATGGTTCAAGTCAGGGAGCTCTTGTCCTCCTTGGTATCTGGCTCCCACCATGTGAAACATTTTCAAGATGGTGCATGCAAGTGTGGAGAGAGCAAGCGTGCAACCCGTTTGCAAGTGCCGTCAGAATGAGGAGATCCAAAACTTTGGATTCAGAATGAAGTGGAAACATCGCCTTGGTGAAGTTGGAGAAGCAGTCAGAGGCTCCATAAAGGCCAAGTGTGAGATCTCACTTACAGTGGATTAATGGAACAGAGGTTGCTGAAATAAAGGAAAGCACGGAACTGCAGTGGAATATGGAGAGGGAGAAGGAGTGTGCGTTATAGTCCCTGTGGGCACAGGCATGACATGGAGGGTTCTCGTGTTGTTTGTATCAGCATTCTGACACAACGTTCTCTCTAGTCTGTGTGCCGGGAACACCTGGAGACCGGAAGGGAGAAATCGAAAGGATGGGCAGGTCAGTAAGACGCCGCCTCCTTGGTTCAACAACTGAGAGATTGCTCAATGGGAAACAAGGCCAATGGTGGCAAATCAATCACTAGCCCTAAGGAGCCAAGTGTCAGCAGGAGGACCGGGGTCGGGGTTCTTCTGTGACCTCTCCGAGGAGTGAAGAAAAGGAAGCTACCCTGAAGATCAGCTGAGGTCGACACTGGATATAAAGCTAGTCTATGCCTTCTGTAGGAGGGATTGCTTCTTTAGCTACAGATCTTCTTTTCTAAGATATGACGCAAGAGGTCCCATTCGGACATGTGCCAAGATAGAAAGCGCTGGTGAGGAGCCTCAGGCGAGAGCCTGGTCCCCTACCTGTGATACACACGGGAATGGACTGACATTCAGATGGGTCGTTTGCTTCTTTCGTTAATTACTGGAAAGGATACAAACCATTTCACGCAGGTACAAAGATAACCCATTAAAATAGAAGGAGAGCACGGCCCGAAGAAGAAACAACGTTAAAACGACCTAGAGCAAATTTTAGCAAACCCAGCAAGGAACTTTCAGAGATTAGGAAAAAAGTACCTGCAGCGTCACTGTTCCCAAGTCATGACCCAGCTGTGGAGACTGCTCTCTGACTCATCGCTGTCTGAAAAGAGAACCTTCTGTACCTGGTGGTTTTAATCAGGGTTCTCACTGGTTACATTTCAACGCATCAGTCTGATTCCTTAACTTTCATTCACTTTTGGCTATGAAAATCGTCTCATTCCAGTTTCAAAGAATGAAGCCTATTCAATTTACAACTTCAGTCTTGGCTCCCTCCCCCTCCTTCACTATCCCACCCTCCCTGAGGGCTGGACCCGGGAACCAGCTTCCCCCGGGATAGGGCAAGTTTCCCACCTTCCTCCTGCCACCTTGTTCTTCCTCTTTTGTTGGTGGGGAAGCGGGGGAGAAGAAAGCTTCTTCACATAAAGGCAGACCCCCAAGGCTATCTTTTTTTTAAGTTTTATTTATTTATTTTGAGAGAGAGGAAAAAAGCCTGAGTGGGGGAGGGGCAGAGAGAGAGGAGAGAAGGAGAATCCCAAGCAGGCTCCGCACGGCCAGTGTGGAGCCCAATGTAGGGCTCGAACTCATGAACTGAACCGTGAGATCATGATCTGAGCCTAAGCTGGATACTTAAAGGACTGAGCCATCCAGACACCCGAGGCTGTCTCTGAATGCTGGTCTCCGTTCATGTGGTCCATGGCTATAGAATGTGTGCAGCAAACCAAACAGCTCTAACCCCCTCTGCCCCTTCTGATGCCCATGCCTTCCTTCACCCTATGCTGTCTCTTCTCTCCTGCCATCGCTGGTCTTCCTCGAAGGGACCTTAAACTTGAGGAAACACGGTCCTTGCTCCTTAGATCTGACTGAACTCTGTGCTCTCTCTCCCCTGCACCCTGGTGGCACCAGAGAAGTCACCAGATCAGAAGCGGAGTTGACTGCCAGTCTGGAAATGAAACGTGAGTCTTCTGTTTTCACTGCCACCTACAAACTATGGGCTGTTCCTGTCCTATGTCCAGTCTTTTCCCAACATGCTTTGCTTCTCTTTCCCAGGTCTCTTGTTAAACTTCTTAGTGGAAGAGGCCACCAAACCAGTTTTGTCTCTACTGCTGTCAAGAACTGGGCCCTCTTTGAACTGGATTCTGGTAAAGATCAACTTACTTCCTAATGGGGAGCTATACCTGCTGATGTGTCTACTCAGTGACCTCTGGGGCCAGGAGAAGGCACCTATCAGGTGAATCAGAGAGAACTGTCACACTCATGTCATCCCTTGACACCGGGGAGGAGAGACCTTTGCCAGAGAAGCCTTCAATATCCTCAGCACTTGGAGAAAGTCACCAAGGCCGGGACAAACCTCTGGATGGTTGATGGGCGCTGTGACAGACACAGATTTAGGAGGAGTGAGAAGAGCTAAAGGGGTGAGAGATGGAGCTGGCAGGGCAGAGACACGGCAGCACAAGACATGGAAGAAAGAAAAGCACGTGGCAGGGAGTGACAGAGTGCCACCGAGCCCTGGACACGAGTTTTCTCAGGTCCTCTTTACCTTTAATACAGAAGGCCACTGCACTGCCACTACTTGGTGTCTCTGGATGCCCTTGTCTCTGCTTCTCTGCACATATTCCAAAAGCCCGTGCTTCTGACATAGCTCCCCTGGCATGGGGGTGTGGCCAGCAGGTGGCTACAGACTTCCGTGCAATCCTCTCTGCCCTCCTTAGCTGTAATTCTGCCCCAGCCTGTTACAGCCTGTTAGCAATACTCTGTTAGCATCATCTCTGCCACTGAGAACGACTCACGGGCCATTCCGCTGGAAGCACTTATCCAATCACTTGTGATCCCTCCCCCCATCTATCACTTTTCATTTGTAAAAGACCAAGCCTTCATGAAAATG
Source organism: Paguma larvata (assembly GCA_030068075.1). NCBI lineage: Eukaryota > Metazoa > Chordata > Mammalia > Carnivora > Viverridae > Paguma > Paguma larvata. The sequence continues at coordinate 8,131,702 of CM057826.1, forward strand.
AAAAACAAATATGTTGGGCTGTCTTCATTCAGTCAGTCCCAGCTTCCGGCTGCCGTGATGCTCAGCATGGATCGAATACCGCCTCTCCTGTGTCCAAGAGCGCTGAAATCCTTGGGAAGCCTGAACTCCATGGAGCCGACTCCTCCCCAAGACCTGGAGCCAATCTTCGTCTTCGGACTAGTGCGCTCAGCCCTTGTCACACTCTGTACTCCCTCCGTCTGCCATGATGGTATTTAAATACAACGAGATCATGGATCACTCTAGAAACAGGCCTTACAGCTCTGTGGGTTACAGTCACTGCCTCTCCCTTTTTCTCTGTGCAGACCTGTCACCTGTCACCCAGCTGTTTCCTGCAGGCAGCATGCATAGGACACTCCTACTTTCCCAGTTACCGGCTCCTCATGCTACCCCTTCTGTCTCCTGGCTCCTGGCCACTTCTCACACTATTGTCCTGAAAGGTCACGGTCCAGCCTCTCCACGCCTCCCACTCACTGAGATTCTCTCATTTCTAAGTCCTTGTCCTTTACACCAGAGTCATTCCAAATGCTTCTGTGTCCTCTCCGAAGCTACCCAGATTTCCTTCAGATCT